>JAWWEV010000056.1:5175718-5202270 GCA_035583235.1 Hafferia zeledoni
CTCATGGCCTCCTGCTTCTGCACAGACTCCTCCTGCTTCCTCAGGTTCTCCTCATTAGCAAGTTGCTGCAGGCAGAGATGACAGCAGAAAACATGTCAAAGTTTTAAGAACTCCTTCAAGCAGAAGTGTGTGGTTTATTCTCCTAATCCCACGCTCCTGGTTGCTCCGTCCCGGTTCCCACCCTTTGCTTTGCCTGGCCAGCAGTGCTGATGCCAAGCAGACAGTACAGAGCAAAGCAACTGTGCCCAGCAGGGCACAGCTCCAGACCATCCCCTGGGCTTAGGAAGGTTTCCCCCAGGTCCCAGCAGGATCAGGGAGGGATCTACCCTACCTGCTGCCGCATCTGCTCGTCATAGCGTTGCCGGGCCAGCTTGTCCTGGTACTGGGCTCGCTTCAGGAAAGAAAACAGGACTCAGAATAAAGAGATTTGGCAAGGAAAGACATAACCTGGTCCTGAGGGCAATGAAGTTTGGAATGTACAGGGGGAAAAACCAGAATAAAATGAGAAAAAACACACAAAAAAATAATCCTGGGTTTGAACACGAACAGAGCAGAATCTGGGGCAGCCAGCACCAAAAACTTGAAAATCTATACAGTCTGACTTCATTTTGAGGAGTTACACATATAAAAACAGAGAACAACTGTTTCTTGGCCCAGAAATTACTTACTCCACTGGGAAAACCACGGTTTCCATGTTGTAAAACACATTATCTGGAATGGTGACTGAAAGCAATAGAACTGCCAAGATATGCTGCCTGTCACGTGGGCTCTGGGTTTGATAGATCTGCTTGTTCCTCATTAACTCCTTTCATCAATTTTTCACTGTAACTGGCAAATAAACCCAAGTCTCCTACACTCAAATGGAAGTGATCTGAGGGTCCATATCCACCAGCAAGGAGGACTCTGGACAAGGGATGGAACCATCCTCTATTCCAAACAGACAGATGGGAGAACAGCATGAAATTTATCAATTTATCAGTTTTTGTCAAATATGGCACTTCAGGAGTAAACCATGATCAGGTTTGCTTGGCCCTCAAATGATGCCTTGGGAGCTGCAGGAGTTGAAAACTGACTGTGCAGCTGCTTGCTGGGCCAGCCCTGTCCAAAGTCCAAACCCTGACAGGATAAAAGCAACCTGTGCCAAATAAGCAGTTTTAGTTAATTTTAGCTAATTTCCCAAGCCAGATGATGCATTAGAATTAATCAATTCCCTCATCTCCTGTGCTCTCCAATTAAGAAGTCACCATATATGAGCTACCAGCATAAAGATCAGCTCTCATTTTCCCTGTTTCAGTATTATTTTCCCTTCAGGAACTCCTGCTAAAAGGAACCAGGAAGCACCAACACTGCTCACAGCAGACCCTCTGGTAGCTCTCATTTTTGCTTAATTTCTCTTCTTCAGGTATTTTTTGTGTCTGACAGATCAAACTCGGCAGAAATGGAGTTACAAGTCACTTAAGACTGAAATCCAAATAACTTCAGAGCCATTTCACTGCCCAGACTGACACACACTTGATAAGCCAGGAACCTTCAGCACATCCCTGAAAGGTCCTTTAGGGACATTCCAAAGAGCACACAATGAGAGAAACTTCTGCTGCCAGTTCCTTTGGCTGCTCAACAACCTGCTAACAAAAGTTACTACAAATCAAGCTCAACAATCCAAAGCCAGGCTAGAACATGGGCTCAGCCTGTGAACATCCTCACACCTCTGGCTGCCCATGATCTTCCTTCCACAAACCCCAAAGGGGTAATTAATGCCCTGGTGCCTTTTCCACGAAGGAAGACACAAACAGGATGTCCCACCACTTGGCTTGCCCCTCATTCCCTTACTGCTTGATGCTGTTTTGTTTCTTCACTGAGTGTTTTCCTCCTCTCTTCTGCCTGTACTCGGATCTGCTCATTCTTCAGTTGTTCTATGGCAGCTTCATATTCCTGTTAAAACAGATAATTATCACAAATGAACTTCCCAGGTCATCCTACAGAGAAATGCTGCTGACAGTTATATTTCATCTGTAATCAGAGTGGTGTCCTTAAAAGATATCCAGTGACAGAAAAAAGCTGAAACTTAAACATAAAATATGACTGTAAGAAATCTCATAATTAACCATTTCAGGATTAAATGTAATTTATTTCTTTAAAAAACACCAAACCAACCAACACTCCAAAAATCCTTAAATTCCTTTAGAAAAGATACATAAGTCTGTCCTCAACCAACTGCTTTACAGTTTCCTGCAGAAACCCCCTGTCATTCCCTCAAAACTGTGCTGACCTTCTAAACCACTGACAAACTCACAAAACTTAGAAGTTACAAAACCACTCAGGACAAGCAAGTTTTAAACAAAGCCACAAAACATATCCCTGTTAGGCCAAATCAGCTTTTACTTCGCCTTCCAGAATTACTTTTTTCTTTTTAAAGGCAAGTAACTCATTTGCTGAAGCTGAACAGCAACAAGAAAACCTTTCCATGCTCTGCAGGGCAGAGATTTCAAGTGCTGTCCCCCCCAAAGCTGGCAGGTACCTCAGCTGGGCTGGGGGGACAGCACAGGAGGAGCTCCAAAGCTCCAACATACCTTGAGTTTTGTTTTCTGTTCCAGCTGCAAGGTCTGCTCCTGCATCTGGGCAAGGCTGAGAGCATCTTTGGCATGGCCTGCAAGGGACAGCAGGGAGAGGTTATGGACACTGGAAGGCCTTTTCTCAGGGAAGAGGATGTTCAGCCTATTCAACCCACAGCTCTGCACTGCACATTTAGCCCTCCCTGGCATAAATGGTCAGGAGTCTTCTCAGAGAGGAAAACCTGCAGAGAAAGTCCAACTAAGGCCAAGCTGGACGGGGCTTGGAGCAGCCTGGTCTAGTGGAAGGTGTCCCTGCCCATGGCAGGGGGTGGGAAGGGGATGATCCTTAAAGTCCTTTTTAACTCAAACCATTCTGTGATTCCGTGAAGGTGCTCTGGTGCCTCCCTCTCAGCACCCCTGGGTGAGCAGGGCAGGAGTCTGAGGCTGCCCCAGTGAGGTGAGACCCTTCAGGACATGGGGAATCACAGAATTCCAGAATGGTTCAGGTTGGAATATTAGTTCAGGCTGCTTCCAGTAGGGTCATCCCAGACCTGCAGCACAGGATTGCATCCTGATGGCTCTGGGATATCCCCAGGAGGGAGACTCCACATCCTCTGGGAATTTGTTTCTGCACTGTGAAGAAGCTCTTCCACAGACTCATGTGGAACTTCCTGGCCATTCCTCTTGCCCCATCTCTGGGCAGCCCTTGGGGTTTGGAGATGTAACCAGGACTGACAATATTTGCAACACAATGTAACATAAAAACTACATCAAGATGGTCCAAGTGATTCCAAGCGACTAACCAAGCAGAGCAAAGGAACAATGAGGAGGGAACTGAGGCAGCCAGCAAAGCAACTCTGCCACTGTGTAACCACGGGAATGGCGTTGAATAAGTTCCTAAGGTGGTCATTCAGAACTGCAGGGCCTTCAGGCAGAGAACACCAGCGAAGAGCCCCGAAAAGCCCCCGGACCTTAAAGGATATGGACACACGATGCTAGAGGTGCTGGGAAATGCCATGAACAAGTGACGGGAACACGAAGTGACTGGAAACGAATAAAGATGACATGGAGCTGGTGCGGAGACACCTCGGTGTGCATTGTGGCGAGTAAAGGACGCCTTGACTTCTAAAATTCACCGAAGAGTCTCAAGAGGTTTCTTTCAAGCGCCGCTTCAAGGCACCACCCCGAGGCGAACCCGCTCCACCCACCACCCCTCCCTGCGGGTATTTCCACACCTCGGCAAGGCACAACCCCTGTCATCCCCTCCCGGCCCATTCCCAGCCCATCCCCTCACGCACGGGACGCGTCCAGCTCCCGCGCCGCCTTGGCCGCGCGCTCCAGGCCCGTGGGGTCGAAGTTGCTCCATTTGTCCTTGGGCGTCTGGCGGTCCCCGGCGCCTCCGGCAGCTCCCCCGGGGACCGGTGGCAGAGCCAGGCCGGCCCCTGTGCCCGCTCCAGCCCCGGTGCCCGCTCCGGTGCCATCCCCGCCGCCGCCCGGGGCGGCCCCGCGGTTCAACCCGAACAGCCACGACATGAGCGCGGCCGCACGCGGGGCACCCGCGCCTGCGCCGGGGGGCGGACCGCACGCCCATTGGCCCGCGCGGGGGGCGGACCGCACGCTCATTGGCCCGCCCCCTCGGAGCGCGTCACCGGCGAGGCGCCGCGCATCGTTGTGATTGGCGGGACGGCGCGGCGCGTGGGGTTTGATTGGTTGTTGTAGGGGAAGGGCAACGGCGCTTCCGCATAGCAACGGGAGTGTGAGGCGTTGCTAAGGGCGGAGCGGCGCGGGGGATGTCGGGATAGAGGGCGGGATTTCCCTGGAAATCGGCTCCTGGGAATGGGAAAGTCAATAGGGAGGTGTGAAAGAAAAGGGCAACGGAGGGAAATCCGTCTGTGTGCTGGACTGGGATTGCCCTGGAAATCAGCTCCTAATCCACCTGCTGGGAATGGGAAAGATGGCCCAAAAGCCTTTAGGGAAGGGAGCACAGGGAGACCCAGCTCTGGTTATTCTGGATAAACAGTGGGATTTCCCCTGGAATTCAGCCCCTAATCCAGCTGCTGGGAGTGGGAGAGGTTACAGAGAAGCTTTCAGAGCAGGGCAGTGGGGGAACTCCATCTCTGTGGTTATCAAGAGCAGGATTTCCCAAAAATCAGCTCCCAACTCAACTGCTGGGAATGGGAAAATGGACACAAAAGCCTTTAGGGAAGGGGAGGAGGAGTGAGGGTGAGAAATGTGGAATTCTGCAGCCTGGAATGGTGTAAATTGGAGAACAGAGCTGGCTCATGCCCAGCCCTCAGCAGGCTGGGGGTGCCCTTCTGGTGGCTTTTGTGGTTTAAATGCTCCTGTTTCTTCTCAAATGCACACTTAGAATTACAGAATTGTGGAATATCCCGAGCTGGAAGGGACCCACATGGATCAGAGTCCAACTCCTGGCCCTGCACAGGACACCCCAAACCCCACCATGTGTCTTGAGTGTGTTGCTCACGAGGACTTACCAGTTCTACCAAGATTTCAGGGACATTTTGGCTCCTTATAAAACAATCCTTGCTGGAGCTGAGACTTTATGCAGACTGATGTATTTCTATTTATATATTTCCAGCACATTTTTTGAAGGATGGGGGTAAAGTTTCATGCAAACCAGACCACGAAGTCATGGGTAGAACACTCACTTTCCAGCCATTCAAAACTAAGATGATTCAACAGCTGGACTGGGTGATCTCAGAAGCCCTTCCCAACTTTTCTGATTCTATGAATCCCAGCTTTTCAACCCTTGCAACAAAAGCTGCACTCCACAGATTTGCCATCAAGAACAAAATGATCATTCAATAGCTCTTGTATTTATATTTAATTGTGTTCAAAAGGCTGTGTTACAATCGTGGGGATGACATATTAATGTATTAATAAACTATGCAGGGAGTTGTGCAAACTTAATTCTGTCCTACAGCAAGAACAAACAAGATCATCTTATTGCATGAGAGATTCCAGAGGCTTTCCCATCCCTTCAGCACAGATTAATCAGTCACAAATGCACATTCCAAGGGAGGACACAAATCATATGAAATCTCCTTACTGAGTTAATGAGTGACTCACCTCCCTCTCCCCCTTCCTCCTGTACAGGACAGACCATGGACAATGCTCCATAAACCTACAGGTGATGAGTTCAGCACTCAGGAGACAAGGCCAGGGATAAAGGTCCTCTCAGCTCCCCAGGGAGCTGTTTTAGGCAGTCCAAAGAAGAGCTAACAAAGGGTTTGTGACACTGAACGGGGCTCTCCAACAAACAGCACAGCTTTAAAAGCAAGTTCCACATGTAGGACAAACAAGCAGGAAGTTTAAACTAGAGCAAGTGTTACTGAGGGAGGGTGTTCCCACTGAGCTGGGTTTCAGCAGAGTATTTACATTTCTTTACAGCCCTAAGCCCTGAATTTTGAGACCAGTTGCTTTGTCACTAAGTATTTAGTTTGTATTTTTTTTTCCAGCTCCTCTTTCCAGAGTGACAGCAAATTCAAGCCTGGGGCCAAAAGGAAATAATCAGATTTACTCTTCTCCCTTAAAAAACTGATTTTTAAGTGTAGCTCAAGCTTTGCACCAGGTGGAAGCCCAAGACAAGACACTAAAGATGTGCCAGGTGTGTGCAGAGTGCGGAGGAATGATAGTGCCGGAGACTATTGCCCATAATTAGTCCCAGAACAGGCTAATTAATCTCCATGTAGCTGCTCTGACAGCAGGACTCATCCAATCTGGTGTGTGCAGTGGTGCTGACCCAGGCAGGGCTGCACTGGGCTTTGGAGGAGAAACAAAAGTTAGTGCTTGAGAGGGTCCTGCTGTCTGGTTTTTCTGGACTCATTGCTGCTCCTGGAGCTCAGCTGAGGGCTCAGAGCTCTGGAGTGACCAACTGGGAAAGAAAATTCCCGTGGTTTGGAGTTTCCTGCTCTCTCAGGCTCTCAGATTCCACATGGACTCTTTCTCAGAGTGCCCTGAAGGAAAGGCCAGGGCACTGAACAGTCAAGTGCAGAACATGCTCAGAAGCTGCAGAAATAAGTCTGCATTGATGTTTAATAAATAGAGAACAGGCAGCAAGCAAGCAAGAGTGAGGGCTCATCACTTTGCCTCCTGTTTGTTATTTGTTGGGCATATTTATATAAAAGAGGGTATGGCTTTGGGGTCTCTCAGTCAGATTGGTTGTTCCCCCCAGCCCAGCCAAACCTTGAAGCTTTGGGAGAACTTGGCTGAGGACATTGGGCTCGACCACCAGGACACCCCAAGGGACAACTCAGGCTGGGAGATGATCTCTGAGCTTCCCCTTTTCCTCCCCTGGCCCCTCCTTTTTGTCCAAGTCCTTGTCCAAGCAGGATCCCTTGTTCTGCTGGGAATCAGTTCCCTCCAGTCCATCAGGCTCTCTCTCTGTGCTTGTACCCCTGAGCCTCTGTAGCTGGAAGAACACAAGAAATACAATGTCAGCTTTATCCACCCATTCTCCAAATTTGGCTGAGTCAGAGATCTCACCTCTGTGGTCATTTTTATTCTCACTCCCGCCTCTTGCTGGGAAAAAGCTTCTGTTTAGCCCTCACTTCATCCTGTCAAGAAGCCCTTTATGTTCCATGGCAATAAGTGGCTTCTGGGCAGAAGGAAGAAACAGATTTGTTGTGTCTTAGTAACTGCCTTTAATAGTTACCTGGTCCCTGCCACGGTGCAGAATGAAGGGTAGTCAGTGTTTCAAATGATTTTTAAACAGTGCTGCCAATGCCCATGCCAGCTTTTAGCAGGATTCCCACCCTTGTTATCCCAAAGTCGTTCCAGAACTGTCTGCACCAAACACTTTTCCTCCTGCCTGCCATACCCTCCACTAGGAGGAGTCTGACTCCTAAAAATAGGGCAAAGAGCCCGGGTTTGGTCAGTTTGGTGATAGGATAAAACCCTGTGACAAGCCGGCTGAGGAGCACAGAATATTCCAGCCACGAGGGCTCCTCTGTGTTGGTTCTCTCAGGGCTGATGGGAGAAATAGAAACTTTACTCACAGTATCCTGGAATGCCCAAAGAAGGAACAGTGTAATCTTAGAGAAGTCCTAGAGAATTAGATAAGGGATGTAACTCAAACAAACAGCATGTAAATGTAAACTAAGCCCTGTGTATCCAAATAAGAAGAACAAATGTTGGTGGTGAAGCACTTGATGCTGTGGCTGCTCAAGAACTGAGGGCAAGACAACGAAGACTTGGAAGAACCAAGAAAAGGACTTCCAATAGGGATGTGGCTATATAAAGCAAATAATGAATACATATTAAGTAAGACAGAATAGCTAATGAATCTGTAAAGTGTGTGTGTAATAAAAAGCCCTGTCCACTTGTCATGTAGCAGTTGGATTAGAGGAGCTCTCCTCCCAATGCCCAGCATGCTGAATAAAGAATGCCCTTTCCAACACCTCCCAAGTGCTGTTAAGGAGTTTGTTCCTGCTGCCCTTCAGCCCTGGGGAGCTGCCCCAGCCCAGCCCAGCCCAGCCCAGCCCAGCTCACCTGGCTGCCGGTGCACTGTGCGGCACAGCCGCTGCCCGGGCTGGTCCTGGTACACGGGTTTGACGCACACGGTGTTGGTGGTGCCCGCGGGCAGCCCCGTGAGCAGCACACTGTGCACCTCCGGGGCCACGCTGAGCACCGAGGGCTGCCCCGTGTGCCGCCGGCACCGCACGCGGTACCCCAGCACGTGCCCGTTGGCGGCGTCCCACGAGGCTCTCACCGTGCTGGGGCCCATGGCTTCGAAGCGAAGGTGCCTCACTTTGGAGCTCTCTGGAGAAAGAAGATCGCTGTGTCACTGTGTGTGACATCTGTGTGCCATCCGTGTGTCACTGTGTGTGACATCTGTGTGACATCCGTGTGTCATCTGTGTGTCACTGTGTGTGACATCCGTGTGCCATCCCTGTGTCACTGTGTGTGACATCTGTGTGCCATCCCAGTGTCACTGTGTGTGCCATCCGTGTATCATCCATGTGTCACTGTGTGTGACATCCGTGTGACATCCATGTGCCACTATGTATGCCATCTGTGTGTCATCCGTGTGTAACTGTGTGTGACATCCATGTTCCACTATGTGTTACATCCGTGTGTCATCTGTGTGTCACTGTGTGTGACATCCATGTGTCATCCGTGTGTCATCCATGTGTCACTGTGGGATGTTTTTATGGAGAGGTCCTTCATGCTGGTCCAGTCTGGGCTTTGGGTGCTCTTGGGCACTGGTTTTTAACAGTAGCAAATGGAGTAGATGGAGGTGAGATAGCAGTGACAATTAAACCAGTCTGGGACATTCCAGAGTTGGAAAGGCCTCAGTTCTGCCTGCCAAGGATCCTGCCTGTCCCTGCTGTCCCAGGGGCCAGGGGCAGGAGGGGTGATGACTGAAAGCTGCCTCCTCCAGGCAGGGAAGGGGGGACATATGTGGCTTTATAAAGGCTAACTCAGGTGATGGTACCAATGCTTAAAGCAACAAACCCTGGATTCATGTGGGAATCTCACCTTCCACCCAGCCTAGGAGATTTTACACCTGGTGGATGTACAGACTCAGCATGTCCACACTGGAGGAGCTCAACCTAATTAGTCCTTAATTTTGTCCTGGTAGCAGCACCAAGTACTTTTGTTGGCACCAGTAGGCAGTGGCTGTCACCTCCCACACCCTCAGCCCTGTCACTCTCTGAGCTCCTCATTCTTGAGTCCCGATAAGAGCAGGACTTTGCCTCCTGCAGTACCTTTACAGGTATTCCTTCAGAGCAGAAGCTTCTGCTGGTTAAACTTCTAACCCTCTGGTGTTTAATCACACAAAGAACAGACATCGAGGAGAGAGGAGAGAAAGGCATTTTTCTTTCTCTTTTAGAGAGATTCAGGGATCTCCAGGTCCATTCTGGTTGTGCTGCACCAACAGCATCAGTACCCCCTGTAACATCAGTCCTACTGTGTGTGATTCCTTTCAGTCCTCACACATCAGCTACATCCTAAAGGCACTCACTGCTGTTCCTCACAAACCACAGCCTTCCCTCTGTCATCCCACCTGGATTCAGAGTTCTCTGGCCTCACCTAGAGGGAGGTGATCCCTGCAAGGACAGAGGGACACTCCAGACAGGCCCTGTGCTGGCAGTTCCCCGCTGCCCACTCACCTTCCAGGGTGCAGGCTTTGGCTGACAGGGATTTCTCCATTCCTGACCTGTAGATTGCAGTCACTGTCACCAGATAGGTGGTGTTGGGTGCCAGATTCTCCACCACAGTGCTGTTGTGCCTCCCATCCACCTCCAGCACCTTCACTGAGTTCCCTGGGAGGGGTCCATAGAGGACCTGATAGCCCATCACGCTGTCCAGGGTGGGAGCCCAGCTCACGTGGAAGCTGCGGGGCCCAGACTCTGAGATGAGAACCTGAGCTGGGCTTATTTCCTCTGCAAGAAATGAGAAGAGAGGTGAATGAGGATGTAATTCAAGGCATAGGGATGGTGTCAGAGGAGCACAGCTGACCTGCACCATACTTAGCTTTTAGGAGGTGGAAGAAAATCAGCTGGGAGAAAATCAAGTGGGTGTTGACAGTCATCCAGGTCAGCACAACCCCACCGAGCCCTAAGGGAATGGTTTCTCTACCTGAGCTGCAGAGAGTGGGCAGAACTGCTCAGCCAGAACTGTTCTTGCACACAGAAAATTAATATCAGCTGCCAGTTCACCTTGACTTTGCTTAAGTTTTCAGTGTGCAACCCTTTTGCATGCTCTACCCAGCACAAAGCTGAGTTACTCTCAGGACCAGGTGAGGCTGCACCGGGGGGTGGTTTCTGCTCCTTCCCTCTTACACACAGTTCTCCTTGGTGATGCACCTGCTTCTAGCACACTGCTGTCCCCCAGCTGCTTCTCCAGCCTCTGGGAGGAGACAGGGATCTGTCTCCTTGTTCCCAGGGCAGCTGCTCCAGCCTTGCACATCTTACCTGCCAGTGTGGTGACCCTTGTGGTCTGGGGAGGGAAGTAGTGGACGTTGGATTCAGGAATGAGGGCCACCTCATAAGTGGTTTCTGGTGCAAGGTTGCTTAGCACGAGGCTGGTGTGAGCCCCAGACACCTGCTTTGTCCTCTTCCTGGCTGGATCATCCCTTGGGGCATATTCCAGGGTGTAGTAGCCAGTTTCTTGGGAGAGGAGTTTGGGCCACAGCAGACGGAAGCTGCTGGAGGTGACATCGGCTGCATGGAGCCGATTGGCTTGGATAACCCCTGGAAGAGAAACAGCAGCAGGAATCAATGCACAGCACATGCAATGTCTGAAATCCCAGCCCCTCTGGATGGGAGGTGCAGGTGGCCTGAAGCCACCAAGGTGTGGCTCAGCCTGAGCTCCCTGTGGAAACCACCTCCCAGGGAAACCAAACCACTGAATCCTGCCCTGTGGGTGAGGCAGCCCAGAGTGGGAAGAACTCCATTCCTCTCTGCTCTCTGCCAGTGCCCAGGAAGAAAGGGCAGGAACTGGGACTGCCCAGCATTGCTGAGCCAGCTGAATCCATCCCAGCTCAAGTCACTGCCCACAGACTTTCACAGAGCTCTGTTGTTCACTGACATTCAACACTCAGAGCCCTCTTGTGCTGTCTCACCTCTCCCTGCCCCTGCACAGAGGCTTCTCTTCAAGGCTGATGCTACCTTTGAGCCTCAGACCCCAAATGCCAGGCACAAATACCTCTTCTGAGCTTGGCAGTTCTGCTGCTTGACCCTTCCCACATGTGTGGCCTCCCAAGACCATCTGGGCACTGTTCTCTGGTCTTCCAGAGGGGTAAAAACACACAGCACATTGTTTTGCCAGGGAAGTGACATATGAAGACATAAAGATATTCTTCTGCTTTGAAAGAGTTTTTAGAAGCACCCTGAGCCTTCAAGAAGTGCACTTGCTCTGAACCATTAGGATAGAACCTTCCAGCTCATGCTGAAATCCTTCACAGAGCACTGTGGGTGGTTCTGTCTGCCTCCCCATTGCACAGAGGGAAGGGGAGGCACAAAATCTGCCCAGACCTGCAAAATGGGGTCACTTGGCACTCTCAGACTTGTCCTTTAACTGGGAGAGGATCAGCTTCTCCTCCTCCTGCTTCGAGCTGCTCCGAGGCCCTGCCAACTTCTCTGTACCAAATAGAACAGGCTCAGTTTTTCCTCTGAGCTGTTCTTTGGCTCTCCCAGGCAGGCAGGAACAGTTCCCTGCTCCATGCCCTGCCTGCTCCCATGCCCACACTGCCAGCCAGCAGCACCCCACCCACCCACAGCATGGAGAGGGTGGCAGAGGGATCAGGGATCCCAGGGCACTGCACCCTCCTGTGAGCCCCACACACACCAGTGGCCAAGCCACGAAGGAACAGGGAGTAGAGGAAAGGCTTTTCAGTGCCAAAAGTGCTGCCAAAAGCTCAGGGAATGGAAAGAAGTGAGCTTGGAGGCAGGGCTCAGGGACACTGGGAATAAATGGGGCAGATCCAAGGGACAGTGAGCAGGAACCTGAGACAAACAGCTCTGCCCCTCATTGCCAGATCCCAGATTCCTTGAGCAATAATCCCCAGAAAACAGGTGTCCATGGGGTTCTTCCCAGCACCTCCTCATTCCCAGAGGGAAACAGCAAGTCAATCTCCTGTATTAGACCCTGCCAGTGTCCAGTGACACTCAGAGACAGGTTGTGACACACTTCCCTTCCACCTCCTGCCTCTTGGGGACTTGAAACACTATTTTGCAGCCCCAGGTTTGTTGGCATCCTGTGAACTCTGCTGAGGTCAGGCTCAGACTCCTGGGGATGCTGCTGATTTTGGGAGGGGGGCGTAAGAAATGCAGCCAGGCAGCAGGTGAACCTTTCCAGCCCTGGGAACATGGTCCCCTCTCTGAGAAGCTGCAGCCAGGATTTGGGACAAAGCAGTTCTGCTCCATGGCTCAAGTTCCCTGCTTTGATGGGGTGGGGGGAGAATTCTGATCCTGGGAGGGAGGGAACATTCATTACCAGAGTGGGAATTTAGGGTCTGAGATCCCTCCCTCTGGTCACCTGCTTATATTCTGTGGTGAGTGAGAACATCAGAGGACTCAGCTCAAGCCTTCACTGCACCAGAAGTTACCAGACCTCATTTCAGATCAGAAATGTGCTGCCCTGAGTACCCATGGGAAGTGGCTGACGTTTTGTGCCCACTGGGCACGTGGGATCCTGCAACACTTGGCTCAGAAAGTGGTGCCAAAGGATGAAACAAGTCAGCAACCATCAGTTCAGCTGGCTGAGTGCAGAGCAAGTGGGTGCAAGCACAGAACCTGTGTCACCTCACAGGAATGCCTTGTTTGCACAGGGCTGGAGGGTCCTTCCCCAGGAGAGCACCAAGTGCCAAATGTTGGGCACATACTGATATATAAGATGCAGTGGAAGGAGCCTGAGCTTCTTCCCAGCCTGAATCCCTTTCCTTCCCCCTTGGAAGGAGCCAGCTGTGCCATGGCCAGGCTGGCTGGCAGCTGGAGCCTGCTGCATCCTGCAGACTTGTTGTGTCGGGACCATGTGCCAAGGAAAAGGGGGAGTGAGCACACACGTCCACCCACAGCCCCTGTCTCGCAGCCCTGCCACGAGGCAGCATCACTGGAACTCCTTCAGGCTCCCCTTGTCTCTCCCTGTGAAGACTGAGCTGCTCCATGGAGGGTTCTCAGCCCACCTGGGGCAGCAGCAACTGGGCAGGGACCTTTGTGGTGGGGGATCTGTGGAGCAGGCACAGAACATCCCATTCCTGGAAAGGAGGTGGAAGGAGGAGAGCAACTCTTGCCAAAGCTTGTTTGTGCCTGTACAAAAGGCTTCATTGTTTTTTTAACAGTAGCAAGAGATGGAGGTGAGATAGCAGTGACAATTAAACCAGTCTGGGACATTCCAGAGTTGGAAAGGCCTCAGTTCTGCCTGCCAAGGATCCTGCCTGTCCCTGCTGTCCCAGGGACCAGGGGCAGGAGGGGTGATGACTGAGAGCTGCCTCCTCCAGGCAGGAAAGGGGGGACATACGTGGCTTTATAAAGGCTAACTCTGATGGTGACACCAATGCTTAAATCACCAAGCCCTGGATTCATGTGGGAATCTCACCTTCCACTAAAATCCCAGCCTAGGAGAATTTAGACCTGGTGGATACACAGAATGCTGCCCTCAGAGTGATTATTACCCTTACAGATCTTATGATCTTCAAGGTAATTTTGTGCTGCAGATTTATCATTTTGGGATGTTATTTGACACCATCTGGATCCAGGATGCTCTA
Organism: Hafferia zeledoni; assembly: GCA_035583235.1. Taxonomy (NCBI): domain Eukaryota; kingdom Metazoa; phylum Chordata; class Aves; order Passeriformes; family Thamnophilidae; genus Hafferia; species Hafferia zeledoni. The sequence continues at coordinate 5,189,504 of JAWWEV010000056.1, forward strand.
GAAACTAAATAACCACTGAAACAAAATGTCTGGGGGTCTGTGTGGTGGCTGGTACAGGAGAGGGGCTGTTGGTACTGCCCCATACACAGGAGAGAAGGGGGTCTTTGGGGGAGAACACAGTCCCTGTGTGTGGTTTGTCAGATGATCATGGTTGGAAACAGAAAGGAATTGCTGCCCAGGGAGGATTCTGTGGAAAGGATTACAGGGACACCAAACCCAGCTCCAACCAACTCACACAGCAAAAGTCAAATAAGGCATTAAATCAGGATTTCCAATGGAGAGAGAAAATCCATGGAAAGTCTGCAAAGTCATAGTAACTCCCTTAGCATTCCAAACAAATCCAGAGGCATCTGGGAGGCTCCTTTGCAGTCAGGGCAGTCCCACAGTGATGGCACTCAGGGCTGTGAGAGAACACCCAGTGTGCAGTGCAGGGTGCAGGTCAGCAGGGGACACTGCCCTTGGCCTGCCCTCTGGCCCAGAGGGTGGCTTTGGGACTCCTCAGACCCTTTCCTGGATGCTTTAAAAACCTGGACTGCTGAAAAATCTGATCTGCTGCCTATTCCCTGTCACAGCAACCATCACAACCCTGTGAGAAACAGAGACAGCCCTTGGCCTGCTCAGCCCAACAAGTCAGGGCTGGGGTGCTCCTCCAAGGGCTGTGCCAGCCAAGTCAGGCCATGGGTCTGGCAGGTGTGGAACATGCTACAACAAGGGATTTCTGGAGCAAAGACATTCCTTTCCTACAGTCTTAATGCTGACAGCAAGCACCATCCCTCATTGTGCTTGGTAAGAGAACAGCAGGAGTTGGATATCTCAGCATGTGCCAGCCCTTGGTGGTGTATTGGGAGGTCAGATCTACCCCAGCCAGGAGTCTGAGGGAACTGATAGGATCAAATCTTTCCCAGGCACACACATATCCCATTTTGTATATATTCAACATCTTTGTGTCCTCCACCTCCATCAGCTGGCACAGGGTCAGGGACATAAAATCCCCCTGAATATGAAAATCAGGCCCCTCAGTCCCACAGCCAGCAGCCTCTTGCTGGGGTGGAATCGTTGCCTGTTTGGGAAGCCTTTGGTTAACAGCCTGTGCAGGTGGAGGCATTTTCGTGCTCTGCTGGGATTGTGCAGATGCCTGACCTGCATGACTCATTTCAAAGGCTTGTGGGGTTTTTAAGGAATCCAGAGAATACACTCCCCAAGCCTCCTTCCCTCATTACCAACTGAACAGCTCCTCACAAACACAAGTTCATTCACTAACAGCTCTGCAGAAGGGAATTTGTCCCACTCAGTCATGGCACCTTCCAAGGGGAATAGAGATATTTGTCCCAGACCTCCCAAAAGCTTTGGTTTATACTTGGACCTGTAGCACTGTGGAGAAAACTCCTCAGTTTGCAGCAGCTGTGGGTCAGGAGGACCATGGAGTTTGGAGGATTCTTGCAGAGCCAGGCATTAACTCCTCTTCATTAACCAATTGCTGTGCTTAATAAATTAGTGGTGGGCTGACCTGGGCAACCAGCCGAGAGGGATTGTCCTGCTGCCCATACACAGGTGTGTTTGGAAGGATTCCCTCTGGGCTGTTCTGCATTATCTGTGGTTTTCCATCTTAACTCACCTTCAGCCCCATCACAAACTCCCAGTGGCCACAACCCCACCCTGACGTACCTCGGATCCCGTCCTGCAGCTCCTTGGTGATGATGGGCAGGTCATCCACGTCCACAAAGTGCAGGTGTCTCTCTGGGGGCTGGCTGGCAGCTGCAGAGAGCTCCAGGTAGTTCCCCCGGCCCGTGCTGACGATGAACACCGTCACCCCCATGTCCTTCAGCAGCTGCATCGGCTCCGAGATGTCATCAGTGGAGAAACCATCTGTGACCCAAACCAGCACCTTGGGCACGTCTGGCCGAGCTCCAGCCTCACCACTGAAGAGCTTCTCCTTGGCATAGGACAGAGCTTTGCCCGTGTTGGTGTCCCCCATGAGCTGCCGCGTGTCCCGGATCGCCTGTCTGAGGGACCCACTGGACAGGTACTGGTTGAAAGGGAACTCCATGGTGGGAGTGGTGCTGATGTGGATGATGCTGGTCTGGACATCTTTGGGGCCGAAGGTGAAAGGTTGCAAAAGGTCCCACATGAATTCCTTAACCCTGGAAAACTCATAGTGGGAGACGCTGGCGGAGCTGTCCAGCAGGAAGAGGAGATCCCCCTCTGTGTTGGAAATGGGTGGCTGAGGACCTGGAAGGGAAGGGAGAGGGAAGAGTGTTAGTGGAGTGAACTCCAAAACTGCACAGGAAAGCCTGGTTGTCCTGTGCCAAATCTGAGAATTCAGTGAGAGTTGCTGGCTGAGCTGGCAGAGGCACAACCAGATCCCCTGGAACAGGGGAATCAGATGGAACCTTCACACAGGACATTAAAGTTACTTGGAGGTGACTGTTTACAAGAGGTGACAGGACAAGGGGGATTCAAACTGGCAGAGAGTAGGTTTAGATTGGATATTAGAAGGAAATTCTTCCCTGTGAGGGTGGGGAGGCCCTGGCACAGGTTGCCCAGAGAAGCTGTGGCTGCTCCATCCCTGGGAGTGTCCAAGGCCAGGCTGGATGGGATTTGGAGCAACCTGGGCTGGTGGAAGGTGTCCCTGCCCATGGCAGAGGGTGGAACTGGATGGTCTTTCAGGTCCCCTCTAACCCAGACCATTCTGTGATTCTCTGACTAAGCTGGAGCAGCAGGAGGAGGCAGGAGACCTGCAATCCACCTGGATTACAGCCAGTTCCATGAGACCCAGCACAGCTCAGCCCTGTGCCACAGACACACCCTCCAGCAACCTGGCACTGAGAGCTGAGCAGAAAATGAACGTGAAGTCCACTGAGCTTTCCTGTGTGCCCACAGCAACTGCAATTTCATCACCACATCAGCAGTGGAGCTGAACTGGACCTACAGGTCCTGCCACTGCTTCCCAGAACTCCTGGTGACATTCCAGGAGGGCTTTGTTTAGTGCCTCTGGGTGCACAAAGCAAGGCAAGCACATGTAGCCATGGCTCTGTGAGTTTTTGGGGGAAGGTTTAGGATGGATATCAGGGAAAGGTTCTTCACCCAGCGGGTGGTGGGCACTGACCAGGCTCCCCAGGGCAGTGGGCACGGCCCCAAGGCTGCCAGAGCTCCAGGAGTGTTTGAGGGACAAAGTAGGATTGTTGAGGTGTCTGTGCAGGGCCAGGAGTTGGAATGGAAGATCTTGATGGGTCCCTTCCAACTCATATTCTGTGATTTTCCCTCTGTTGGAAGAAGTACAAGCCACCGACTTGGCTGGCAGGACACAGGGAGAGATCCTGGCAACACGACTGCCACCTCCCTGGAGGAAATCCCTGCTCCTCCCAGTCTGAGGAGCGTCACTCACTTCCCAAATGTTGCAACAAACAGCTGTGAAAGCTTCTGGCCCGGCAGGGCAGGGATCAATGGCCAGAGGACATCGCTCACAGGCAGTAAACAACAAGGTCACATGCACAGGCACTGGGAGGGGATCTGCAGTTCACCTCGAGGGAGCAGAGCAAGCAGAGATGCCACTGCTGCCAGAGCTACCTGCGTGGGGAACACCCAGTGCAAACCAGCGTGGAACAACATCTGCTCTGAAGAGAAGAACATCAAAGGAGAGTCACAGCCACCTCCTCTTGTCTGTGACCTGCAGCTCTGGGGCACCAAGAGAGCTGGGCATGACACCACCAGCACTGAAACACTGGTTTTCCCCATCATATATAGCTGTGTTAATTAGGAAAAACCACAGCCTGACAGCACAAGGTTCTGCCTGGAGGGCATTGGTTAACAACAACTGGTTAGCAGCTGGTTAACAAAACCAACAGCTAAACCCACAGGTGGGCAGGGTGTATAGTGAAGCTAAAGGGACTGTCTGTGGGCAGAGCAGAAGGCTTGTCCTTCATGCAAACGCCATCAGAGTCGCCCCTACCTGACCCTCAGCCCTGCAGAAGATGGAAACAAATTCCTCCTATTCAGATTTTGGCAGCAGAAAGAAAAATATCAGGACAAAGGCTCTCACTGCACCGGGAGCGTGGCAATGCTTGCAAAGCCACTGGACACCTCAGCATCCAGGTTTTCAATTCCCTCATCCTTCCTCCTGCTCCTTGTGCTGCATCCAACCCAAACATGCCAGCTGTGCCAGGGGTGGGGCTGTGCAGGCTGGTAACCCCCTGCCTTACGCAAGGGCAGTTCCCTCGCTGCCGACAGGAGGATGATTGGCTGCTTGGAAACGTGCCAGATGAGGATTTCTTACTTCCAGCAGGATTTGAAGGGAAGAGGCATCCAAGAATTGTTCCCTGTCAGGTCTTTGCTTGGAATAACTCTGCAGAGCTGTAGTGCTGCTGTCCCTGTGCTCTGCTGGAGGCTGGGAACGATGGAGGGCACAGGGCAGGATCCTGCTGTCCCTACTGGGCAATAAACTGGGCTCAGTCACACAGAAAAGTGTTTTGAAGGGACTGATATGAGAGCAACACGTCACTGTGGAGACACAGTGCTGCCTGTTGGCTTTTCCAGGAGAAAAACAGCTGGCCAGACTTCCCTGTGATGCTGACAGGAGACATCCGCTTGCAGAGCTCTCAGCTGGGACCTGAACACAAGCCACACGCCTGATTTACATGGGGCTTGGAGCTCGTGGAGCGTAATTACAGCCAGAAAAGATCATGTCCTGTCTTGGTTAAGTGTGTTTGACATTCCACGTTTGTCTTCTCATCTCACTGTTTGGCCACGCAAGGAAAAACAAGTTCTGCTTGGAGGGGAGGCAGGTTTGGAGGCGGCAGAACACGGACTGTGCTTCCCTGTGGCCCCTTTGGAGCACAGTGAGAGGCAGGAGGAGGGAGGCACCACCTCCCCCAGCCAGAGCCACCCAGCAGGGGCTTTATTCTTCAAACCACATCAGAGAGGTCCATGCCAGGGGAGAGGGGCTGATCACCTGCTTGACTGAGGAGCTGAGCCCCACCAGGCACAGCACACTCGTGTGACTAAAAGCCCAAACTGCCTGTGCAGGTTCCAGCTCGTCTGTGCCACACATTTCAGGCTGAGGGTTGAGAAATGGCCCTGCAGACAAATCCCAGCAGCAGGAAGGAAGCTGTGCTGCCATCTCTTGTGATCATTTCAGGAGTTTCATTATCTCTGCTGTTTTATTTAGAGCCTGGATTCATGGAATTCATGGATTTAGAGTTCTGGATTCATGGAATTACACCAGGTCTGAGCTGTGCTTCAGAGATCAGTAAGGGCTCCCTACAAATCATGTATGGATGGGCCATGTCTGTATTTTTCACTCACTGCACCCACAGGGATGGCAACATCCCCATCATTTTCTGCTGATGCTTGTCCAGAGTAACCCAGTAATGACAGCCTAATAATGAAATTATTATCAAAGCCCGAACTATCAAATGGTCACACTTTACACCGATAGAAGAGAGATCTGAGTCTGAACCCAAAGGGGAAGGTGGTGGAACTGGTTGTATAATGCTCTGCCTTGACTTTGTGCCTTGGTGCATGGAGTCAATACCCTTCTCCTGAACAATCCAATCATTCCTGAGCATTTGGAAGCACCACTGGCCACTCAGAAGCTTCTTCCCTTTGTCCACTGCAGCTGAGAATGAAGCCACAATCCTTCACATTCACTCAAGTCCCAAGGAAACGGGGTTATGGATATGCATCCCGACCTCTCAAACATGGCACAGCATCACAGCACCTCTGGACAAGCACCAGCCCATTCCCAGAGTCCTCCCAGGCCAGCTGCTTGCTCAGGGCTGCCTTAGGGAGCACCCAGAGGAGCTGAGGAGGCTCCACATCCAAGCTGCGGGATGGGCATCTCCCCCAGCAGCAGGTTCATTGCCTGGCACTGTGCAGCCAAAGCAGCACATCCATGGCACAGCACCCCCCTCTGCCCCTGGAGCAAGGCACAACCCTCCTGGAATGCCACGGCTTGCTGTGCCACATACCCTGAAGGTCTGGGCATTGTTTGGGCTGGGAAGCTGCCACATACACTCCCAGGGCAGCAGAGCTGCAGGACAATAGGAATAACTGCTGCCTGTGTGGACTTTGAGCACTGTGACAATGCCAGAAGCAGCAATGCCATTCCTGAAGCAGCCTGGGACACTGAGGGACAGAATCCAGCACCCTGTCAGGGGATCTGAGCCACAGCCACAGCCTGCTCTGGGTTCCAGGAGCAGAATCAGACCCCAGCAGTCTGGGCTGCTCTCTGAGTCCCAGGACCTGCTGTCCACACAGACAAGAGGTTCACTCTCTTTTCCCACTGGATTCCACTTCCCTGGTGCAGTGAAAACCAGCCACAATCAACAGCAGCCCTGAAGCCACAGAATCTTCTCTACTTGTGAGGAAAAAGGGCAGTACAAAATGAATCTCACCAGCTCAGCCACCACGGTGTGGGAAAGTCTGTGCCCAGCACCAAAGTGCAGGGAGCAGGACTGGGACATTTCCCTCCCTCATGTCCCTTTTCCCATTGTCAGGACTGACCCAAAATCATTTTCCATGAACAGTATCCAAGAGAAAGCATTTTAAAGAGGAATTGTAATGATTGAACTACAGAGATTAGCAAGAGAACAAGACACGGATAGTGTTAATCACTGGTTTTTCTTCTCTTAATGTAGCAAGAGAACAAGACACGGATAGTGTTAATTAATCACTGGTTTTACTTCTCTTAATGCATGTCCCTCAGTATACAGGTAACAGTGAGGATTTTTTTCATATTATTACACTAAAATCTTCAAGTTTTTGAAATAGTTTCTTTTTCCCTACTGGAAACAAACAAGACAAAGTCTCTAATAGGCAATTTTAGACAGGTTTGTTTGTTTTGTCCTTGTGCCAGCAAAGGGAAATACAAGTATAACGATACACCTAAAGCATCAATACAACCTCAGCTCTTACTCTGGAACGGTCTAACGAGAAGCTCCGGGGAGCAGGAGGGATCGAACGGGGGGAAGCAGCACGGGAATCAGGCACTCACCTCGCTCAGGTGTGTCCTGTCCCGCAGCAAACCGCAGCCACAGCCCAAGGGAAAGCACTGCCTTGGCCAACATGGCAAAGCCTGGTCCTGGGCAAACTACCTTAAATCCAACAGCTGGGCTCTGTGAAGGCAGATGGAAAGCTTGGCATCAGTCATATTATGTACAGGGATCCCCCAGGTCCCGGGGTGCCACTTCCACGCTGTCCATGCCTTGGGCTCCGGCCGCTCCTCCCCGCGTGGCTCGCTGGGCTGTGCTTGAGCTCTGGCTCCTGGAGGCAACTCCTTCCTCCCCCCTCCCCACTCCTTTTAGAGTCGTAAATCCATCTTGACAGGAATAGCTGGAGGAGAGGCACACGCAGCACCCCTGCTGCTCTTCCTCGCCCGAGCTGAGCCTGCCCCAGGAGCGAGATTCGGTTGCAGTCTGAGCGCAGCTGGGCTGGGCTGAAAAATATATCCCTGGAGACAAAAACTTTGGCCCTGCGAGGCACTGGCAGCGGGCCAGCGACCAGGGGGGGAGAAAAGGAGAGAAAAGCTCGGAGAAATCCAAAAGCTCTCTGCTCTGGAATGAGCTAGAAGAAGAAAACCCACGTATATAAAGGAAAGAAAAAAGTAGAAAGGCTGGGGAGCTGCCCTGCCCTGGGAATATTGGCTAATCTTCTGTGAGGAGGCTCTCAGAGCATTCCACAGGTCCTAGTGCTGCCCAGAGTGTCCCTGCCCGGGCTGGGGGACACACGGGGGGACACAGGGACCTGCTGTGCCCTGGGCAAGGGCTGGTGAAGTCACCCAGACAGGCAGAGCCTGCAGGAAGGAGCTGCTGCCGGGCTGGGAGCGTTGGGAAAGGGCATGAAGGAACGCTGGGAATTGCAGCTGGTACAGGTAACAACCTGCTGAGTGCCCATGGATCATCTCCTTCAGTGTGGTGTTAAATCCACCCTCAGGTCTGTGGGAAAGGGCATGAAGGAATGCTGGGAATTGCAGCTGGTACAGGTAACAACCTGCTGAGTGCCCATGGATCATCTCCTTCAGTGTGGTTTTAAATCCACCCTCAGGTCTGGGGGTCCGACTCAAAGGGGACTCACACGCCTGAAGATGAACTTTTGACAAACATCCTACTGGATGGAGAGGCTGAGGGTTTGGCAGAAAGCAAATACCAAAGACCCCCCAGCTCAGCCTTCGCTGGTGCAGCCTCTCAGTGCCCCTTTGTGCAGCAGAATCTGCCAGAGCACAAACCAAACCAAACAAAATCAAACAAACCAAACTTAATTTCCCTCCTCCTGCCTGTCCTGCTGTCCTTGTATCTGCTTTTGGCTCCTACTCATCAGATACAGGTGACAACGTTCCTTTCCCTTTTTCCTGGTAGGTTTTTACGTGTGCTGCTCCTGGACAGATCCAAGATGTTCCTAGTAGAGGAAAAAGCTGGAAAGTTACACTTAATTATGAAGAGACTCATCAATCGTCACCTCCTTAACACAGGGAGTGACCAACAGAACAGGCTGAAAAATTGCAAAGGAGGAATGTTCAGAAATTTGTGGGATTTATGAAACCAGTGAGCAATATTTCCTCCAATTTGATTTTTTCTCCCCTGAGGATTGCAAAAAAGTGAGCAGGAGTCAGGGGCCAAGGAGTGTGCAGGGTGGAAAAAACTTGTATCCAAATTTATCCACCAAGTGGAAAGTCGTAACAGGGCTCAGAAATCAGATGTAATGATGGTTCAGTCAGCTAATTAAACTTCCTGGGCAGTTGTTTGTGTTCCACTCCCAGTCTGGGACCATCTGCATCCCCAAGGAGCTGTGCAGCATCAGGCTGTGCTATAATGTGTCCCCTGCAGCCTAGATGAGTGGCAGCCTCATCCACTGGTTCCTACAGCTGGGATAAGCGTTATCCCAGAAACCCAGGAGGAGGAGATAGCCCTGAGATGCCCCTCAAAGGTGACATCTGGATCCTGAGGCAGTGGGAAGAGCAGGTACTCTGGCAGTGAAGCTGTCAGTCTGCAGCTTCATGTGGCCAGAGAAAACACACACAAAAAACAAATCACACCATGGTCTCATTCACCAACCTGGGCAAATCCACCAGTTCCTTTTGCACAGGTTCTCATTCAGTTCAGGTTCTGCTGGACTGACCATGGTGGCAGCCAAGAAGGCAAAAGGCTTTCCAGACCTGGGCTGAGTGAAGGGCTTGTCCAGCCTCATCCTTGTGTGGATGTCCTGCTTGCTGTTCTCACACTGCTTGGATTCTGGATGTGGAACATGGAAGGGATGAGCTGGAGGCAGCAAATGTTGCCCCATTGCAAACCATTTTATTCCAACCAACTAACCCAGACACTCCTGTCCCATCCTCCTTCTGCCCCATTGCCCCATGGCCTGTTCTGAGAAAATGAGCTAGAAATGCTCAGCATCTGATTCTCAGGGCTCTCAGAAGCACATTCAGAGCTCCTTGACTGGGCCTGGTGGATATATGGAGATGATTCCCTTCCATTACTCACTTCCCAAGGAAGTGTTGCACATCTTAGAATAATTCCCTTTTTTGTCAGCTTATCAATGCCAACGCCACTCAGTCTCACATTCTGCAGCCTGGAGGGATTTCAGCCTTTATGTCCCTCTAAGTCCTGCTGGGATAGGTGGAAGCAGGAAAAAGCAGCCTGGAAAATAATTAGATCTTACACAGTTTTGGGTTATTTTTAACCTCCACAGTAATTGGCAAATCCTGTTTCCAGTAAGCCTGGTGCCTGCTCATGCTGATTCTTTCCTGGATGCATCCTGCACTCTGGAGCCAGTGGTGTCACTCCAGGTTTGCTCCTGCCTAAATGAGCTGAAACTCTGGCTGCACATCTCAGCTCAGGCTCAGCTGCCCATCTCTGCAAAGCTCAGCTTCTCCACCTGCCTGGGGCTTGGCCAAAATTCACCAAGCCACGAGGTGCCAAGCAATGGAGCAGCTCAGGATCAACAGAGAATTGCAAGAATTGCAAGAAACAAAAAAGACCCACACCAAATAAAAGCCACCACCGCCCAATGCAACACATTTTGGTTGTGATGTTGCTGAGGCTCAGGCAGGTACACACAGAGTGTGGAGCCCTCAGGGCCCTGCCCTGGGAAGGGTTTGGGTTGTGCTGCAGCTGCTGAGACATTGTGGGGATGTAAACAATACACAATTTCTGAAGAGATGCAACATCCTCTCGGAGACACATCCCTGCAGCTGGAACAAACAGGCTGCTGGGAACACTGAAGGGTTTGTTTGCAGGGGGATCTATATATGGCAGTTTGGAAATTCCCTGGTTGGAAAGGAATCAAAGCGGCTTCGCAAGCCCTGGGAGGATGACGAGGGTGAAAACCTGCCCTTGACCTCCAGGAAAGGTTTGTGCAGCCCAGCACAGGTGGGAAGATACCCAAGGTGCCAGGGGTCCAACTGGAGTGCGTGTACCAGCTCTTGGGCTGGAAGGGCAGAGCTCAGCCCTGTTCTGATGCAGAGGATGCTGAGAGGGACTGGAACAGCACCAGCACCCCCAGGCAGCTCCAGCTGTCCCCAAACTGCCCAGGCACAGCTCATCCAACTGCCCCACCTTGGCACAAACCCTCTACACAGCTCCAGGCTGCGTGGCCAGAGGGCATGAACTGCAACTCCCTGACCCCAGAAATGCCAGCCTGACCCAGCAGAGGATCAGGCCCCGTGTTGCCACTTCTCAGCTGACAGTGTGTCATGTACTCCCCAGCCTCAAGTCATCTCTTATTTTTGTTTGACTTGGGAGACAAACTACAAAAATAGATGTGTTTACTTGCTGCATTCACCAGTTTTATGTTTCTCAGAAGTTGACCAGGACCTAGGAATGACTCCACAGTGAGGTAAGGTCCAGCTTATAGATGATCTCTTTTATCCCAAATCATCCTAAAAAGTCACACAACACAAGATTACAGTCACTTCTGGGATGAAGTGCAGAAGCCACTGAGACTCTCAACCCTAAATTCAGAGTATCTCAAGCCCAGAGATTTCATTTTCTCCTTCCTGGAACTGCTGTAATTCCTTTGACTCATCCTAAGTGCTCTCAGCTAGAGCAGAGTGAAGCAGCAAAGAGGGAAGCCAGGAGAAATAGAAGACAACATGGATTGTTGCTCTTTCGGAGGCTTCTGGATCTCTCCTGTTTTCAGGTGGGTCAGAAATAGCTCAGCTCACCAGCCCTGTCTGTCGCTGTTACTGTGAGGGCTGCCCTGCTGTGCAGGAGGTTGGTTAAGAGCTGTTGGGATGTCAGAACGATCCTCCACCCCCCTGCAGAGATGCCAGTGCTGTCCACATGCATCAGCTTCCCTGCCAAGGAGGGGCTGCCAGGGAGCCCTTTGCTTTGTTCTCAGCTCCAGCTCAGCCCAGGATGAGCAGGAGGAGCAGGGTGGGAATGCTGCACCTCCAAAGGAACAGGCAGGACACAGGCTCAGCCATCCTGGTGTGTGCCAAAGCACAGACCCCCCAGATCACACACTGTGCAGTGACTCCAACCCCAGATCAGGAGAGGAGGGCACAGGTGGGCAAAAAACACCAACTTGTGGAGCCTGAAGTGTTGGCAGAACAGTGTTCTCAGTCCCTGCTTTGCAGTGGCAGCACTGCCATGAATAAGGGGGTGAATGTTGCACATAAAGGACTGACCCCACAGTGCCAGGAACTCACAGGAGGGAGGACACAAACCTGGCTGGAATCCTGATTGATGGTTCCTGGCAGAGACTCACCAGGTCTTTAGGACCAGCACCTCCCTCCAGAGACTGGAGGGCTTAAAATCTTCACAGCTGTCTGGTCACACAGAGGACTTTGGGGAGAGTGGCTGGTTCAGATTCCTGTGTCCTTGCTGAACCAGCTTCTCCATCAGCTCAAAAACTCCTTGGATTTAGCTGGGCACATGAGCTCAATGGCTCTGAACAGGGGGGAACCTTTTGTGTTTGTCCCTGAGAATCTCTGACAGGGATTCTCCAAGACTTCAGATTCTTGCTTAATTTTCTTCACAAAACAGGATTTTACTGCTTTTTTCCCAGCTGGACCCAAACTGGAGCCTCACTTTGTTTGCCAGGAACCCAAATAGCTCTGAGAATTGGACCCACTTCTAAGCAGTACAAGTGAGCTCTGGCTTAGTGGTCGGTTTTTAACCAAAGGCTATTCTTTGGAGTGGATCCTTTTCCTTATTGCTTGACTTTTATCCCTTATCTCTATCCTGTTAGGAAAGCTCAGGCAACTGGGAAATGCCAAATTTAAGAGAATCTCCTTAGAACTGGGTTTCCTGAGGAATTTCCACCTCCACAATAAGCTGCTGTTTCCCACCCAACAGCAGGATCTCAGCATTGAGAACTCTCAGCCCCTCTCAACAATTGTAGGCTCTTAACATGTCAGTTTGGGAGAAAGAAAAGACGATTTAGAGCATCCTGCAGGCACACACAAGAGCAAGGAGTGGCAGAGACAGCCTCCTGCATGGAGACAGAGTCTGCCTTCCCTGCTTGTTTGTCTGCAGGGTGTCTCAGGGAGAGCCAGCAAAGAAACAACCAAAGCAAAGGGTGTCGGATTCCCTCCCCAGGAAGCTGCTTTGTCATCTGTTTTGCTTGTTTTACCTCCTGTCCCCAATTTCTTTGAAGCCCAGCAGTAATTTTTAGGCAGTTTTACAGCCTAATACAGGATGCTGGGAGGGTTTTGGAGGGCTCAGTTAACTCCATCACGACTTTTAGTTGCTGGGTGGGTTTTGGAGGGCTCAGTTAACTCCATCACGACTTTTAGTTGCTGGGTGGGTTTTGGAGGGCTCAGTTAACTCCAT
>JAWWEV010000056.1:5202370-5213008 GCA_035583235.1 Hafferia zeledoni
CATGACTTTTAGTTGCTGGGTGGGTTTTGGGGGGCTCAGTTAACTCCATCATGACTTTGAGCAGCTCATTTGGACAACATTGCTGTTCCATCCATCTCTGACTCACCTTTCGGGCACTGGTGGCATAAGGAGAGGCTTTTCCCCCTCCCAAGCTCATTCCCTGGAGCCACAACCCATTGATGGTCAGGAACAGAGCAGCACCACAGGAGAATTCCTGCTCCTCTCAGCTGTATTTGAGGTGTGCTCTATTTTTAGAGGCTCGTCTCAACCTTGCCAGGCTCTGTGAGCTCTTAGCGAGGTGGGTGGGGGGAAGCCAGGCAGGGACAGTGATGGATGGGTCTCTGAGCACCCATCAGCCCATCCAGCCACAACAGGAAAGGGAAGAGCGTGTGGCTGTGGAGTTCCCATCAGGAGGGACAGCCTGGCCCCCTGGCCAAGTGCAGCTGCAGCAGAGCTGGCCAAGCTCTGCTCTCTGCTCTCAGCCTGGAATTCCAACCAGAGTGAGGCCGATTTTCCATCAGCCTCAACACCCAGGTGACAGTTCGAGCTTCTCCACTCCCAGCCCTGCAGCTTTCCTGTCCTTCCCCTCATGCCAGCAGCCTCTGGGACCAGAAAAAATAAAAACCATCCAAAAACTGGCGAGCTGGGGTGGAACAGGGTCAGCAGTGGTGTGGCTGCAGCAGAGCAGCACAACTGCCCCAGGCTGGGACAGGATTTCCAGTCATTTCTGTGCTCCGGGGTGCCAGGAGGGCTCTGACCTTCAGTTTGAAGGTTTATAACAGCACTGCCCCTAAGGTGGGCTTTGCTGGGGGCTCACTTTGCGTCTGAAGCTTTTTAGCCCCGTCTCATAAATAGGACAAAACCCCCATGTGAGCAGGAACAAAGCCTGGAGCACAGAAAACAATCCCCCTTTTTGTGAGAAGGCAGCACGGCAGCTGGGGAGGGAGTGGGAGGAGAGAGAACGAGTCCCTGTGCTGTCAGCAGGGCTCCTCCAGCCCAGCTGACCTTGGCCAGCTCACTCCCTGCTCCTGGAATGCTTGGGAATTGTTCCCCCCATGCTGGGCAGCGTCAGAGGGGGCAGAGCTTGGCATCAGCCCAGAGTCAGCCCCAAGGTTCTCCTTCAAGGCACTGAGTCTTCATTTTCCACACATTCAGCAAGTTCTAGAGATGCAGGTGCCTCGTGGGTCCACCATTGGTGCACAGAAGGCACACACAGGAGGGGACAATCAACAAGGAAACGCTGGAGGAAAGTCCTCCCTGGACATCAGCAGAGCTGAACACAAAGCACAGGACAGTCCACCACCTTCCCCCACCCCATCAGCAGCCCCACAGCTTCCCCTGGCTGTCCTGGCACACAGGGCAGAGCCAGGCGGGCTCCTGGAGCTCAGGAGGGACAGGATGGATGTGGAGCAGGACAGGATGGATGTGGAACAGGACACTCTGCCCCTGGGCAAGGCCACACAAACCAACCCGCAGGAGCTGGCGAGGCTCATGTGCCCTTCTTCACCATCACAGCCTCAGTTTGACGTCAGTCATTAATTTCATCAATTAAAGGGGTAGAGGAGGGCTGGGGAGAGTTCCAAGGACTGAACAGTCACTTCTTTCTGTGGGAAGGGACCAATGCCACCATGGGCAGCCCAGTGCAGCAGGAGCCTCCCTGCCCCTGATGCCAACACTGGGGAACTTAATCCTGTATTATCCACCTTGAACTCACTACTGGAAAGAGCCACCCTGAGATCTGAGAGGGCAGGATGAACTTCTGAAATCTGAAAGGAATGAGGGACAAAACTCTCTGTCAACCACAAGTTGCTGTTTACAGTCTGAAGAAGGCAGATCAGAAATGCTGCTCCATAAACAACCCCGAGGGAGCAGAGGGTTCTGCTGGGAAACACTCAGCCTGAGAGCCATCCCTTCCTCACTGCAAGCCCTGCCAGCCTTTGTCCTCCCACAGCAGACCAGGGAAATAGCTGCAATTCCAGAAGGCCATAAAGAAAGAGGTGACTCGATGCATGCAAAGCCATCAAAACAATTCCCATCTATTTTGGGGATAAGAGACTTTTGTTCCAGAGCTGGGTGCTGTAATGCCTGACCCAAAGAGGAAAGGACAACAAGAGCACAAATATTCCCCTGCAAATAAGTGGCACTACTGGAGAGAAATGTCCTCTCTGCTCCCCACCCTTCCATGGAGGCTCCCTCTGCAAGATGAATTCCGTTGTTCAGACAAGAAAGAAGAGGCAGGGGATGTGAATGCAGAGCCACATCTACACTCCTCACTTCTCAGCAGGAAAGAGGAGTCAAATCAAATCCAGTAAGAAGCATTACTAAAGTTGGAAAGGAATTGAAGTCCATTAGGCTAAAGAGATTAGCCATGTGGAAATCTGCCACTGCAGCAAATTCCTAGAAATGGTCCTAGAAATCCCCTAAAAAAATGTGATGGGTCACAGGGAATGCCACTAAACATTCAGAGAAATAGAATATGGGAAGAGCAACAGAGCAACAGCTGCACTCACACTAACAGTGACCCACATCTCTGGGCATGATTATGCTCAAACCCTGCTCTTTACTGATAATTTGCAATTCCAGCTATTTCTCCCCTTCCACTGAACCAAGAAATGAAGTCATACTTACCACTTCCACAGCCATTTTCACTCCTGGCTCTCCAATCCCACCCAGAGCTGCAGATATTTCTCTATGGATGAGCTACAGGGCAGACAAAAGGCAGGGAGGGACCATCCCCTCCAGGCACGTTCAGCTGGGGATCTCAGGGGGTTCTGCTGCTGTTCAGGAGGTGGCAGGAAGGTTGTGCTCCCCCTGGGCTGCCCCAGGTGTGGGGCTTGCCCCGAGCCCTGGGCCTGCAGAGGAAATCTGGCAGATCCTGTTTTGCAGAGCTCTCCCACACACAGGGCTCGTTCTGCCTCTGCTTCCTGGCACCTGTCAGGGACGTTGCTGTCGTGATACTCTGCCAAGAAAAGACACTTCTCTTCTCATGTTGTGTCTCCTCAGCTCTGTGACTGAGAAGCTCTGGAGAGACCATGGCAAGCTGGTCAGGAATGGAGGTGACACGTGGACCAGGATGTGTCCCAGAGGGGTAAACAAGGAAAATTGATGCACAATAGACCTGTGAAGATGAAAGAAGGACCTTTTTCTTGCAGTCTGGTCCCTGGACTATTTATGTCATTGCTTCCATCATCATGGGCACTGGCTAGCAAACCTTCTGCGCTTGCATGGAATTCCCTACAAATCTCCAGTGGGGAAGTTCTGGGGGTTCCTCTCTCCTCTCTCCTGGCCCTTCAGATGAATCTCTGGCTGGCTGGGAATAGACACCCATTGCTCCAGTTTCCACAGCAAAAAATGCAGTGTTTTCACCCCACATGTCAGACCTCTGACCCCAACAGGAATCCAATGTGTTCCAGGATTGCAGATCAAAAAGCAGAGTTTTAGTGCAGGGATTCCTGGAATCCCTTTTGTTCCAGTGGGTCATTAATCAGCGATGACAACACTTTCCTGTGGTGCAGTTTTGGAAGGAGCACAAAAGCTGGAGACTGAGCCATGTCATGTAGGCTGCAGTGAGCACCCTAAATCCTTCCTGGAGAAGATATGGAGGATGCCAGCAGGAATTCAAAGACACTTCTGTCCCATGGTAGACCAGAGTAAAACATCCTGCACACGATGGGTCATGAGCTCAAATAGAAAGTGTTTAATTTCTGGTTGTGAATGATCCAGACACAGGAGGAACTCCAACAGTGACCTCATGGAAATGTGCTGTGCCAGAGAAACACTTGGCCAGGCTTTGGAGGGAATTTTCCTTGTCTCCAGAATGTTCATGGGGTTTTGCAGGAGTGACAAGGAGATGATGCATCTGCTCTGAACAGCTCCTGTTACACAGGAGAACAACCTCCATCAGCTCTGGGTTGCTTTCTTCTATCCTTCCAGGCTTTCCTGGGACAAAAAGGGGACTTTCTGGTCTCCAACTTTTCCTTTAACCATTGGTAGTGGGAATCCATGAGTTACAGTGAAATGGCTCAGCACAAACCTGGCTTTATTGCTTTCTGGTGGGAAGGGAATGCTGTGGCTGCAACATTTTTACTCCAAGAAATCTCCAACTGTGTTTTTCCAGCTCACATGTCGTAACAAACCCCATTCTCCATCACTGCAATCTTGGTAAAACAACCTCAAAGCCTCATCACACCCTTTGGGTACCACATTGGTGTGGCTAAAATGATGGCAAGGAGCAGCAAGATGTGAAATGCTCAAGGCAAGCACCAAAAAGCCCCAGAAACAAAGGGCCCTTCATCAAGAAACCAAGCAGTGAGGTGAGTTCCACCCACAATACCTGTGCAATCCCAAGGGAACCTGATTTGCCAAGTGCTGACAGGAATGCTCTGGCCCAGGTAGACAGGCAGGCACAGAGCCATGCCCAGGCACTGAGAACAAACTGGAAAAACATCAGAGTTATTCCCACCCTTATTCAGCTGCCTGAAATCCTTAACTGCAACCAGGCAAAAGGGGTTTGTGCCTTACTCCTCTTTTTCTGTGGGTTATGGAGTATTGCATCATTAATGAGCAGTAAGTCAGGAGGCTGAGTGAATCCTTTCCCTGTAACCTGAACTGAAATCCTCTGGTGCTCTGAAACACTCTGACTGATTGATTTCCTCTCTGGGCTTCATTTTTTTTTTTTTTATTCTGGCTTTCTAAGTGTCTGGAGCCCAGTTGTGACTGGAAAGCAGATGCCAGAGCATCCCAAGCAGAGTGTTTGCATCTGGCTCAGATGGAGTCAGACACCACAGCAAAGGAAACGTGTCCAGCAGCAGGTGAAGTGCAGCTGTGCCTGAGAGAAAAGTGCCCTTTGTAACAGCATCTGTCCCCAAGGCTGAGACAATTCCACCCTCCCTGTCTGGGGGTCAGGACCTCAGCAGGGGAAAGGCAGTGTGAGAGGGGAAAGCCATTTCCAAGAAGAAATAAGAGCTCTCCAAGAGCAGTTTGCAGAAAGCTGGTTGGATCTCTTCCCTCCTTCCCATGCCCTGTTGTGGCACAGCCCACGTTTCTGGCAGGAAAGGCAATCCCTGGATGTGGCTGAACTCATCTCTGAACAAGGACAAGGACAAGGATAAGGGGTTTTATTTCCCAGCTGGACTCAGCTAACACTTGTTCCTCTCAAACAGTGAGTGCTCTGTGAGTGGAGGGCTCTGTTTACATCTCAGCTGATTTAGGAAGGCTGAGGGATCCAGGATGGCTGGACCCTTATTACCGTAATTACCCTTATTACCGTAATTACCCTAATTACCCTGATTCAGAATAGATAAAAGGTGGCAGCCTTGGGGTCTCAGTTGACAATGATGCCCCTCCATTAACACAATAAAAGCAGCAATCCCTTTGTGTCCTGGCACCCATGTGAGGGCTGGTGGCCAGCATGGAACCACAGGCACCACAGCTAAAATAGACACCAGAAGGCCAAGAGGTAATTCTTTCCCAAATGTGCTAAGCAGAACCCCAGGCTCAGCATCACAAGGGCTGCTGAAACAGCCTGGATTGATGAGGGGAAGCTGGTGAAGGAGTCAGGAGGGCTTTTCAGGGACAAAGCAGATATTCTGGGCTCTCAGCAGGAAATCTGCTCCCCTGGTTTCTATTTTTACTTCTCTTCATCTGTGTAGGGTCTTGGGCTTGGTTTCCTCAGCTCTATCCAAGCACTTGAGGAACAATGAAGGAGACACGAGTGACTCTGGCAGGATCTGAAGGCAGAGGATCAAACCAAACAGCACCACTGGTTCCCTGAGGGCTTTGTCTGGGTTTTCTTGGCTTGGCTTCTCCTCTCTCCCTGAGGTTCACACAAACCATGGAAACCCAGGCCCTGCCCTACATATCCTGTCTGGTTTTGACCTGCTGGAGGGTTGCCTGCTGTGTCTCAGGGGGCAGGAGCACACCAGCATCTCCTGGCGTGACCCAGCAGTGCTTCCCAGCACGGACTGGTTGACCTTTGGGATGCTGAACTCACCAGTTGTGTAGATAGTGGAACAAACTGCTCCATGCAGAGATGTCCTGCCTCCCAAAGCAGCCCCAAAGACAGGATGTCAGAACAATCTCCAGCTCCTGAAAGGGGTGGGAATGGCTTTTCAGCTTCCCCTTAAATACCCAGATCTGGTCAGAGCCCACTTTCCACAACCTGACAAGAATATGCTGAAAGACCACAGGAAAACAGCACAATTTTGCTTCCCCTTCCTCCTCTCCAAATGTCTGTCCCAAGGAGTTCCTTTCAGTGGTATCAAAGGTGGACCATGGCTGAACTGTGCTTCAGGAAATCCTCAACAGCCTTTGATTGCATCCTGCTCTGTCCCATGCCCTGGAGGTTCCAGGGATTTGGGAAGGGCTCAGTAGCAGCTTCTCTGAACAGCAGATCCCAAGTGCAGGTTGCTTTCCTAGGGGCACCCACTGCAGCCAAGCACATCCCTGTGTTTCCTCCTGCAAACCAGGACCTGGAGCCAGCTCCCTGTTCACTGCTGGCCACCTGCCCTGTCTGTTCCCACACCAGCCAGCACTTTCTCTTGGCAGTTTTCACCGTGTTATCTAAAACCATCTTCCCTACTGGGGTTGGAACGAGATGATCTTTGCAGTCCTTTCCAGCTCAAGCCATTCTGTGATCGCTCAGGAAGGTTCTCACTCCTTTACTGCAGAGACACAAGGTCGGTGCAGGGGCTGGGAAGTTGTGATTTTCCCCTTGCACTGATACCCAGCGAGCTGCCAGTCCCCCAGGATGGGCAGAGCAGTTGCACACAGTGTTAGTGGGACTGCAGCACTTCACAAAGGCTCTGACACACCTCAGCAGCCTCTTGCTTGGTGCCACTCTGATGGAAAAGTGTTAACAAAAGAGTCGTTTTAGCACCCTGGTTTATTAGTTCTGCTGCTGAAGAGCAGGAGAAGAACAGGGCTTTTGGGTGAGAGGGAGGAATTAATCCCCCTGTTCATCACCACTTTGCTGCTGCCAAGGAGTTACAGAGCCAGCACCTCTGCAAAATGCTCTGGCAGCTGCAGACAACTCCCTAAATGCTCATCAGCTGGCACAGCTCAGAGTTGGAACACTCTGGAAGGGCCAGTGCCCCTTTCCAGAACTCCCAGTCGTCTTCCTGAGTGCAGGAAAGTCCTGAGTACACATCTTCATGCTCTTCCTTGCAGCAGGCTCAGGGAAGAGGAGTCCTTAGGCCTGGCTTTAGGGAAGGAAGCCAAGGCCAGGTGCCCACTGAGCCAGCATTCCTGGGCACAGCTTCAGGTTGCACTTCATTTGGTGTGACTAGAGCAGATGCTCAGAGTGTCCCTTGTCCTCCCCTCCCTTGTGACACAGGCACTTGTGTGGCCAGGGAGGAGCTGGCTTGGAAAGCTGACAGGGATTTAATTGCTTCTGGCATCCAAGGGCACCCACCCACGGCATGGGCTGGTCCTGCTTACCCACAGCAGCGCCAGCATTTCCATGAACTCATGCCCTGGCACAGGGAGAAGTGCAAAGCTCAGCCCTGAGGTGACACAGCCCCTGCAGCTCTGAGCATCCAACGTGGACAGCTCATGGCTCTTTTGAAAAGTGGCTCTGGTTTTGGGCTGATAAATGTCCCTGGTTTGGCCCCCTGGCGAGTGGGGTGAAGATCCTTTCCTTGGGCTGCCACCACACAACCTGGGAGCATTGCCCAGCCTGCCTTGGCATCACTCACTCACAGGGGGATGATGGCAGCCCCAACAAGCCCACTGCCAAGGGCAGGCAGAGGGATTATTCCCATCAGCAGCTGTGGGAATTGGGCTCCTATTCAGCTGCAGGAGGTGCTTGTGTCAGAGGGAAAACAGTGGCTGAGGGTTGGGAGGTGACTGCTGGCACTTCCAGACAATGTGTGTGTTGTGCCAGGGCACACTGATCCCCATGAGTCTCCTTCAGGAAAACAACACTCTGTTTTCCAGCAGTAGGATCAGACCATCCCATACTCCCTCCCACTTTGCATTTTTTAGCCCTCCCCAGCTAAATAAAATTTCAGGGACAGATGCTGTTAACCCAGTAAGAGGGATCCAAACCAGAGTCCGTGCCCAGGTGCATGGATGGACAGGGAGTCTGCAGGGTGGTCAGTGCCACTCCGGGCTGGGTGTCCCAGGGCACAGAGGGTGGCCCAGGCTCAGCCCCACAGCCCCATCTCGAGGCCTGGGCACACCCAGAGCAGCTGCTCCTGCAGGCACAGAACCAGCCACAGCAGGCATTTGCAAACAACACATGAAATTAGGGAAAATTCCATCCTGGAGAACAACAGGCAGCTAAAGTGGGGACTCAACCACAGTTAGTGCTCCAGGGGAGGATTCCCAGGACAGGATGCAGTTTGTGACCCATTCTACAGGCTCTCACATACAAGGAGGATCAGCTGAGGGAAGGAGCCTTTGGCAGGCACTCCCTGAGTATTCCTTCTTTAATTCCTTCCATTCATTCTAACCGAGTTCTCCAGCAGAGCTGGAAACAATCACCAGTGACCAGTCAGCTCAGGGAAGGAGAAGGGAGGGGAAGGAGGACAGTGGATCTTACCCGAAGACATTCAAGTTACAATGAAGCAGTTACTGCAGAGAGCATAAGGGATTGTCCAAATACATGTCAGTGGATTATATTACCATGCAAATCCTGCCAAATTAACCTGGATTGCTGTTCACAGAAACCTGAGCACTGGGAGCATTAACTGCCCGTGAGGGGATGGGGAGCAGTACATCCTCTCCTGGTATGTGCAGCAGGTTCCAGCTTCCTTTCCCTGGCCTCCCTCAGAGGAGGAATGTAGCATCCTTCCAATAAATTCCATGTTGTCCTTGGCTCTAAAAGATGATGCTCCTGATTTCAGTTCAGCCTGACAGATGGTTTGTATTTGCACTACCCCCAGCTGAGAGCTTCAATAACTGGAGGCATCAGAGGACTGATAACCACTGAGACATGGCATCTTCCTAATGACTTCATCTGGACTGTTCAGTGATGAGAGAGGAGCAGGAAAACACAAACAAACATGTACCTGACCAAAAGCTGGATGGAAATGTATTTTAGTGTCTTCTGAGATGTGTCAGTACTGGGTTAGTGCGTGGCTTTGAGCATGGAGATGTCACAGGAAAATTAAATCCATACATAGTTTGGACTTTAAAAATCCCAGTTAAAACATATTTCTTTCTCTCCTCCTGCAGCCCCTCAATGAGCAGAGGAGTGCTCTGGACTCTGGGCTGGTTTGGGAGCTCTCAGGACAAAGCCCTGCCTGTGGGAGTGCAGAGAAGGCATCACCACATCTGTGGGCACAGTCCCTGCTGTGGGCACAGTCCCTGCCTGGCACATAGCCCTGCACACAGCAGGCTGGCACAGCTGCCCTTGGCATTGGATCCAGGGCTGAGGATACTGGGGATGGCTCTGTCCTCCCTACAGGAAATTTAGGATCAAACCAGTTTTACCTCAGAGCTCCAGCACTGCTGGGAATGCCTTTTCGTGGGCTCTGCCCATGCCAGGACCCCCTGAGGGACAGCCTGACCTGTGTGTTCTGCTACTGAAAGTTCAGGTAGATTCATTTCCCCTTTGTTATTAAAAGTCTCTGTAAAGTAAAATACCAAATGAAATAATTTTTTTCTTTATTTGGAAGGCTGGACCAAATAACCTGGAATTTCTTTGCAGGGAACGCAAGGGAAGGTTCACTACAATACCTGCACCACAGCCAGGCTGAAGAATCCTTTCCTTGTAAAAGCAGATGGATTAAAAAACAGGTGAGCAAAAGGAACAGCAGCTCATATCAAATATCAGTACCCAGTGAGCAGACATTGCCCCAGGCAAAACCTTGTTATCCTGTAGCATGATATCTCCTTCCCATGGAACAGAACTTTCTTGTCTTTCCTCAGTCCTGCCAGAAGCTGACAAGTGTTTTTCTCCCTTTTTTCCCCTCCAGTTCTCTGTCACCTGTAGCCACCCCTGGTTATTTCTTAGTGTGGTACCAGAGTCGTGCAGGGCAGAAGAGTGGAAAAATCAGTCCTCAGAAAGAAAACAGGAATCCCCTTTTACCTCCCAGTGCTTTGTAGTGTGGAACAACAGGTACAGCATTGCTGGTGCTGCTGCTGGCAGTGCCTCGAGACAGAACAGACAGAAACTCCCGTGGGGGATTTGGCATCACCTTTATTTCTACAGAACACTGGAAATGGTTATACTGGGGAGGCAGAGGAACAGCATCCCATGGGAACACACAGTCTGCAGGGACAAACAGCACACAGACCCCACTAAAAACAGCACAGACACCCCTGGGGATGGGAAAGGACGGAGCTGCTGTGCCTTCCCCTGCCTGCCCTGCCTCCCTCACACACTGTGCTTTCCCCAGCCACAGCTTTGGGCTGCTGTGGCCAGGGGAGCTGTGCTGTCACTGCCAGAGGAGCTGTGCTGTCACTGCCAGGGGAGCTGTGGTGTCACTGCCACAGGAGCTGTGCTGTCACTGCCAGAGGAGCTGTTCTGTCACTGCCAGGGGAGCTGTGCTGTCACTGCCAGGGGAGCTGTGGTGTCACTGCCACAGGAGCTGTGCTGTCACTGCCAGAGGATTTACCTGAAGGGAAGTTCTGGCCAGGTGGGGGTTGGTCTCTTCGCCCAGGCACTCAGCAATAGGACAAGGGGGCACGATG
>JAWWEV010000056.1:5220856-5246527 GCA_035583235.1 Hafferia zeledoni
CCAGGGCAGTGGGCACAGCCCCAAGGCTGCCAGAGCTCCAGGAGGGTTTGGACAACACTCTGAGGGACAGGATGGGACTGTTGGGGTGTCTTTGCAGGGTCAGGAGTTGGAATCCATGATCCTTGTGGGTCCCTTCCAGCTCAGGATATTCTGTGATTGTATGAAAATGTTATATTTAGTAAGTGTGAGCAGACCAGCATGGCAGAAGGATGACTTTCAAAGTATTTCATCATCCAACATGTTCATTTTTACTCTTTCAGCTCTGGATCACAAGGATTGAAGCAGCTTCCCTCGAACATGGTTTGAAATACCCAGCCTTCATAAGCAACCTACTTAAGGTAAGGATGGGGCTTGGAGAGTAATTAATTACTAATTCTAGTGATGAAAGGCCTTCTGCTTGTGAAAGCAGTTTCATTTCCTTCAGGAAGTGAGTTCTGCCCTAAACCTGTTTCTCTTCCTTACTGGCATCATCCCCTTTTACCCTGATGAACGTTGTGGCTCTACACCTTGTTCTGTCCCCAAAACCTTTACTGAGCATCTTAGGAATGAGACTTGTAAAACACTCTTACACTGTTGCTGTTGTGGGCATTAAGTGACAACTTGCTTTCCTTTTACTTGAAGAAATTAAAAAATATGGAGCTTGGATTAGCAAAAAACAAACCACCCTGAGAAATCTCCATTCTCTTCACTATCTTTGTGTTTTGCTGAGCATGGACAGTGCAGAGAGTTTGTGCCATTGTCCCTGTTCTTAAACATGCTGGGAACTGGTTGGAATTTGTTAATACAGGTTTTAATTTGTTGAGACTGTTGGTTTTAATTTTGATTTGGTTTCATTTTAATTTGGTTTCATTTTAATTGGTTTTCATTTTAATTGGTTTTCATTTGTTGATACTGTTTTAATTTGTTTGAACTGAAACAAATGCCATGGATTAACCTGGAATACACAGCCTGGAGGAAAATAAAAGATTTTTCTTCAGCTCTTGATTTCTACCAGAAAAACTTAGTAAACAGATTTTATGCAGTGGCTTAATGAGAGATCCATGGCCAGGTAGTCATGTCTGACAGTCCAAAATTGTAGGGATTGGATAAAAGGTAATTTGCCTTTAGACCTCAAGTCTTGAGCATTAAGAGTGTTTAATGAAATTTAATAAAGAGTGTTTAGTATATTTAATGTTTAATAAAGTGTGATTAAGCACTGCAGTGTTGCATCTAAAAATTACAGGACTTAACCAACATATTTTCTTGCATTCAGTCCCAGGTGGAGCTGAACAGGAAAGTTCTTGCTGATCTGGCTATTTATGAGCCAAAGACCTTCAAATCCCTGGCTGCTTTAGCCCAGAGGAGGAGACAGGAGGGATTCCTGGCTGCCCTGGGGGATGGGAAGGAACCAGAAGGGATATTTTCCCGGATTGTGCACCATCGCTACTGACACCAAAGAGTCTCTATTGTGTGTCACAAACAGGGATTGGATTGCAAGTAAAGCTGCTCTGTGAGTGCTGCTGAGATGGGAACTGTGGAGCAAACCCCTCTCAGATGGTTCCAGCAGGAGGAGGTGGCTCTGGGTGTGAAGCTTTTTCCGTGTTGTCACAGAAACCTGTTCAGTTAAAGCACAGGTCAGGGTTAGCACTCAGGCCACACAAGTCCATGTGTTGAGGACACACACACAGCCTGTTCTCTTAATGACTTAATAAATGTAATTTTTGGTAACTCCTACTGGGAAAACCCCCAGTTTTTGTGGTGAATTCTGGCACTGCACAGTGAAAACTCACCCGGGGTGGGGAGGTATTTGGACCCTCACACATGGCCAGTGTGTTAAGGTCACAAGGTCATTATGTCAGTTCTTTTGAGGACTTAATAAAGGTGGTTTTTTTTGGTAACTGCTGCTGGAAAGAACAATTTGTGTGGTGAATTCTGGAAGTGCCTGGGGGAAAATCCAGCCTGGAGGAAGGAAGGAGGTAATGTCAGCCCTCACCTGGACCCTGTGTGTTAGGGATGCAAGGACACACATAGTCTGTTCTCTTAAACACTAAATAAGGACAATTTTATTTAGTAACTGCTATGGGGAAATAATTTGGTGACTTTTGGAGCTGCACAGGGGAAAACTCAGCCCTGGAGGAAAAGGGGGGGCAATGTCGACCCTCGCCCATGAACCCAGCGCCGCTGTTAAGAACACACGAAACCTTAATAAAAGGGGGGATGTTGGCAACTGTTACTGGAAAAAAACCAGTATTTTTTGTGTGTGTGTGGTGACTTCTGGCGCTGCATGGGGAAAACCCAGCCTGGAAGAAGAAGGGCGGGATGTCGGCCGTCGGCACACAGGAAGGCGCGCTGAGGACACAAGGACACACACAGTCTGTTCGTTTACCTATCCGAGTTAATATTTTGCCTGACTAAAGACCTTTATTGCGCGATCGCGGCTCGTTCCGGGTCCGCCCCGCTCTGAGGGCTCTGCCCCCCCCCCTCCACCCGGATTCCCGAGCGCTGCGTCACCGGGGCCCTGCCGGCGTCTGACGTCACGGCCTCTCCGCCAATCAGTGTGCGGCGCCGCGCCGCGCTCCACCAATGGGCTGCGGCGGATGCGGGCGGGGAGGGAGGGGCCGGCGCGCGGGGCCAGCGAGGCGGCGGCGGCACAAAATGGCGGCGCTGGCGGCGGGCGGTGCTGGAGGCGGCGGCGGCCCCGCGGGCCCTCAGGCGGCCGGAGCGGCGCCCACCCCGGCCCCGGGCCCCGGCGCGGTGCTGATCGGAGATCGGCTGTACTCCGGCGTGCTGATCACGCTCGAGAATTGCCTGCTGCCCGAGCACACGCTGCGCTTCACGCCGTCCATGAGCAGCGGCCTAGACCCGGACACCGAGACCGAGCTGCGCGTCACCGGCTGCGAGCTCATCCAAGCGGCCGGGATCCTGCTGCGGCTGCCGCAGGTGGGGCTGGGCCGCGGGCGGGAGGGCTGAGGGAGCGGGGCCGGGCTGCGGTTTGGCCGCGGGACCGCTGGGTGGGCCCCAGGCCGGGAAGGCCTCGCAGCGCAGGACGAGGGTGATGTCAGCGCCCTCCGCGCCGCCCCCGCCGCGCTCTCCCGTGACCGGGGATTGTGCAAAGGCGGATTTCTTCAGGCTGCTTTGAGTGACCTCGGGAGGCTTTTGTTTCCCGCAGAACTTCAGGCCCAAACGGCCTCGTTGTTCTCTGAGCGTTAAAACTTCCCGGGCGTGTCCTGGCCTTGGCTACCCAAATATATGCAAATCATAATGTTATTAGATTCGCCTTCTCCTTCCGTGCCCAAATTAGGAGTTTTTCCGGTATATCCTCATAACTTTCAGTTTTACTGGGGTTTGGGTTCCCCCCTCTCCTTTTTACATTAGTATTTAACGGAATCAGCTAGGTTGGAAATTAATTATTTAATTTAGAGCCGATTTTCATACTTTATAAACGAAATTTGTGATTTAATGTGTATATTTGGTTTACAGACAGTATTTATGGTGTTGATAACATTTTGGGAAACTTAACTAGAACTAAAGAATTAATTGTCCTTAGATACTCCTGCATTTACTTCCAGGCTTCTGGGTCTTAAATCTGTTGAAATTCCTCCTTGGAACTGGGAGTTTTGTTCATGCCTGTTGTGATTCTCTCTGGTTTTAGGTGGCCATGGCTACAGGCCAGGTGCTATTCCAGAGGTTTTTTTATACCAAGTCGTTTGTGAAGCATTCCATGGAGGTAAGGAAGCATTAAAATAATATTTGTAGCCATATACACCTTTTAATCTTTGATATCTTTTAAATTGTCATCTGGGATGTGATCAGTGTTAGTGAGTAGCCTGGAGATTATATTTATGGAGCAATATGATTTTACAAAGCTACATAATTCAAATATTTAGTATTTCCTTGCTCTACCATCCTTCAGCTGTTGAAGGAGATCAGTTCCTGAGCTGGAACTGCTGTCACAGAATACAATATATTAGATAAAATATGTTATCTGCTTTTATTTCAGCATGTGTCCATGGCCTGTGTTCATCTGGCATCCAAAATCGAGGAGGCCCCGAGGAGGATCCGGGATGTGATTAACGTGTTCCATCGGCTCAGACACCTCCGGGAGAAAAAGTAAGCTCAGGCTCTGAAATAAAAGTTATTCTGCTCTGTTTGAATCATTGAACTTCCTGGTAGCCTCTTTCATAAATCAGGGAACATCTTACAGATCTCATAAAGTGAGTTGACATGTTTTATTAAGTAATTTTTTTAGTGTTATAAGTAGTGATATCTCTTATTTTTGCACAAATACAACCTGCATGTGAGTCCTCTCTGAGGTTGAGATGATCTTCAGAATTTCCACTTGTCTTGCAGAAAACCTGTTCCTCTAATACTGGATCAAGAATATGTGAACTTGAAGAATCAAATAATAAAGGCAGAAAGAAGAGTGTTGAAGGAGTTGGGATTTTGTGTCCATGTGAAGCACCCTCATAAGGTTTGTACTGTCTGAGTTCACTTCCTAAGCTGGAATGCTTTGAGGAGGCTGCCTGACTGTGTGGAATCTCTGTGGATTGTACATGATAACTTTAGATAATTCAGAAGGATTAGTTTCTTACCATCCTGATGTTTTCTTTCTCATTTAAGAGACTCTTACTAATTGGTCTTGTATCACTGCTGAAAGACGACGAGGTGGATGCAGGTGCTCAGTATCCCTTGAAGTCAAATTGGATGAGTAGGTAGTTTTGGTGGTAGAAAATGTCACTTTGATGTAGATTCTTAAGCAGAAAAGGAGTTTGGAGCCCTGGAGTTGTCATGATGTCTCCTTGTGGAAACATGCTGAGGTATTAAATCCGTCTGAGCTAGTTGGTGTTTTTTGTGCTCTAAAGTTACACTCAGGTGTGGAGGGCTTGGCTGGGAATGAGACAGCCCTCAATGGACAAGTGTCAGACTGGGATGATACTGGAAAGGTACAGGTTAAGTTAGTGCTTTAGTACCATTAGTATTGTGCCTTAACTGTGGTAAAACAACTTCCTACCTCTGTGCCAGCAGAACTTGGGATCTTCCACTTTCCTCCTCTAAAAACTCCTGTTCAAAGTCTTCTTTTTGAGCCTGCCTGACATTCAGAATTCTCTTGTGTGACCCACCCCAGGGAGCAGCTGTGCTTGTTGGTTGGTTGGTGTGAATTTTGCTCTTGGCCTTCCTCTCTGCAGCCTTTTTTCCTTTCAAACCAAAGGAAGAGCCCTTAGAACTGACCAAAGCAGTGACAGACACACTGTGTGAGATGCACACACTTCTTCACTTCTCTTACTCCCCGATGCAGGGAGCAAATTTTCCTCCCAAGTTGCAGCCAGAAGGAGTCCTGAGGTCTGTAGGAGAACGTCCTTAGGTTGAAAGCAGGTGAGGACAAGACAACTGGCTGAGTAGGAGGATGGATGGGCTCGGAAGATGGAGAGCTAGGAAGGTCAGAGCTGTGTGGAGATGAACACTGGGGATGGTGCAAACGCTTCTTGTGGAGTGTTTTAGGACTTGAAAGAGGATAACAGAAGCCTCATGGGTGTCCCTCTGAAATGATTGGTGGCTCTCCAGATGCTCATTAATAACTCAATAACCCATATCTTCCAGATAATCGTTATGTACCTTCAGGTATTAGAATGTGAACGTAACCAACACCTGGTCCAGACCTCATGGTAAGTTGATTTTCCTTGTTCTAAGAGACCAGAAGGGGCAGTAGCAGAAATATGTCACTTGAGGCACTGGGCAGCATTGCTCAGGAGTGCTTGGGGCCACACCAGACAGATCCCCTGTTCTTGGTGTGCCCCAAACTACTTCCCAAATGTTGATCGGCCTCTTAAGTCAGAGGCACTGTTTTAATGGTAAGGTAGCTTTCCACCCTGACTTCTCACTTCCCTCCTCTCTGCTTTCACGTTTCAGCTGAAGGGAAAACATGGGGTGGGTTTCAGTGTTTCCTTGGGGTTGTTTTTATGTAATTCAAGTCTGTTTCCAGTGCTGGGAAATGGCTTTTCCCAGGGCTCGAGCTTGATTCCAGGTGTTTCAAAAACTCAGCACAGATAAATTTCTTTATTTGTGGATAATACAAGTTGTCAGCTTCTAAGACTGGATAGATGGATAGACTGGATTCACGTTTGCCAAGAAATGTCCTCTGCCTTATTGATCTCATTACAATAAATATTTGCTTGGGGGTGGGAAGCTTCTATAAAACCCCAGGTCTTAAACTTAACAAACAAACAATGCTTTTTAAACCATAATGCTTTTTAACAATAGCGTGGTCTAAAAACCTTTTAGTGAATCCAAAGACCATATTTCTGCTGACTGAACTGTCTGGTACTGTGACTTGTGTGTAGAGAACCAGTTTTGACTTTTCTTTTCTGTACTCTTTTAATCAAAGGGTAGCCTCTGAGGGTAAGTGACTAAGACTTCTCCTCTGCTGCCCATGGTGCAGGGATAGCTGCCGTCTTCAGTCAACCCAAAGCTCTCCAAAGAGAAGGCTGGCTCTAGACAGGTGGTATATACATGATAGTAGAGTAACTGGCCAACTGCTTCTTGTGCTTATACTTTTATTTTTATTGTGCATTTTTCACTGTTTGTATATTTTTATAACCTGATTGTTGAAGTTACGAAAGATTTTTAATGTTCTGTTTCATAATGTGATGTTCTTAAGTGATAAAGCAAATTTAAGGTGGGGTTTAAGTCTTAAAGGGGTGAATTAACACACAAAAAATTAATAGTTGCCATTTGTAAACTAGTCAGAAAATATTTGAGTACATGTTTGAAGCCTGGAGACAAGTGGAATACTTAGAGACTCTTCCTGATTTCCCAGTACCATTGCATGGAGTACTGGAATGTGAGTTGTGGACTGATCACTGCCAGTTACCTGCTTGTAATGGGAGGAGGTGGAGGGGAGGAGGAAGGTGGGAATTATTACCCTGATAGAGAAATGGGTCACATGTTACAATAACAGATCTGTGTGCTCACGTTTGTTGCTTCCAGTACCTGAAAACTGGTGGGTATCCAGTATAATTGGTTTTTGAAATGTGCATTTTTCCAATATTCCCTTTTTCTTAAAATATTGTGACAAGGATTCATTTCCTCACGTGTCTGATTCTGAGCCCACAGGGAAGATGTGCAGAGGCCAAACCTGGCAGCAGGCATGTTTTTCAATTTGGCAGATCAGAAAAAATGCTGTGTAACTTCTGGGGGAAGTTCCACTTTATCTCTTTGTTGACCAGAAAGTTTGTGCTCTCTTTGTAGTGGGACAGAAAGTATTTTTTCTTCCAGAAAGATGAGCTGATGGGTAGTGTTGCTTCTCTGGGATAGCAGTTGCTCCCTGTGTAAACAGGAATGTAGGACAGCTGGGACAGGTGGGAGTTGGGATGCTCTGGGGATTCAAGTTCCTTCTGTCTGCCCTATAAAGTGGTTGCAAGTGTCTGGCCTGTGGTCTCTGCTTTGGATGTCTTGGGGGTCAGTGAATCCTTGTATACTGGGTACCCACATGGTTAATTACTACTTTAAAACATAATATTTTGAGGACTTTTTATTGTTTCTGGTTTTAGCTTTTCTCAGTCTGATATTTTGCTTGATAAATGTGCTCAAAAGTCTAGATCTGTTAAAGCTGACACATTCAGAGGAAGTTACTTTGTGTATTTAAGATTTAGCAGGATAATGCTTAAGTGTACTGACTGGAATATGTGCAATATTTTACAGTTTTCTCATTCTGTGAATATTCATTTTAAGCAACCTTACTGAAATGGGACAATTTGGAAACCTTATTTCATGTGCCAAAGAGGAGATCTGCCTGAATACTGACTGTTCTCCTGAACTGACGTTCCCAAACACCCTGATTTCTTCTATGGCTGATTTTTGCATCAAAAGGAATTCCATTCTGGATGGAAAATGCTGCTTCTGAAGGAAATGGACCCCTTAAATCCCAGTGGAAGCTGTCACGTGCTGAAGAGGACTGCATTTTCCTGGGAGAGCTGCTGCAGGAGCTGCAGCTTTTGCCAACCACCTGAGTTCTGCCCTTTTGCAGGGCAACATGTGAACCTAAAATTCTATAACTGAGTACTCCAGACTATATTGTATGTTGTCCTGATGAAAATAACTTGTCTATTGCATGAGAGCAGGCCAGTAGAGATCCAGCAGGAAAAGTGAAGTTAAAATTGGTTCTCTTCTCACAACTGAATTTTCAGCAGTCAGTCAGGTTTAATTTCTGTCACACATCCCTCCCCTTGAGGGATGTATTTTAATCACTTTTTTCTAGTAAAAATCATTCAGCTTCTCTTTATAGAGTTACAGGACTATAATGTTGAAGTCTAGTAACTGAATGCAGAAAAAAAGAGCCCTTGTAGAAGTAAAACCAAAAGAAAAACCCCCCAAAATCCCCAAACAGCTTTGCAGTGCTTTGCAACCTTCTGCTGTCTTGTCTTTCAGGAACTACATGAACGACAGCCTGAGAACAGATGTCTTTGTGAGGTTCCAGCCAGAAAGCATTGCCTGTGCATGCATTTACCTGGCAGCCAGGACACTGGAGGTGAGCCACAATTCCATGGATTTGGGGGTTTTGAAGCCTAATAGCAGCAGCAGAAGATTGAGCTTGTCTTTCTCTCCCTTTCAGATCCCACTTCCTAATCGCCCACACTGGTTTTTACTGTTTGGAGCAACAGAGGAAGAAATTCAAGAAATCTGCTTAAAAATTCTGCAGCTCTACACAAGGAAAAAGGTTTGTTTCTCTTTCATGTTGTGAGCCCTCACTAAAGGCTGCAGCTCAGGACATGAGCTGGAAAACCTTACCCTGTTTGAATCCAGCTGCAAGCCTGGAATGGGAAGGGAACAAGGAGGAGTCACTGTCTGGGACTCCTTTGGTTTTCATTTCCCTCCCTATGAGTGAGCAAGTAGGAAGTTGTAGTCCACTAAGTGTTGTCACAAGCAGTGCTCCTGTGTTCACAGGTGGATTTATCTGATCTGGAAAGTAAAATAGAGAAGAAGAAATTAGCTATTGAAGAGGCAAAGGCACAGGCTAAAGGTCTGGTCCCTGAGGGAGTCCCGAGTTTGGATAACACATCAGGATTTTCCCCTGCCCCGAAAAATGGTAAATAGTGGATAACTCATTTTTAATAACTTTCTCATCTTTCATGTATATTTACCCCTTTGGGATGCTTTTACAAGTGTGGTTTGGGGTTTGTTGGGGGACTTTTCAAGCTGGCTTCTAGCAACTATGCAATTGGCAGAGTTTGAGTGGCACTGAAACTGTGATGCCTTGAATGAGATAAAAGCTAAAATCCAATTAGTCTAAAATTAAGGCTAGTTTAAACTCATATAGTGCAGGGGCTTGTTTTTATGTGGTTTTGGCAATAAATACTAGCAACTGGCATGCTATGCTGAAGGAGTATTAAAGCTGAGGTTTGTTAGGAGCTCTGGCAGGAGTAACATTTTGGGGTGTTGGGTGGGGAATATTTCCTTGGTTGGAAGTTTCCACTCTGGTGCCTGTCCTGCCTAGTAGGTGACATTTACCATCTTCTTCCTCAGTTTACCTTTAAAATGGTACTGAATAACTGGCAAGGAAAGGAAGTTGCTGTTGTGCCTCCTCCTGCACTTCACTCCCTGGGGTTACTGAATACTTTGGCAGAAACGTTTCAGATTAATTTCTGCTTTCTGTGAACTTGTTCAGATCTGCTCGTGGGTGGTTGTGTGTGTGCACACGTGTGCAAAATACAGCTGTGCAGGGCTCATTTTTGCAGAGATGGTGAGATGGGGCCAGGGGAGGCTTCAAGCCTTTCAGGTACTTCCCAAACTTGCAAAATAGATAACAAAGGCTTGTTTTTGTAGAGTCTCCAAAGGAGGTTAAAGGAAATAAACCTTCACCACTACCTGTCCAGGCAATGAAGAATGCTAAAAGGAAAGCAGAGGGAGCCAAGAGAACGAGCTCCAATAGCCCAGTCAATGGGTAAGGCTTCAGCAGGAAGCAGCTCATTTCTTCTCACAACTACTTTAAGCAAAATAACTGAGTGTTGGTTGTCTCTTGCAGCGTCCAGAAAGGAAGAGAAAGCAGGAGTCGAAGTGGAAGCAGAGATCAGAGTTACTCGAGATCACCATCGAGATCTGCATCCCCTAAGCACAGGTTTGTGCTGCTGTGAGAAGGGAGGGTGTGCTGGGGGACCCTCCCAGGCTGTGTCAGCTTTGGTGGGTTATCACCAGGAGGCTGTGAAGTGACCCAGCAGTGTGTGCTACCAGGGAAAGCTCCAGAATAAACTCCAAACTCCAGAATAAGTGCCAAACTTTGGCATTTTGGTGACGGTGTTACTGTAACTGAAGGTGAAAAAGGGGTATACCGAGTTCCTAAAAATTTCCACAGTAAGCAGATGTGAGTTTAGGACACAAGATTGATTTTCATGAACAGCAGAATACACAATGAAGTTCTTACAATTTAAGAAACTCATGTTTTGTCTCCTTGCCCGTAGGAAAAGTGAAAGTTACTCCACCTCCAGCGGCTCCAAGTCCCACAGCCGCTCCCGGAGCCGCAGCGACTCCCCCCCGCGCCAGTTCAACCACAGCTCGAGCTACAAAGGCTCCAAGGTGAGGAGCTACAAGAAATCCAAAGACTATAAATACTCCACGCACAAAGCGCGCAAGTCCCGCAGCCGGAGCTCCTCCCGCTCCAGGAGCCGCTCCCGGGAGCGCTCCGACCACTCGGGCAAGTACAAGAAGAAGAGCCACTACTACCGGAACCACCGGCACGAGCGGTCCCGCTCCTACGAGCGCGCCGGGCACCGCTACGAGCGCGAGCACCCCGGGCGCAGCCGGCACCGCCGCTGAGCGAGGGGCACCGGCAGCCCCGGCACTGCCGGCAGCGGGGCTTGTCCCTGCGGTTGTGCCAGTGTGGGGCTGAACCACCTCGATGAGTAACGTGCGTTCTGCTGGCAGTTCTGTGCTTGTCCATGAACCCAAAGGAAAGGCTTAACAGGATGAGAGACTTGATGTGATTGATAAATGTCCCGGTCACTGTCGTGCTGGAGCATAACCTGTTTACCCTCTGGATGCTCCTGTCCTGCTCTGTAGTGATTCCCATCCCGTAGCATTGTTTGGGACTTCCAGTTCTGCAAGTGGGAGCTCTGGGGTTCAGCCCTTGGAATCCTGTGCCCTGTGGAACTGGAAGGCTCCAGGCAGTTCCCAACCCCTGGGAGTGGCTCGGTGCTAACAAAACTGTCTTTTCATACTGGCTGATGTTGTACAGATGGGAGGTGACTTTTCTAGACCTGTTGCCTATATTAGGTTCTATGTGTATATATATTTTGCAGTGTTACAGTACAGTATGGGAATATGGCCTTACTAGCCTTTACACTTTATCCACAATGTAAATAAGCATTTGTTTAATACAGGTGAAGATATATACAGAAAATTCAAAACTTGAATTCTATCAAACAAAACTTGTGTAGAAAATTCTGATAAATGTGAAAGTATTTAGCTCTGTGCATTGAGAGTAGTATATTTTTATCTGTGCAATGCTGTGTGCAGGCCACCAGCTCATAAGACATTTCCTATATATACATTCTAAGTGGTTTGAAATTCTTTACTCAGGATCTTTGACACTCTGAAGAATTAGTAGTTTGTCAATCTGCATGCTTGGTGGAGAACAGAGCGTTTAAAAGCAAATTAGCAAACCCCCACAGCCCAGCAGTATCAGTTCTAGTGGTATATCTGAGCTGTTACTCTCATGCTCCCTAATTTCATTAAAGTATTTGATTTTCTATTAAATTTACTTGATAGTAGTTTCTTATGAGCTACACCACGGTGCCTACTCATAAGGAAAGAAATTTGGTGCTGAATGAAGAGGTTATCAAATTGTAGTGGACTTTAGACATTGAATTAAATCCCTATTCCCTTGAAGTTCAGAATTTTGGGCACCTCCATGACATCAATCTACCAAGATCTGAGGGGGAAAGTGCATTTCTTGCCTTCAGGTGGAGGTGGCAGGTTCCAGCTGAGGATCCTGAGCAGGGCTGGCTCTGGGCCTTCTCACCTGTGCAGGGGGGGAACAGAGAGCACAGGTAGCACTGGGGGTTGTGAGAATTGTACCCCTGGAGGGGTGGGCTTTGTGCCAGTTCTTGGTGCTGGAATTGTTTGAGTGGCTGAACATCTGTGGTGGTTTTGGTGTGAGGCCACCTGGAGCTGCTCAGACATTTTGGGAAGTCAGTGCTGCTGCTGAAGAGAGCAGAGGTCCCAGTGCTGGAGCTGGCAGAGGAGGAGCTGAAGTGAAAAATAAACCCAAAGTGAAAAAGCCCAACATCTTTATGTACCTGCATCTACAGGTCTCAGCTCTTAAGGTAAGTTATGACTTTGTTTTCTCAACGTCTGATGACCCTTCCATGGCTCTTACTCACCAGAACATCTCTCAGGTTACTCAGTGATCACTGTTTCTGGTGTTCACATCCCACACACAAAGAGGCCACTGATCAGGCAGTTTTAGGCCTGACTGGAGTTTTTAAAGGATTCTGCAAACCCTCTGGAATGCACAAAGGGAATTGTGGAATGTACTCGGTGCACATGGGAAGGAAGGCAATGGATTAAAGCACCTGAGAGAGGGATGTTGAGTCTTTGTGAGACAGAAGTGGCTGGAAAGGAGCTTTACTGAGAAGGAGGAAAAAGGGTATCATTATCCAGGGCAGCCTTTCTCTTGTCTTCATGCCACCTCCAGTCTGGGCACAGAGATGAGTTTTCCCACCACCTTTGGGGAACGAATCCAGGCTGATCCAGAACCTCTGGTCATCGTGGCTCACAGCCAGCACTTGGTGTGGCTGAGGAATGAGAAATACCTGCAAGTGTCTTGTCACCATCTCACCCTGGGAGTGTGATGGGAACACCAAACCTGAGCTCCTCCGCACGCATAGACACTTGCAGATATGTAAATCCTGTACATTTTTTGAGCTATTGCGGTTATTCAGAAATAAAGAAACCATCGAAACAGAAACAGGGCAGCCCCAGCAGATGTTTGAGGCTTTTCCTCAGAATTCTATCGATTTTCCCAATCTCTATGGTTTAGTTTCCCAAGTCCAGGGGGTGAGGCTATCCCTGACAGCTTTTGAGGTAATGTTTTAAAAGCTTCTAGTCAGCTTTTAATAAAGACAATATTGTGCTAACATGCAATTAAAACCTTTATCCCTGTTATAGGTAAAATGACTAAATTATTGAGGCTAATACTTAAAACTTAATTTTTAGTAATTTATTGCAGCAACAATAGACAATTAATTCACCGCAGCAACTATTAGACAAATAAGCAAACAGGACACCCTAGGAAATGCCCTGGGTGACCAGCGAGGGGGCCGAGTGCTCCCAGCCAGCTCGCAAAGAATACAGGTTATAGGCTTGGTTTTTATAGACTATGATGGTTCCTCTTTTTAGCTTAGGTTTTCCATTACTGATTTTTTTAGTTGTTTATTTTCAGTTAGTCTTTCCTGGCTTTGGCTCCCGATCTTTACTTCATCGGGCTCGTGATGGCTCGTGATGTTCACCTTATTAGTCCTTCTGCGTAGGTTTGGCTCTGTTGCTGGAAGGTTGCTTTCCTTTGATTGGTCATAGAGTGGTCTTAGGGTGGTCTTCAGGCTCTTCTTCTCATGCACAGTTCACATGTATTAGATGCTTATACTAAGCATTGCACAATATGCTAAAAACAGTTTATTCTGCGGTTTTAAGCCTTGCAAGTTCCTCAAAGCGGCGAGCATTGTCACAATGACATGATAAAACTAATACAAAAGCCTTATATCAAATTATCAACTCAATTTAACAAGGAAATTTTATATTGATCACTTATCTATTACATCCCTCCATATAACCGTTTCAGTATGAATGTGTGGATCAGTAACAGATCGTTGACTTCGGGAAGGCACGTGCAAGCCCTGTGGGGAACATGTGTGAGGACTGGCTAAGGCAAGGAAGGCAGCCTGGAGTGATTGCCAGGAACAGCCATCCCCAATGTGGAAGGGACAGTAATGTAATGCTTGGAGCTCCCAAAAAGCCTCCGGCACGATCGTGGGGAGTCCAGAAATGGGGATTCAGTTCCTGCCTCTGCTTCATCCCCCTTTAGAAAACCGATGTCTTTCCTTCTGCCCTCTCCTGGATCCTGGAGTAGCGATTCCACCTTTGCTCAGGGATCGCTCGGGGGGTTCAGTCACCGCTGCCACACGTGGGGCTCTCTTCTTTTATCCCGCAGAAGTTTGGGGACCAACGTTCGGGGCTTTGTGAGAGGGGGAAGAGCAAACCCACCTTCCCCTGTCCGAGCCCGTTCCTTCCCTATCCCGGGGGAGGTGCCGGGCGGGGGCGGGACCGGGACGGCCCCGCATCGCGCAGGTTGGGAACCGCGCGTGGCTGAGAACTGCGCCGGGACCAGCCGAGCCGAGCCGAGCCAACCATGGCCCAGCCGCGCTGCCGCTCCGTGCTCATCACCGGCTGCAGCCGCGGCATCGGGCTGGGGCTGGTGCGGGGACTCGCAGCCGCCACCCCCTCCCCGGACTTCGTCCTTGCGACCTGCCGGGACCCCGACAAGGCGCAGGTGAGCGGGCCGGGGGCTCAGGGGGGCTCCGGGGGCGGATAACGGGGCCGGAGGGGTAGAGAAGGCGCTTTGGGAGGCGCGGAACATCTCGAGCATCTCTGCACGTCAAGAGCCGGTAGCGAGTGTGCCCGGGGAGGGATGGAGCCTGGGATGGGATGGGATGGAGCCGGCGATGGGATGGAGCCGGGGATGGGGTGGGATAGGATGGGATGGAGCCGGGGATGTAACGGGATTAAGCCGGTGCCGGGGGGGTCTCCGAGGCTGGAGCAGGGGATATCTCTGCTCAGGAGCGTTCCCAGGAGGGGCAGAGCGAGTGGGACATGCCGCGGTCACGGCGCTCCTGCCACCCCCTTCCTCTGATCCCCGAGTTTCTCGCTGCATTTGCAGCTGGAGATAAGTCCGTCCTGGCCCCCTGCGCTGCAGCCCATCCCTCAGAAACACGCCCACTGGGACCCGTCGCAGCTTTCCGTGTCTCTCTGCACGGTGTGTCTCTGTCCCCAGAAGGGGCTGTGCCCCGTCTGCCTTTCCCTTTCTCCACTGCACTTGCAACAAGTGAGAAAGCCCAAATGAATGATGAATTCAACATTCCCCTCAGTGTCCCCTCGCTGGGCAGGAGCCAGAGCTTTCTGCTGAAAACAGCAGCTTTTGTTACCTGCTGCTGCTTCCCTGGCACCTCTCTGCCCTTCCAGCACATCCCTCCCTGCTGCTGCAGCATCACAACAGTGGTGGGACTCCTTCCCCATCCCTAACCTGCTGGGACTCCTTCCCCATCCCTAACCTGCTGGAAATCACTGTCAGACAAGTTTGGGAGCAGATCGATGAGGGTTATCCGTCACTTTGTGGCCTCTAGGGGTGAATCTCAGCTTGACTCTCCTCTGTAAGGCACAATTAGGGCAGCACAGCAATACGTACAGGTATCACCCTCTTTCCTGGGCAAGCCCTGGTGCTCCAGAGCTGCAGGAATCTGAGCTCTTGTCTCTGGGGCTGTCTCGAAACCCCCTGTAATGCCACAGGCATTTGCTAAGAGAATTAATACCCAAAGTCCTATTTCTGCAGCTCCCCTACTTCGAGCATATCAGAAGTAAACAGAACCTGTCCTGGTGGGTTTGATTCCTTTCACACAAACTGTGATCACACCAATCGAGCAATAAACCAAACACAGCAACTTTGGTTACTGCTTAGCTACATGAAACTGTTATCTTTAAAAGCTGGTGCTGAGGGTTCCCTTCAAGGATGTGGTGCAGGTTGGTCAGGTAACACCTGCACTCTGACCACCAGGAGCTTCTGCTGCTCTACAGGTACTTATGAAACTGCAGGGGAAAGTCTTAATTTCTTTACTTGTAAAAAACAAAATCTCTCCAGCACAAAATCACGTTTAGGATATTTCTGAATAGAAGTGCTGAGACACTGTCCAGCCAGGCTGAAATCAGGTGCATAGGCTGCCTTTGAGAGCTCTGCTACCCGTGGCTCCCCCTCGCCCCCTCCTGCACCACGTGAGCTCCTGAACAGGGATCCTCTGCCAGCCTGTTCCCTTCTCACTCCTGTTCCCACACCTGGCACCTGGCCCAGCAGTGTTTCCTTTAGGGATTGCACAACCCTGGGGCAGGAGTGGCACAGGAAAGCAACAGAGACATCTGACCCGTGGCAGACACAAATCTCCCTGCAGAGCTGTTTGTTCTGAAGCTGCTTTAGCCGGTGCTGAGGGAGGTTCTTTCTCTTTTTCACCAACTGGCCCTTGTGCTCAGCAGTGATTTCTCATCATAATGGTCTCGGATCGATTACATGGAGCAGTGAAATGGTTCCTTCAATAGGAAGAGCTCCTTAGGAAACGTTAAACAGACATATCACAACTCAGCAGGTTTTGTGTGCTCTCAGTACCTAAAAACCTCGAGCAAAAGGGCTGGTAAACCTGCACAGGAAGATTAAACAGTGCAGTGTGTCTGGGAAGAGTCTGGGTCACTCCTTGCCTGCGGCAGAACCTGGAAAGCCTGCTGGGAGTGTGTCCTGTAGGCAGGAAGCTGGCCCAGAGCCACATTCCAGGAACCCCAGTGGGGATTCTGCAGGACACATGGGGTGCATCCGAAGCTTTTCATTTTTTTAGAGGGGCAAGGTTTGTCCTTGGTGGATCAGGGTGGGTTTTTGTTCTTTGTAAGGACCTCTAGGCCATGTGCTGTGCTTTGGCAGGACATCAATAGAAGCCTCTGCAGCCAGCTGAAAGCAGATTTCTAACAGATGGGTTTGGAAACTCCACAAGGCAGAGAAATCTTTACTAAAGGTATTGTGGTGGTTTCACCAGCATTATCTGCCCCATCTGCAATGCATGAAGTTGGCACTTCTGACCTCCTGAGTGTTTCCACTGTGCTGCTGGTCCTTTGGGCTGGCACAGAGGGAGCAGGGACATGCTGGAAGCTCCAGTACTGTGAGTCTTGTTTGTGGGAGCACAAATTCAACTGGGGATCTCAAAGCTTGGACCCAACCTGGCAATGTTGCTGAAGTGTTGTGTGGTAGGAAAGGCAGAGGTTCAGTGATTTTCTTTTCTTTCTTTTTTTTTTTTTTTTTTTTTGAGTAACCTTTGCCTTCATTGACTTTTCCATCAAATCTTGAACACCCTGAGTTCAAGTTCCTGCTCTCCAGAGGCTGGCACTGCAGGCTTGGCTTAGGGCACATGGAATGGACTTTGCCCAGCTAAGCCCTCTTTGGTGACCATGCAGACTGGGCTCTAAAGGTGAGGGAGTTCTTCTCCCTCTGCACACCTTCAGTGTTTGCTTTTTCTCTTGTCAGCAGTTTAAGTCTAATTTTGTTTTTCCCACTTTGCTTCATGGTAAGTGACCACATGAAAAATCCTTCTTAATTCGAGTGCACTGCCCCCCACATCCTCTCCTGCTTTAGAGGATGAACCTGAAGAGCAGCACCTGTGGACAGTTCCTTTAAATTCTGCTCTGCTCTGCTGTGGCAGAGTTGCATTTTCCCATTGCAGAGTGCAAAGAGGGAGGAAAGAATGGGAAAATCTTGAATGAAAAGGTTTTTTAATATAACCTTCCAGATTTTAAAGGAAAAGTGATTAAATACTGGCAAACACGTGTCCATCTTGGGCAGGAATCTCTTAGCAGTGATGCCTGAATACTTTGGAGTCCTCCAAACAGTGGACAGAGAAGAGCCCCTCAGACCTGACTGTAGGAAGATGCTGGGGAAGGCTGACTTTGCTTTCCTCTGCTTACCAGGGAAGGCAGCACATCTCCTGCAACTCCCTAACCTTGAGATAATGCTGAACAGCTGCAGGCTTTTGCATGTGAGTCTGTGCTGGCAGAAGTTGTGAAAACTGAGTTCTTGTGCTGAGTAGCTCCTAGGTGGCCTCCCCAGAACATTTGCCTAACAAATGGGCTTCAGATCACACGATAACATGCAGCAAGCCCGCAGGCACATCCAGATAACCGCTGCCCCTCCTGGAAAAGTACCATCGGAGACTCCTCCAGCCGCGCTTGGATTCCAATCTGCCTTTGCTTGGGCTGCTCCAGCACTGCGAGTGGAAGCAGCTACAAATCTCCCGCAGAATAATCCTGACGTCCTGTCTTTGCGCTCCAGATGGACAAAACCGCAGCGCAGTTATTATCGGGCTCATGGACACAGCTGTAACTATCCCCACACTCCTGGTTTTCTTCTTACTCCTTCTCCCCCCCATCCTGCTTTCCCATAAAAGGGAAAAACTGTCATCTAAACTCCAGGACTTCACTTAAAACCGGCGCAGCCCCTGCTGTGGTGGGGGAAGGAGGAGATGGGCACGGTGGGACTCCGATGCCAGGGCTGGATGTGGCATCTCAGCGCAGGAGCATCCCCGTCCCTCCTGCTCTCCCCGCAGCCCGAGCGCCTTCCCAGGTGAACAAGGACTCGTTCAGTTCCCCGCTGCTCCCGAGTGCCCTGCAGAGCTCTGCAAAGCTCCCAGGGCTCGATGTGCTGTTTGCCTTCCTCTGAAGCAGGAGCTGAGGATACGGACAGCGCCGTGTCTGTGCCGCTGTCAGACTCGGCTCTGCACCTCTGTCAGGCTGAGGGGGTTCTTTCTGCCTTTTCCACATGTTTTAACCAGGTGGTTTGCAACTGGGAAGAGCAGCTGAGCCATCTGGGGAGCAGTGATGGATGTGTTATATCAGGCAAAAGGGGCATTCCTCAATGTGTATCAGGCAAAGAGGGCATTCTTGAAGTCTGTCTAATTTTGGCTTATTGCAGCATTGTTGTTTTTGGGGTTTTGTTTTTTGGGTTTTTTTTCTCTGGAAGTGTTTTACACTTCCCGCAGCTTTAAGGTCTGGCTTTTTGACTCCGAGAGGACTGCGGGGCCGGGCAGTGCCGGTGGGAGCTGTTCCACACTTGACCACTGAGTTGGCTGTACATTGTGATCCGCCTCGCAGGGCCACGGGCGAAGAGGACACACCTCTGGCTTTGTCCCCAGTGCAGGCAGGAGGATGTGAGGATACCCAGGCACCCTGATCCTCACAAAGCTGCCCACAGGCTACGTTTGTTTGGCTTGACTGCTTCCAAAATCCTTTCCAAGGGCTGTAACTGGAGTGGATAATGCTCTCCTAAAGAAGGCAGAGTAAATCTTGCTAAATGACAAAGACAACAAAACATTCCTGGTGGAAATCTAGCAATAAATACCCTGTGCACTGAGGAATCTGTGTCTGGAGCTCTGAGTGCCAGAGGATCTTTAAATCAGAATAGGCTGACTCTGTTAATCGTAATTAAAAATCAGCAAGCAGGAAACAACAGATGGTAATCAGAGTTTGATTTTCTCCTTGGACTCCCTAAGAGTTGATTCTCAGGGGTGACTATTCAGGTGCAGAGCAGTTCTGGAGCTACTCTGCTGAACACAGAATTAGGACTTTGTGTTGTGGGGGTTTGTTGGGGTTTGTTTGTCTTGTTTGGGTTTGAATTGGCTGTCACAGCACACCGACTAAAATGCCTTAGCTGGGATATATGTTGGCTGGACCTGCTTGTCTCTGTCCTCCTCTCCTCATGTTCATTCTAGTCACAATAGTGAGCAAAAAACAGGCTGCAATTTTTAGGTTTTGTAATT
Organism: Hafferia zeledoni; assembly: GCA_035583235.1. Classification (NCBI taxonomy): domain Eukaryota; kingdom Metazoa; phylum Chordata; class Aves; order Passeriformes; family Thamnophilidae; genus Hafferia; species Hafferia zeledoni. The sequence continues at coordinate 5,240,437 of JAWWEV010000056.1, forward strand.
GTTTTTTTCAGCCATATCAGGTGTAACATTCTTGAGGAGCAAAGCTGTTTAGGTTACCTTTGTGCCTGGAAGCTGCCTCTGAGCAACGTAACCCACTGTAGTGGGGGGAGTCATTAACTAATTAACTAACTGGAAAAAACATTGAATTTGGAACCTGATTGGCATGCAGTGATTCCAATTTCATGCTGTTTGTGTTCTGGAGAATGCTTAATGCCACAGTGTTTGGAGTTCCTAATTGGAAATATTGCTTCCTCACTTCAGAAGCCTCTCAGTTGCTGTTGCTGCACAAAACAGCTCTGGCCTTTCAGCAGGAATTAGTAGCTTGTTTCTGTCAGAGAATAAAGCATATAAATAAATGAACTATAAATAAATGAACAAACCTTGAGAAGCCAGAGCACTTCTGGAGTTTATTATCAATTAAGTGATACTGTCAAACTGAAATCCAGTGAGAGTCCAAAGCCATGTAGTTATTGCAGGCCTTGACATGGCAGAACTATTTCATCCTGGACTGTCAATAAACAAGACAGTGTGTTCTGGACCTTTAATTTATTGAAAACTATCCCACTAAGCCCTGTCCAAGGGAAGGAATGTCTTCTGGTTTTGTTCTTCTGACTTCTCCTTCCCCCTCCCCTTAATAGCCTTAACTGCAGTTGTAGATTGGCCTCAGTGGGAGAACAAATTTCCCAAACAAGCCTGGAGAGAATCCTGCAGGGTATGAACCAAGATAAAAGATGAAATGCATTATAGTTTGTCAGAGGACACGGAGTCCCTGAGTGTCTCCAAGTGGCAAAGAAGGATTCTTTCCAAACCAGCCCTCCTGACCCCTATTCCCGAAGGGCTCCTAAAGAAATGGCTTTGCTGGAGCTGGAATGTTTGGCCAGGTTGCTCTGTCTCCTGAACATGACTGGGACTATGAAATCCATCTGTTGTGTTTGGCCACACTTCCCACTCGGCTCCATGGCACAGAAACCCAAGTATTCCAGCTGGGCCTATAAATCCAATTTGGACACACTTGGTCCAGCCAGAACACCACAAATTTTCTCCAGGAACACCAGTTTCTGCTGAGAGAGCCGACAGATGACTGACTTATAGCAGGGAGGGGATTGTTCTCATGGACAGTGGCTGTGCATGCAACTCATTTCATGTGTGCTTCCCCTTCAGCTCCAACAACTGATGCTAACGAGACCTCTGGGCACACAGAATGCCCAGGGGAAACTGCTTTTCCTGTGAACAGTAATTCCAATGGAAGCATTTCTGCTGCCCCGAAGTGATGTCTTGCATGATCTGAGCTTCAGGGGAATGATGCTTTTCTTAGAAAACTGGGGAATGACTGACTTTTTACTGGAATGTCCTGGGGCTGTTGTGGAACTGCTGTTTGGTGCTTATGCTGCAAACACACCCTCAGAGAAACACACTGAGAACTATCCCACTGAAATTCCAGCAGGCTGGGATATGACTAAGCAGGGGAAGAGTCCAGTTCCTCAGAGCAGTTGGTCTGGCTCTCAGGAAAGGTGCTCAACAGGCTGGGAAACAATATCGATGTCTCCAGTCCAGTCATGCAAATGTTTCAGTCTTGGTTCTGTAGGTGCAGATCTCAAACTCTTTTATGTAATAGCCATGGACATCTCTCTCTCTCTCTCCCTCTCTCTCTCTCCATATATATAAAAAATAACCAAAAAAATTTCCTCTTCCTAGGAACTCCAGCAGCTTAGCAAGCAATACAGCAACATCAAGCTCCTCCAGCTGGGTGAGTAAAGGACTTTATTTCTGTATACAAAAATATGTTCAACTTACTCAGGTGAGTGCACCTGAAGAACCTGCTCTCTTGAGTGATCAGGAGCTGGACATGATCACCAGCAGCTGAAAACCACTTTAAAATAACCCTGGGGAAACAAAATCTATATAAAATCTTCTGTGCATTGTCATCTGTGTGCTGCCTGAACGTCCCCACTCGGCCTTGGCTTTGGGTTGGCATGTGTTGTGTCATGAGAGACACAATCTGAACTGCTGTTCCCTGTGGGTCTTTGCGGCTCCTCTGTGTGCAGATGTGGTGTGTGAAAACAGCATCAAGAAAGTAGTCAAGGAAGTGGAAGAAATTGTGGGAGACAAAGGCCTGAACTGCCTCATTAACAACGCTGGCATCAACGTACTGGCGTCCCTGGAGGAGGTCACGGCAGAGACAATGCTCACCATCTATGAGACCAACACTGTTGCCCAGCTGATGGTCACCAAGGTGAGGACTGGGAGGAATGTGCTTAATCTGGGGTACTAAAGAGGGGTTTTCTCTTGTAACCAAAGTATTTTGCCCTTGGAGCTGCACAGACAGAGTTCTGACATGGAACTGCGTGTCTAGAGAGCAGCAAGAGGTCCTGTTTGTCAGGGATCTTCTTTGAATTCATGTGGAGTGAGGTCACTTCAGTGGACAGGTGGGATTAGCTGGTGGGCAGAAGAGTCTAAAGGTCCTTGCTACTTCCAGCTGGCTGCTGTAGGAAAGGTTTCCTGTGGTCACAGAGTCTGAGGAGCCATCACCATTCTGTGCTGGTGGTACTGCAATTCAAGAGTCTGCCTTGCCTTGAGTGGGGAAATTATCCAAACTAAACCAACCCCAAATCAGCCAATTAAACCAAACTCTTGTTTCCCCAGGCATTCCTACCCCTCCTGAGGAAGGCAGCCCAGCTGAGCACAGGAATGGGCTGCCACAGAGCTGCTATTATCAACATGTCCTCTCTCGCTGCCTCCATGCAACTTGTCCAGGCAAATGAGATGTTCCTCAAGGTCTATCCCTACAGGATAGCAAAGGTTTGTGGGATTCTCTGGGCTGAGGGCAGGCTGGGAGTTAGAGACCATGCTGAGCTTAGGATGGTGATGGGAGCTGTGCAGCACCTCCATGGACACAGAAACTGTGCTTGTTCTTCACGTGGGTGGAAATGGGACCTGTAAAACAGTACAACTTGAGCAGGCATGTGAACTTCTGAGGAACAGGCTCCCGGATAAATCACTGCTCTGACACACACCATTTGGCATTCAGGGAAGAAGTGATGCCATGGAATGTGTGCACTGCCAGCTGTGTTCCTCTCCAGTTGAGGCAAGATAGCATGAAACTCAACAAGAGGTGTGCTGACCTGTACGTGGTGATATTAGTTAGTCAGAGGTGGGATTTTCAGTTTTCTCACCTCCAGAGACTGAGTTTGTACAGATAGTGAAGATCAGACACAGAGTTTCTCCTACACCACCTACTCATAAGCTGTTAAGCGCTTGTTTTCCCTGTTCAGAAGTAAATGAACATTTGTGTAGTGATTATTGGAGAAAAATACAGTCCTTATGTCAGTATTCTTTTCCTCACAGCTCCTTAGAAGTTTCAAATACTACTTTATCTTCCATCATGACTTAGTTCCATCTTTGGGCAGTAAGTTTATGGTGGTAGAGCTTTCAGAGTGCTTCTGTTAACAGGTGTCTCTGAGAATGAAGCCCTCAGTAATTCTGGATAATTTACTGTGAGCCCCTTCCTTTGTCAGGAGCCAGAATGGTGGAAGGGAGGTGCCTTTAGCTGGGCTTGAGGTCTTGCTCAAGGTTTATAAACCAGCACAGTAACAGATGGTTTCCACTCTTGTAGACTGCACTCAACATGATCACCAGGTGTCTTGCTGCAGACTTGAAATCAGATGGAATTCTCTGCATGTCTTTGCATCCAGGCTGGCTCCAGACGGACATGGGTGGCAACATGGTGAGTGGCATCTCTGGAGAGGTGAAACTCTGGCTCTCTTGTTGTGCCAACTCTGAGCTAGAGCTCCTGGCACAGTGTACACCTCCATGTGCTGCAGAGGCAGAGCATGAAATACCAAAAAATATCCCCCTTGATCCATCTCCTTAAATGCGTGTGATTCTCTTCTGTAGGAAGTTCCCAGTAATGACCTAAGCTCGATTCATTCCAGGCTCCCATGCAGGTGCAAGAGGCTATCCCAGGTATTCTCTCTGTTCTGGATCGTCTGGGGGAAAAAGAAAACGGATCCTTCCTAGACTGGCAAGGGGAAACTCTACCGTGGTAGAATTGCACAGATTGCTACAGAAACAGTGTGTCAGTCACGCCCTGACCTCTCCTTCTGTGTCCCTGGGGTTTCCTTACGTGCTAGATGGAGTACCCAAGCTGATATCCAGCCTCTCTCTGTGTATTTGGAAAATAAGGTGGCTGAGTCTTTCACTTGGTGTTGCTACTGCTCTGTCCTAACTCTTCCTCCAAACACTGCTGTGCTCCTGGTGGTGGGTGTCTCCTGGAAACACCTGAAATGGGTTAAAACTAGCAAGGTAAATCCAGGGGCTGGTTCCTCTTTGCTTCCAAAACCAAAGTGAGCCTCTTGCTCTCTGCAGAATTAAATGACCTGACCTCAGAGCAAGGCCAGTGTAGGCTGTCAGGTAGGCTCAGTCTGCTGAGACATGTCTCCAGAAGGAAGGTCCTTTGCTTTCCCTCACTCCTAACTGAGCCAAGGCTGAAATTGCCCAGCTCTAAACCACGTGAATTTGGTAAATCTGTAAATGCTTTGGCAAACTGTGCCCAGGTTGACAGCTTACACCAGGCATTGCTTTGTTCCCAGTGGGTGACTAACATCCTGCTATGGGGGTGGGAATGTTGTTTTGTACATAAACTTCTGAAGTGTCTTCAATAAAGTCTTGTTTAAACAAACAGTCTCTTTACTGAACTGCTTCAGTCAATTTTCCATCATGGATTTCTCTTCCCTGACCAGAGAACTGCACTTCTACCTTGCAGGAAGAAACTCCAGCCATTGCTAGATGGGTTTGACATGTGGGGTGTAAAACTGAGAAGATCCTTGTTCTTGTCTGAACCAGGAGGAGCAGCTGGTGAATAAATCTCTTGTGAGCTGGCTGAGGGAGGTATAAAAGCAAAAAGTTCTTTGAAGTCTGGGACTGGCTTCACCATCCCTCCCTCCTGTCAGCTGATCAGGCACTTTCATGCTGTGCCAACGTGGTGGGTTCCTGTACCAAGTAAGAAGAGACAAACAAGAGGCAGGTAAGAGGCAGAGACAGGTGTGGCTGTGCCTGGACAGCAGCCACCGAGCCCTGCCCGCGGACGCAGACGGAGGTGTGTGAGGGAGAGGTGTCTGCCTGCCCTCCACGGCCCCGCCGCGGCAGGGACGTGCAGCCCCGCTGGAACAGAATCACAGAACTCAGAATCACAGAATCACCCAGGTTGGAAAAGACCTCCAAGATCATCAAGTCCAACCTTTGACCAATCTCCACCTTGCCAACTAAACCAAGGCATTAAATGCCATGTCCAGTCGTTCCTTGGACACCTTCAGGGATGGAGATTGCCCCACCTTGCTGGGCAGCCCATTCCAATGCTTAATAATCCTTTCCATGAAGAAATTCCTCCTGATGTCCAGAGTTTCTGCTGCTGTGGGTTGTTGTGCCACACGTCCAGGTGCAGCCACGACCCAGCAGGTGACACAACACGGACATGGACACTCCAAGTGCCATCGAAGTGTCCGTGCAAACCTGATGGGTGAGGGACGCGCTGGGTTGGAACTGGTGGAATCATTTAGTTGGGGGTGAAGTTGGGTGTTATGGTTTAAGCCAGGCCTAGGGACCGTGAGGGAAGGAGAGGGGCTGTGAGGGACATGAAAGACCATGAGGGACCATGAAGGGCCATGAGGGACCATGAAGGACTGTGAGGGTCCATGATGGATCATGAGGGGCTGTGAGGGGCCATGAGGGACATGAAGGACCATGAGGGACATGAAGAGTCATGGAAGACTGTGAGGGGTCATGAGGGGTTCTGAGGGCCATGATGGACAATGAGGGGCTGTGAGGGGTTCTGAGGGACATGATGGACCATAAGGGACATGAAGGACCGGGAGGGGCCATGAGGGACATGAAGAGACATGACTGTGAGGGACCATGAGGGGCTGTGAGGGGTTCTGAGGAACATGAAGAGACATGGGAGACCGTGGGGGGCCGTGAGGCGTTTTTGAGGGCCATGATGGACCATGAGGGGCCGTAAGGGGTTCTACGGGACATGAAGGACCATGAGGGACATGAAAGACCGAGAGGCTCCGCCCCCCCAACCGCCCCCCCCGCC
>JAWWEV010000056.1:5255497-5288878 GCA_035583235.1 Hafferia zeledoni
GCAGATGGTCCATTGTTTGTGGGAAATGAATAGAGGGGGTAGAATACACAGCCTTGATCACCCCCCCCACAGTGCCAACTGGTCCCACCTGCTCAAATAGGACATTAAGTTTTTTTAATTTAGGTTTTTTATTTAAGTTTTTTTTTATTAAGTTTTTTTTATTTGTTTTTTATTTAAGACTTTGTATTTAAGTTTTTATTTAAGTTATTTTATTTAAATTTTTAAAGTTATTTTATTTAAATTTTTATTTAAGTTATTTTATTTATTTTATTTAATTTTTTATTTAGGTTATTTTATTTTCATTTTTATTAAAGTTTTTTAATTTAAATTATTTAATTTATTTTATTTAAATTTTTATTTAAGTAATTTTATTTAAATTATTATTTCAGTTTTTCTATTTAAGTTTTTTTAATTTAAAATTTTATTGAAGTTATTTTCTTTAAAATTTTATTTCAATTATTTTATTTTCATTTTTATTTAGGTTATTTTATTTATTTTATTTTCATTTTTATCTAAGTTATTTAATTTAAATTTCTATTCAAGTTTTTTTTATTTTCATTTTTAAGTTATTTTATTTTAATTTTTATTTAAGTTATTTTATTTAAATTTTTATTTAAGTAATTTTATTTAAATTTTTATTTAAGTAATTTTATTTTCATTATTATTGAAGTTGTTTTATGAAAGTTTTTTTATTTTCATTTTTATTTAAAATATTTTTAAAAAATTTTTATTTAAGTCTTTTTATTTAAATTTTATTTAAGTTTTTTTATTTAAGTTTTTATCTACATTTTTTATTTGTTTTGTTATTTAATTTTTTAATTTAAGTTTTTTTATTTAAGTTTTTTTATTTAAATTTTTATGTTAGTTTTTTTAATTAAGATTTTTATTTAAGTTTATTTAAATTTTTATTTAATTTTTTTATTTAAGTTTTTATATTTAAATTTTTATTTACTTTTTAAAAAACTTTTTATTTCAGTTTTTTATTGAAGTTTTTATTTAAGACTTTTTATTTAACTTTTTAATTTTAAGTTCTTAAATTTTTTAATTTAAATTTTTATTTAAGTCTAAGTTTTTACGTATGTGCTTTTACTTAAGTGCTCTTAACTTAAGTGCTCTTAAGAGCTCTTATCTTAAGTGATCTTAAGTGCTCTTAACTTAAGTGCTCTTAAGTGCTCTTAACTTAAGAGCTCTTATCTTAAGTGCTCTTAAGTCCTCTTAACTTAAGTCCTCTTAACTTAAGTGCTGTTAAGTGCTCTTAAGTGCTTTTAACTTAAGTGCTCTTAAGAGCTCTTAAGAGCTCTTCACTTAAGTGCTCTTAACTTCCTTAAGAGCTCTTAACTTGAGCTCTTAAGTGCTATAAGCGCTCTTAACTTAAGTGCTCTTAAGTGCTTTTAATTTAAATGCTCTTAAGTGCTCTTAAGTTCTCTTACCTTAAGAGCTCTTAAGTGCTCTTAACTTGAGCTCTTAACTGAAGAGCTCTTAAGTGCTCTTAACTTAAGAGCTCCTAACTTAAGAGCTCTTAACTTAAGTGCTCTTAACTTACTTAAGTGCTCTTAACTTCAGTGCTCTTAAGTGCTCGTAGCTAAGTGCTCTTAGTTAAGTGCTCTTAGCTAAGTGCATTTACTTATGTGCTCCTAGCTAAGTGCTAAGAGTAAGCCTAACCCAGGAGTCAGGAGTGGAGAGAGGAGGGGGTGTGGCAGAATAGAGAGGACTAGGCCAGCCCTTTGTGGGTGGGCACCTTTTCTCTTTCAATTCCTTTTTCAAGAGGGATCTTGGCCCGTCCTCAATTCTGGGCTGAAAATTGGCAATTTCCCAGACCCACTGGTGCCAAGGAAGGACTGAGCTTTGTGCCGAGAGAAAAGGTGGTAGCCTTGGGCACTCAGGTGCCAAAGATGTGGCTCCATTAACACTAGAAAATTAGCAATCTCTTTCTCTCCTGGCACCTTTTCCCTGGGAGGAATCTTCGCCTTGGATGGTGAATCCACTCCCTCTCTGGGCAGCCCATTCCAATGCCTGATTACTCTCTCTGTAAAGATGCACATACATGAGCAGACCCACTCCTGAAGTTCTGATTGATGGTAACTCCAATTCACATCTGCGTATTTTTCCATCCCTTCAGGAACTTCATGGTTCATGTGGTGATTTTGAATTCATCCTTTTTTTTTTTTTTAAATACTCTGTTTTGGAGACACTACTGGCTCTCAGAATAGGCTATGAGACACGTACTTAATAATTTAAATGAAATAGAAGTTAGAAAACATCTTTTCACTGTGATATCCTGAAAAGAAGCAGCAGATGAAAGTGACTCTTGTCTGCCCTGAGGAATTGGAATACTGGAAAGATCTGAGGAGCAATAGGGATGCAAGAGGCCATTGTAAAGTTAAAAATGAATGTTCTGTGCAGATTCAGAGTTCCACTGGAGCTTTGCAGAGCTGAGAGGCAGGAGATTTTCTCTAGGGTGCCCGTCAGTGTAATTCCCTGTGCACAGAGGGTGGTCCCACAATGCCAGGGCCATCCAGGCTGCTGGAGGGGACAGAGGCAGCACAGCCCTGGCTGGGGTACCACAGACTGGGCTGCAGCTGCTTTGCACTCTGCTCCTAGCTCTGCCACTGCTCTGCTCTGTGAATTTGGGTGAGTCATTTCCTTTTGTGTTCATGTCTCCCTCCTGCTCCTGTCTGTTTAGACTACAAACTTTCTTAGCAGAAGCTGCCTGTGCTCTGTGGGACAGACACAATTGTGCTACTACCAAGGCAGAGCCTTCCTGCATGAGTGAGGGATCAGAAAAAAACATTTAGAGTGTTTTTAGGTTGTGTAGTTTTCAGCCATTTAGATTGAAACAATCATGGCAAGCTGCTTAAAATTAATTTTTTTTCCAACTAAAATTTATTTTTATAGAGAACTGACTTGCCAGATTTACCTTCTTAAACACTTTGGTTCATGCAAAAAAATACTAAACTCTAGAGAAGACTCTAATTTACACCTGCCTTGTGGGTTTTAGTGAGATTCTTCTTTGTGTCTTTCTTTCCACCCCTGCCCTGCTCTGTTTGCTGCTTGCTGTTTTCCCCTTTCTCCTTGGTCAGTGTTTTTCTTGGGTAGCTTCTGTCTGGAGAAAAAAGAAATGAAATAATCTTATTTGGTTTCCTGGGCAATTTCTCTGTTTTTGTAACTGGTTTCTATTAATGTTTTTGAGATGAATCCCAGGAATCTGGAGCTGAGCTGCTTTCCAGCCAAAGGGGGTGTTTAAATATTGTGCCATCCAATGGTGCTAGACAGCAGGAACCACAGAGGTGCCTGGTGGCAGAGGGTGCAGGCAGAGCTCTGACCTGGTGTGAGGACAGACAGACAGACAGACAGACATTAATCCCTTCAGCCAGAGCAGTTTGCTTGGATGCTGCAGTTTAACCCCTCATTTGGGCATGTCCAGGTCTGTCCTGGCCAACCTGCACAACTCGGGGCACTGAGCACATCAAAAACCTCTCAGCATTCCACCTCACTGCACATGGCATACCTGCACATTCACACTAATTAATTTATGCTCCAGTGCCTTGGGCAGATGGGGAAAGAGCTTTACAGCTGGAGGTTCAAGAGAGAAAGAAGTTGAGGAATTGCTTGCAAGGGACAGCCCCAAAACCAGGAACTGTTCCTGGGAAACCCTCTCTTTTTGCTTCAAAACAAAGTCTCGGGCTGTGCCAGGGGAGGGTCAGGTTGGACATCAGGAGTAATTTCTTCAGAGAAAGGGTTGTTAAACATTGGAAGGGGCTGCCCAGGGAGGTTTGAAGTCCCCATCCTGGAGGTACCCAAGGAAGGACTGGATGTGGCACTCAGTGCTCTGGACTGTGGGACAAGGTGGCCATCGGACACAGGGTGGGCTCCATGGGTTGGGGGGTGTTTTCCACCCTAAATGATCCTGTGACTCTGCAATTCAGGAGTGTTTGGGCACAGCTCGGGCCCTCACACTGACTGCCACTGTGGGGTTGTGTTTGTGGACTTCACCTTCCTCTGGTTGTCCTGGGGTGTTATTAATTATTGCCATGATATCACTTTATCATCCCCACTATAAAGGGTGTCAGATCTACCCTGCTCACACAGTTTGCCTCAGCAGCTGCTTTGGTGGCTGCACCTCAGGCTAGTGATTACACTGGACTCCAGTGAAGTAAAACAAGGAAGAAAAACTTCTGGCCAGACCTTCAACTTGTCGTTCTGGATATGCTCTTCAGAGAAGGCAAATCAGGGGCTTTGGTGTTTATGGCTGGGCAACAACCATGGTAATGCTGGGGCTGAGAGGTGCAAGGCTTGTTACATCACTGGAGTAATGACAGGCTTCACTCCACAGCCCTGTTATTGTGGTTGGCCTTCAGTTTTGTCCTTTTAGTTCACAGTTCTTGCTGCAAGTTGGATTATTTCAGGCTTGCTTATGGGATTCATTGCAGCTGAAAGATCTATTTTAAGGAGAAAAGCTTTGCAACCAAGTGATAGCTCACAGGAAATTAATACCCTCTGGCAATTCGCATGGTCTGGTGGTACAATGTTTTTTTCCATCAGCAGACAGCTCTGAGGGCCCCCCTACCCACTCCAGACCTTTCTTGGGATTGGGAGTGAATGTGGGTGGGTGTTTATCCCTCTGAGTGTTACAGGTGGATCACACTAACATACCAAGGGGTTTGTGCAGTTCCCACCAGAAGGTAAGTTCTGTCAGAGCGCATTCCCCCTGCTCTGCAGTGCCCCTGTCCCTCTCCCTGTTGCTGTTCCCATGCAAAGCTCCATTTCTGCATAAATTTTAGTTTGAGGGATCCTTGCTGCCTTTGAAACTGTGCCTGTCAATTAGCTGTGCCCTTGTACTCGTCATTCCCAAACTGTAGCATTCCCTACAACTTTGCTTCTTCCCATGGGTAGGTATTTTCTCCTTTCCTTTGATCATGGCGGAGCACTGTGGGTCCTGTATTTAAAGAAGATCTAAAGAAGTTGTTGATAATAAGCCTGGAGTGTTGAGAAATCCTGTACATAAGGCCTTTTACTGTAATTTGTGTCAACAGGTCATTAATCCTGGCACTCCTTTTTAGTACATGTATTTATGGCTGTGAAGATGGAGGTAAGTGGCTGTTTCCACTCCTGCTTCTCAGGGTTAGTGGCCCTCAAAATTGCAATAAAGGATGGAGGGCTCCTCTTGGCATCAGACCTTCTTCCTGAGCTGAGACTTGCTCAGTTTTTCTGATGGATGGTCTTCAGTTCAGATTTATTGGGAGGTCTTTCAGTGCAGCCTGAAACCAAAAATGTCAAAAGTGGAAGAGATGGGGAGGAGGAAACTTCCTGGCAGACATTCATCTTGGGAGCCCTGCACTGTCTTTTGGCAGGGCTTTATCCACATGGGTCTCCACATTTCATGTCTGAAATAGGTGTGAGTGTCCTATATTTCACCTCTGAAATGGGCTCCCATGTGCCCAGAGCCACCCCTTTCTTCTCCTGCTGGTCTGTGATGGGAGTGGCAGGTGCAGAGCCTGCAAAGCTACAGCAGAACTGCTGCAAGGTCCCTCTCCCTTGCATGGATGATGTCGTTTTCCTTGGTCAGGATCTGAGGTCAGGGCACAGCTGCCCAGGAGGCAGTGGGCAGCCAAGGGATACTGCTTCTTGTGAGAATCAGTACCCAAATTCCCCTGGGAGGGAGTGAGCAAGGAGAAGGGCGAGGGAGCACCGCTCAGGTCAGCCTCCATGGAGAATCTACTTAAACATTCAGCTCCTGACAGGGCAAAATGTTGACACAGCTGCTCTTCCAGGATTTCTTTGGAGCAGCAAAACTCTAGGAAGCAGGGGCTGTGCAGAATTAGAGTGAGGAAAAGGCAGACATCAGCAAAATAGGCTCCTGTGACGCTTTCCTCCTCTCTGTGAGCCCCAGAGAAGCTGCTGCTTTTGCCTTCCAGCGGGTGATTTTTTTAGGAGACTTCAGTGGTTTCAGCCTGGACTTGGCTCCTTTCAGTCAGGAAATATCCAGTTCATGACAGCAGCAACCACAGCAATCTGCATCCCTCCCTCAAGTCCTGCAAGAGCCAGGCTGTAACCTCTGCAGTGCCGAAGCTGGGAGACAAGGAAGGTGGAAAAGCAACCTGGACTTGCATCCTGGAAGGTTCTACCTGTGGCTGAGGGAAACCAAGGGAAGGAGAAGGTGCTGAGTTTGCTGTCTGTGCACTGAGGACACTTCTTGCCTCCAGCCAAATGTTTTCCAGGCTTTGCTCTGAGGCAGCTGAACAGAGGGCTGTCACACTGAGCCTGGTGTGACAGTGCCTGGTGAGCAGAAAAGGCTCTATCTTCCATGAGATTCCTGGCTCAGCAGCAGCCCAGCCCCTCAGCTCTCTGAGTCAGGCTCTGCTGGTGCTTTGCTCCTCAGGGATGAGGTGCATCAAGAGCCTTTGCTGCATGGAGGTGGTTATGGATTGGCCTCAGGGAATTCCTGAGGCTCAAAGGATGAGCTGAGGGTTTGCATTAGGGTTCCAATTAGGCTGGACCTGTGAACACAGAGGAGGGGACACAGCTCAGGTGAGGAGTGTGGGAATGTGGAGTGGGGACTGTTTGTGCCTCATTCCCCCCAAACCTCCCCACTTCTCAGAAGTGCCAGAGCTGAAGTTGGTTGGGAAAATTTGTGCGGTTCTCATCTGAAGATTCTTTCTGAATTTTCCCTAGAAAAAACCAGCAGTTTTCTGGATCTGTTTTGGGCAGTGTGGAGAACCTGCTGGAGTTAACAGCAGGCTCTTTTCATGGTCAGATTATCTAATAATATTAATCTTAATAATAGCTGCAGTTTCTTGGAATTTCTTTGGAAGTATCTGGTTCTGTCTGCTTCTCGAGACAGGATCCTGGACTAGGTGAAGTTCTGATCTAGTCTGGATGCTTCCTGAGTTCCAGGGTTGCAGTATATAATTATTTAGATGTTTATTTAGGGTTTTAGTATAATTATAATGCCCTGCTCTTTACTGAAGCACTTTCCCCTTGGGATAGAGGAAATCTGTTTTCTGGTGTGGTAAAGAGACAGAAAATTGTCCGAAGGAAAAATTCAAGTGGGGCAATTAAATTTATCTCCATGGGTACCATAGGAAGGTTTGTTTTTAAACTCTGCTATAGAATCCCACATACATTTAACTTTGATCTACAGACAGGCATTTAAGAAAAATAAGTTTTAAATCCCTTTCCCCAACATTTCCCACTTGATTTTATTGTTAAAAAGTCCCTAAATGGTGCTAACAGTAAATAACAATAATCTAACAACAGAATGCAAGAAAGCAGAAAAATTTACCATATTTTGTTTTTTAACATATACTAAGAGCAGCTACACTATTTCCTGATTTTAGTCTTCTTGAAAGTGTTGTATTAAAAGACTCCTGGCTAATTCAGTCACCTGCATGGATTAGGTCGTTAGGCCTTATTAGCCTTTTGCAATCCAGCCCTTACTTACAAATTACAGGACAGAGTAAATATTGTTTTCTAGGTTGTCTTTGGAGACTTGAGCTTGAAGTAAAACCATATGAGAAGGCAAAGATCAAAAACCATTGAAGGCAGCAGAATTAACTCCAGGCTCAAGCAGACAGCTGGATGAGTGTCAACAGAGGAAGGAACAGCTGGATCAAGTAAAGCACAAGGAAAATGAGTTCCATCCCAAGGGGGAGGGAGAGGGATTGTTTTGTGAGCCCAGAGTTGTGTGGGACCAACTTCAGCAGATAAAACTTTCACATCAAAGTCAGGGGCAGATCAGAAAGATCCACAGGGAGGGGAAAGAGGAGAGAGGGAGTTCACAGGGATGTGCAGAAAGGGTGAGGGCAGGGAAGGAGGTGGAGTGAGAGCCCAGGCAGGGGGGAGGTGGCGAGTTGGAAGTTGGAGGTGGAGTAAGTGCAGAATATGAGCTGCTGTCCACAGCTTGCTGGATGTAAATTGATGAGGTCATAGTGTTTTCCAGTTGCAGGAAAAAAAAGGGGGGGGGGGGGGAAAGAAAGTCTTCAAATTGTTTTTCAATAGAGACGAAAACACGGAGGAGCTGAAGAAATGGAGCAACTCGCAAAACTCCTCCTGTGGCACTTTTTGCTTCAGCAAAGTAAGTTCTGAGCTGTTACTTGTTTGTGTTTCAGCTGCAGAGGATGAGGCTGGAGGTTAGCTGGGGGGTTTGGAACTGTTACCATTTTAAGATTGTGTTCAGATTCCCGAGGTTGCTGTGTTTTTGTCCGTGGAGGGGAAGGAATCGTGGATTTCTCCTGCTTTTTGGGGTGGAGCAGAGTTTGGGGTGGCTGCAGCAGGGCTCTGCTCAGCATGTTTGTGCAATCTCCTTTGTCCCATCAGTGACACCCATCAGCAAATTTAAAAAGAGAAAGTGTAAGCACAGTAAATATCACACAGTTGGATTTATAGGATCCAAAGTTATTTTGTACTTTTGAAGAAGCAGCAACAGCTGGGGGTGAGTGTTCAGATAGAGGAAAAAAATGAAGTGTGGGGTTTTTTGGTTTCTTTTTCTCCTGTCAACATAAAAACAGACATAGGAATTCACTTTTAGGTAAGGTGCAAGAAAGGGATGGGGACAAGTCTGATGGGCTTAAAATAACAATGGCTTGTACCTTTTCCTCAGTCATAGTTCTCTGTAAGAGCTGAAAGCAGATTCATTGTCCCCAAGGCAACAGAGGCACCCCAGTAAGGCTTGGGTGGCAGGAGTCGATTTGAGGATTAATTGCAAAACCCCAGCACATCCACACTTCCAGCACTTTGGGCTTTAAAGAAGGTACCTGTGAGCAAAGGAGCAAACACAGCTCTGGAATAGTATGGAGAGACTTCTTTCAGGGTGCTGAGAGTAGGAAGTGAGGAGCAGAAGCTTTTTGGGGACTGGTGACCCCCTGCTCTTCCCAGGCCTGTTGATGAAAGGCTGTGGCAGAACCCCTGAGCCCCTGAGAACTGCTCAGCACTGGGGTGGAGTGAGGAGTTCTCAGTTTGCTCCCTAATGAATCCACTTTTCATGTCCCCACGTCATCCCCAGTTCTGTGATGCCTCAGGGCAAGGTTTGGGAATTGGCAATTGATGGGGTCACTCATAGGGACAGAAAGGTTAAAGTGGCTCAGGAAACCAGTGTATGGGGTGGGTTAAGGAGAAGGAGGAGAGGCTTCTGTATTCCAGAAGCACCAGCCAGTGCAGCGAGTCCCCAGTGAGGTTTGGCACATTGGCAGAGCCTGGGGAGCACCAGGGCAGGAATAGCAGGTTGGGCTGCAGAGCTGTGGGCAGGCAGAGCTGTCCCACCTGAGCATGGATGATCCCTGGCAGACCCTTCAGGTGGATTTTAGAGATGAACTGTCCGTGTGCCAGGCAGCCCTGATGTCTGAGTCCTGCTGTCCACAGGTTAGAGCACAATAAGCGAAGATGGGAAGGGAGGAAATCTCTGCTGAGATGGTCTCCCCTGGAAAGGCACCACACCCTCAAGTGTTAAAGTCTGGCAGGGAGGAACTGCTCTGTGTTTGGAGTGGCTTCACAAACTCTTTGTGGGCCTGGAGCCACAGGGAAGCACACAGGGCAGGGAAGGCTTTCTAAAGCTGGGCTAAGATCTGAGCTGCCTGCCAGGAAGTTTGGGCAGATGTCTGAGGGATTCTGTCCGTGGGTCTGAGCTGCCTGTCAGGAAGTTTGGGCAGATCTCTGAGGAATCCTGTTTGTGACCAAGGTGGGGATTGGCTTCTGGTACAGACACAAGGCTCTTCCCTTTCTGCAAAGGCAGCACATTCCTGCTCTTTGCCGACCAGGGACAAGTTCCTACCTGCAGTGAAGTGTTGGAATTGTTGGGGCTGGATGGGTAATGAAGGGCTCTGCAGCCCTCACATCCTCTTGGAAAGCAGAAGGCTCTGCTGTTGGGAAATTTGTCCCAGGAAGCCTTTAAAAATAAACAGCCACAGAGACTGTGATAAAAGCCCAATTCAAAGCCTGGCTGGACCATCTGTGGGCTTGAAAAGGGAAATCTTGTTTGACTGAAAAGCTTAGTCTTGCAGTTCCAGGCCAGTGGGGGCAGGTGAGGAATGGAAGTCTTGGTGGAACTGTAATTCTCACCATCTCCCTCCTTTGCCCCTTTGACATGAGCCCAGGTGTTCTTCCTCGTTACTGGTCAGTGGGTTTTAAAAAACCTGCCAGAAGAGAGCTGAGCTCCTTTGTTCAGCTGCCACCTCGATGCTGCTGCATCACAAGCCATTATGGCATCAGACACCAGGTCAGCTCCCCAAGGAGTCAGGATGGAGCCACTGCCATTCCCCACAGGGTTTGGAAATAACTTGGTGGCACAGGGCCCTGTTTTTGCAATAATTGTGGAATGGCTCTACAAAGACCATTAAACTCCCTCTGTAGACAATGGGATTTGTGGGAGAAAGAAGGAATCTGACCCATGCAGATTTGGTGAAGAACATGACCTTTCTGTGGGACGGGCCCAGCCCTCTGTGTCCCCAAAATAAAGGAGATGTCCCTTCCTTTTGCAAAAGCAAAAAAGAAGCTGAGACAGACCAGGAGACACTGGAGAAGGTGTGCAAAGGAATAATGAGCTGAGCTTACTGCGGCAAGTGGAGTGTGGGTTGTTTACCCACACACATTTCTCCAGTGTTTTTTTTATCCTCTCTGTCTGCTGGATCAGTGTCCAGGCTCTTCCTGAGCTCAGCAGAGCCACAGCAGGTATTGCTGGTGAACCACCTGGCACTCGTGGTTGGTTTCCTCTTCTGCTCTGGTGGTTTGTCCTCCTCCAGTGGGAGGCAGGAGCTCAGTGGTTTCATCAGCACATGCACCAACCTGTGCAGCAGCTGCTCCAGCAGGAGAGAAGTGCTGGGACTGTTCAGGCAAGACTCAAGGGACAGTTTTCTGCTTGAGCTGCTCCAAGGACTGCCTAGAGAGCTCTGAGTGTGCAACACATTTTTCCCAGCCTCAGGCTTCTAGTTTGCCCACAGTTTTTGCTGCTGAATTCTTTGCTTGAAAAGTGGATGGGATTCAAGAAGTAAGAGCTGGCTCTGCCTTTTACAAGGGATTAAGAAATACTTTTGCAGGCTGCTTTCCTCTTCCTATATTGTGGGAGCACAGAGTACCTCTGGGATCCTGCTGAGTCAGCACAGAATGTGTCAAGGGGCAGCACATAAATGTCTTTTGGGATTTTTTTTTTCCCCGTGGTTACATCACACAGAGAGAACAAACTGATTATCCATCACATGGAACCTGGAATTTTAAATTGAAAGCTACAGTGAGTTCTGTGTTGACAACTCTGAAGGTATTTGGGGTTTTGAAGCTCCAGGCCCTGGATTCCTGTGACTACACAAGTCTGAGCTTTCACTAAGTACTCAAATAGAGTTGCAGGTTGGGAAATATGACTCACCAAAACAACTGCTTCCAGTTTCCCCCAGTCCTGCACTTCATAAAAGGTCAGCTTTGCTGGGTTATGGATATATCTCTGCTCAGTAGCTGTTGTGTTACACAATCACTTTAAAAAGCAGGGCTGGGGGATATGGCATCTCATGCAGCAGAGCAGGGTCCCACAGCAGAGGGAGGAGACTGGAAAGAGTAAAAGGCTTATCCCTTCTTTCACTGCTGCTCCATTCTTGTGTTATTGGAGGTTAGTTGTCTTAAATTCCGTTTTCTCCAGCCATAAAAGGGATCAGAGACATTCCAGATTCCTTAGATTTCTAAGTGATCTCATTTGCAGCTCTGTCAAAGAAGTTTGACTCTTCCCAATGAGCTGATGTGTGTGTGCAGATTTCCAGCATTCCTGGGGGACCAGAACAATCAGTTCTTCCTCCTTTGTCTGGTGGCTCTTGTCCTTTCTTTCCCTTCTAGAGTTTTGCTTCTTGGCTGCGATGTCAGTGTTGTGTTGATGTTCGCACTTACCCTTTTGTCTGGGACTGTGGCTGACCCCCCAGGAGAGGCTGCAGAGCCAGACCTGCTGCCCAGGCTCTGTGTGCACAGCCAGGCAGAGAAACCCTTGGGCTCCATGTCCCTGTGCTGAGCTCCAACACAGTATTAACTGTGCCTTTATCTTGGATGGGTTTTGGTGTGGCACAACCCGGGGCTGTCCAGCTTTGTGTGGCAACACTCAGTGAGTCAAAATAGCAGTAAAATGCAAGCAGGGCATCCACAGGCTCTTCCCTTTTCCCACCAGGGAGCAGCATCTCCTGGTCACTGAGGGACAGGACTAGAAAGACCTCAGAATGGCTCATTGAGTGAGCAGAAGTGTTCCTGCCCTGCTTCTTGGGGAGATGCTGGCTGAGGCTTTGACTGGAGGGGAAAAGAAGCTGTCCAAACCCACAAGACACAAGCTTTTCTTATCTCAACACTGTTACATCGCAGACAAACTCATAGCCCCTTGTTTTACAGAGAGTTGTGTTGGGAAGTGCTGGAGAAACACTGAGCAGGCTCCAGCAGCTCACCTGGCCACAGGCCGAGGTGGGTGGCCTGGGTGGTCCTTCCCATGGCAGCAGGGCCAGCTGGAAGGCACAGAACCAGGGGCTGGGGGAGCTCAGGGCTGTGAGAGACTGCTGGGCAGAGCTGTTGGCTGGCTGAGCTGGGTGCCTTTGTCGGTGTTTTCCACATTAACGTGCAGGAGGGAAGGGGAGCAGTAAATGCATTAATTCCTCTGGCTGGGCCAGCAGAGGATGCTCCTGTAGCACCAACTCAGTTCGCTGCTAGTGCAGGGCTGGGAGGGTTGTGCTAACACCCTCCTGAGCACACAGGTCCTGTCCGTGTCCTGGGGCAAACACAGCCATGCAGACACGTGGCCACTGCCTTGTCACACTCTGCCAGTGGATTCTCCTGTGCTGTCACAAGTAAGATTGATTTCTCCTGCCTTGTTTGCTGCTGTAAAAAGCTTTGTATCATTCCTTTGTTTTTCTAAGCTAAACCTGAGTGCTGATTCCCAGGGACACGGGCTGGCAGGTTATATCTTCTGCAGGGTATTAGGAGAGACACTCAGATGATGGAGTTATGATGTCTCTTTCTTATATACAAAGTACAGACTTTGTCCAAGATTCTATTTTTCTCTTTCTGACACTGAGATTATAAATGTAGAAAAAGTAGCTTGCATTTGGAGTGTCTTTGAGCTGGCAGTTCAGCAGAGTGCTGCCCATTTTTGCTCTCTGCTGTCCCTGCCCAGTCTTCTGTGACAGGAAAGGGGAAGGAAACAGAATTCATTCTCAGCCCATGCATTAGGGGTGTGCTAAAACAGCCCCAGTCTGGAGTTAATTTTCTCTTTTGAAATTCATAAATTCCAGGGCTAAAAAAAATTACAGCTTTTGTCAGAAGGACATGGTGCCTCTGACATTAGCAGAACAAAACATCTAATGGTCTTGATGGAACCCACTTGGGCTTGAGTGGTTAGAGAGATGAATGATGTTGTGTTGGGATTCCGAATCCTGCTCTCTAATCATGATGCCAGGAGACCTTCTTGACCCCTCCCACACAAAGAGCAGGAGGGACTGGAGCAGAGAAATGCGGAAACAAAGGCATTGGTTCATTTCTTACAAAGTTCTTCCTGTGTGGATCTGAGGCTCTGGAGTTGGGAGAGTTGCAGTTACATCCAGAGCACTGCGGTGTTCAGTGTGTGTGTGAGGAGTGTGTAGTGAAACAGTCAAGGTGATACATAAATATTTACAGAGAAGAGAGGAGGAATAGATGGAACAATAACCTATGGCTGACTTTGGGTGAATTTGTTGGGTTTTCTTCCTTTTGTTGTCAGTAACATTCTCTGCTTTCTGCTTTGACAGGTTCTGTGCGTTCCTATTCAGGTGAGTGACATCTTTGTCATCTGCCTGATTTTGGCATTGTGAGAAAAAATGAAGGACCCTGAATCCATGGCAGGCATTGGGGATTTCATTGCTGGCTTCCATGGATGAGAACCATGCATCCCATGCATTGGTGTCTCTAAACTTTGATTAAACTGGGGGTTAAGATTAGAAAGGGTAGGTAGGACAGGTCAGGTGTACAATCCTGATAACTGACATTGGTATCACTGAATGAAATCAGATTGTTAAAGTTTCCTGTTGCATTTCTTTATTAAGGAAAGATCCTTCCCCCACAGGGTGGTGGGCACTGAACAAGCTCCCCAGGCAGTGGGCATGGCCCCAAGGCTGCCAGAGCTCCAGGAGTGTTTGGCTGATCCTCTGAGGGACAGGGTTGGATTGTTGGGGTGTCTGTGCAGGGCCAAGAGTTGGACTGGATGATTCTTGTGGGTCCCTTCCAGCTTGGGATATTCCATGATTCTGTGACTCTCCATCAGAGTGCCCTGTGTTGCTCCTGAAAGTCACTTTTGGGTGGAAGATGTGCAGAGATTCCAGGACACCTGTGAGTCCTGCTCTACTGCTTTCATGCCATGCTACTAACCTGTCCACCCTGGTCTTTGCCCTCTGCTCCTGGCTCTCAGTGCCAGCTGATGCCTCCAACCCCGAGAGCGTGGTGGTGTCAGTGCAGAATGTCAGTGCCGTGCTGGGGTCTCAGGCCGTGCTGCCCTGCAAGAGCCACCGCATGGTGTGGACGCAGGACCGGCTCAACGACCGGCAGCGCGTCGTGCACTGGGACCTGCTCAGCTCCTACTATGGGGACAACAAGATGGAGAGGCTTTGTGACATGTACTCTGCTGGGGAGCAGCGCATCTACGGCTCCTACAACCGGGGCAGGATCCTCATGCCTGAGAATGCTTTTGTAGATGGCAACTTCTCCCTGGTGATCAAAGGTAGGGAGTGGCAGCACCTCGCCCTGGACTCTCTGAGCAGGGGGCGGTTTGTGGCTGAGGTGGCTTTGGGGTTTTCAGGGAAAATGGATGTTTCACAGTGCATAAGGCATATAGAGCAGTCTAACTATCCTAATTCTTGGAAGAATTTCTTTGTAGAAAGGGTTGTCAGGCATTGGAAGGGGCTGCCCAGGGAGGTGGTGGAGTCCCTGTCCCTGGAGATGTTCAAGAACCAGCTGGACGTGGCACTCAGTGCTCTGGTCTAGTTGTCAGGATGGTGACTGGTCTTGATGATCTTGGAGGTATTTCCAACCTAAATTCTTCTGTGATTCATTGAGGTTCTCTGAAGCACCAGCAATACTATTTTATTTGCCTTTGAAAAGGATGTATTTTGAAAGAGAATTTGTAACAACCTGAAAGCCATTTGGGCTTTTTGTGGGCCTTTGATTGTATTTAATTTCCTGAGCTACAAACACTTGAGGGTCATTCTTCCTACGCCTGCTCTTAGCTAAATTTAAACCAGCTTTCTGTTTCCATCTGTTAGTATAAATACATGCCTCACAAGAGCAAATAAACTGAATAAATTATTATATTGAGATGATTAAGTCTCTGTTTAACCCACCCTGGATGGGTTAAGATATATGAAGGCCCTTATGCATCCATACAAGGATTTGGGAAACAGTGTAAATGACAAAGTAATCATTGTCTCAGAATAAAACATCCAACTTCCCCTCTCTTCCTTGCTCCACCAGCTGTTGAAGAGAGTGATGGAGGCATATATTCCTGTAATCTTCACCATCACTATTGCCACTTGTATGAAAATGTGAAAGTCCAGCTCACCATCACCAAGAAAGGTAGGTGTGGCTGTGAGAGCTCCCTGTTCCTTCTTTGAGGGACCTGGTCTGGCTGTTGGAGTCCAGTGTCCACCAGGACTCTTGGATTCACAGTGGGAGGTGTGTGCTGGTTCCCTGCAGGCCTTGCATACTGCTCTGCTTGTGTCAGAGTGGAGTGGATGCAGAGCTTTGCAGGTTCAGGGCACAGGTGCCATGAGAGGCCTGGGAAGCATCAGCAGGTCAGACAGCAAACACTGTGCTGTTTGCTGTCTGATTCTCAGAGTTTCAGAGGTTTTATTCACTGTGTGTGTTTATGAACCTCTCTCCTTTCTTGGCATTTGCCAAACAGTGCATGGAGCCTGTTTACTCTTGGCAGCCCAGTTCCCAGCCTGTCTTGTTCCTGCAGCAGCAGCAGCACATCCCTGGTCCACCCCCACTCAGCTCAGCCACAAAGACCTGCCTTGTACATTGGCTTCTGAGCTTGCCCTGAGAAGTCTGTACTTAAAAACCCTCCTCAAGTTACCACACCTTGAGCCCAGCTCTAAAAGCAAGCTGTTGGCATCTGGAGTGTGTGCCACCCATGCCACACAGCCATCACTACCACGTCATTAAATCAACCTCTGTATAACACACAAGTGAAGCTGCTGGGGCTGGTTGTGCTGGAAAGCTGTTGGAGGATTGATTGGAGAGGAGAGAAGTGCATCTGCTCTGCTGCTGCTCTCACAGTGCCATGAAAACCCCCTCTGAGCCCCAGTCTGCCCAGCTGTGTTTTGGTTCTCCTGTTGTTCCTTTTCAAGAGGGAAATGCAGAGCAGTGCTGCTGCAGCTCCTCCAGTAATTAGGGTGTTTGTGGGTAGAAAAGCATTTCCTGCTCTGAGGATTGGGATGCAGCATATCCAAGATCCTTGTTCCGTTCTTAGTCTGGAGAGGGAATATACTTCCTGAATATACTTTCTGAAGCAAGAGATTAACTCTCAGTTACAAGGAAAAGAAAGTGGCCTTGCTGAAAGCACTGACCAAGGGATAGAAGATAAAGATATTTCTTTACTAACTGCTGCAGTAAGTGTGAACAAGCCACAACACCCCTTTGGCACTTTAAGAGGTTTTTTTGGAGGGGGTGTGTTATAGGATTGTGTGTTCAGCTGGAGAAGAGGAGGCTGAGGGGAGACCTCACTGCACTTACAGCTTCTTCCTGAGGGGCAGAGGAGGGACAGGCACTGATCTCTGCTCTGGGAACCAGGGACAGCACCCAGCAGGGAATGACCTGGAGTTGTGTTAGGCAGGGTTAGGTTGGAGTTTAGACAAAGGTCCTTCCCCCAGCGGGTGATGGGCACTGACCAGGCTCCCCAGGGCAGTGGGCACAGCCCCAATGCTGCCAGAGCTCCAGGAGTGTTTGGGTGATCCTCTCAGGCACAGGGTGAGACTCTTAGAGGTGGTCCTGTGCAGGGCTGAGGGCTGGACTGGATGATCCTTGTGGGTCCCTTCCAGCTCAGCATGTTCTGTGATCCTGAACAATAGGACTTACATTAACAAGAACCCTCTCTTTCCCTTGTCTTGCTACATTGTCACCTGAATGTGAACCAGAGAAGCCATTTATAGACTTGTGAATTCTCTACAATTCTTCTAACATATTAATTCAAGCCCTGCCCTCTACTATTGGCACGCAGTTCCTCTGAAAACCCTCAGTTCTTTCAGTTATTCTGAAAACCCTCAGTTCCTTCAGGTACTCTGAAAACCCTCAGTTCCTTTTCTGAGCATATGCCATAAAGGTATGAAGCTCCAGGAGAGTTTGGATGATCCTCTCAGGCACATGGTGGGACTCTTGGGCATGGTCCTGTGCAGGGCTGAGGGTTGGACTGTGCCCCTTGTTGGGTCCCTGGCACAGCCTGTGATGCCGTGTGTGTTGCCCCTGCAGCTGGGGAGGTGGGCGAGTTCTGGGACGGGGAGAAGCCGGTGCTGGTGGCGCAGGAGGGCAGCACCGTGACACTGCCCTGTGTGAACCGCAACCACATCTGGACGGAGCGGCACAGCGAGGAGGAGCAGCAGGTGGTGCACTGGGACCGGCAGCCCCCGGGGGTGCCCCACGACCGCGCCGACCGCCTGGTTGACCTGTACGCATCGGGCGAGCGCCGCTCCTACGGACCCCTCTTCCTGCGCCAGAAGATGAACATCACCGCCACGGCCTTCGCCCTGGGGGACTTCTCCCTGCGGATCTCGGAGCTGGAGAGCGCAGATGAGGGCACCTACTCCTGCCACCTGCACCACCACTACTGTGGGCTGCACGAGCGCAGGATCTACCGCGTCTTCGTGACGGAGCCGGCGAGGGAGAAGAAGGTGGTGAACATCACGACGCACAACATCGCCCCAGCTGCAGGTGAGTGGCCTCTGGGAGGGGCTGGATGCCTCTGGTGGGGGATGAGTGTCTACAGTGCACCTTTGGGCTCTCAGGAGCTCAGTCAGGATGGCTCGGTGGGTCCCTGGAGGGCTAAGGGGGGTGCGTTAATGACGGCCAGAAGAGGGTCAGGCACAGCAGGATCTGGAGGCTTGAACAAAGCTTAGAGCTTAAATTTGTTTTTATTTACAGCTTCACCTTTTATCTACTCTTGGTATCACATGCCATCACACCACTGGTTAGTCAGCTCACCAGGCATATGTGGAAACATTCCACTGGCTCAAAGGTATCCCACATTCTACAGGTGGCTCTCTCCTCCTTAAGGGTGAACTCCAAACTGCTTTCCTTCAAGGATACACTCTGAACTGCTCCATATCAGTCTCTTCATCAATTACCTCAGACATCAGAGGATCATAAACACACTGTCACCCCCTACAGTTCCCAAGCTGTGTCCAGGGGCACCTGGAGTTGGATGCGTGGCCATGGCAGGGAGGATCCACCAGGAGTGCAGTGTGGGCCATTTCACTTAAGAGTTGGACTTGATGGTCCTTGTGGGTCCCTTTCAGCTCAGAATACTCTGTGAAATCTGTGAAATCTCTGAGTGTGCCACCCTTGAGGGTCATTCACTGCACTGTCATCTCCTGGTCCTTGCTCCAGGACAGTTCTGCAGCCTGCTCTGCTCTCACAAGCTGCTTTTGTGACAGGCTGCCATTCCTCCTTGTTTTCATGCATCAGGAGAAGGTGTAGCAGGGGGTTGATGCTGCTCTGCCTTTGCTCCTACAAAATTCCACCACTCTCACCAGTGTTTCTCTGCCCTTTGCACGGGTGCTTGGGCTGTACAGGTGCCAGACCACGCAGAATCAAGCACCAGGAATTTTCCTCCACCCTTCAGCTTTTCCTTTTTCATGTGTCTTAAACCAATTTTCATATTTTCCACTGCACTGAGCTATCATCTGCCAGCCTGTCCAAACTCAAACGCATCACGCTTCATTTGGGCAGAAAAAGAAAATAAAAATCCCAAGTTTAATATTTTTTAAAGTCTTTTGGGTATAGTCCTTTATCAACATTTTAAAATATTCATTGTGGTTTAATATTTATCGGCTGTTTAATACAGAATTTTGATACGCTTCATACATTTTTAAATGTTTATTCTTCTCTAGAAATTGGCTTTCTCAAGTCACAGAAACCTAAACCTCCTCCTTGGGACTGAGGTTGGTGTCCAGAAAACCCTGGCAGTGCTCAGGAGAGGTGGCTGGTGGGGCTGGGCTGACAGGGAGACCAGGAAATCCAAATCCCAGTTCTCTCCCTGCCTGCAGCCCTTTCCAGATCACACTGTGCAGATGGAAACTAGATCTTGTTTCCAGAATTGTCCACCCAGGAATTTATTCCTCTCTTTCCTGGATGTTGTCCTGGCTGTTGGTGAATAGTTCCTTACCTGCTCAGAACTCAGATGGAACCTGCAAGTGTTTGAACCTGCCAGGGCTTTGTCCAAGTTTGGCAGCAGCGCCCTCGGTGCTGGAGGAATTTTCCTTCCTGAGAAAAGCCATTTCCACTGTCAGAAAGTGCTTTTTGGAAGAGCTTTTCCCCTCTGGGCAGTGAACCCTCAGCTGCCCTGAGGGCACCACACACAAAAATGTGCTGAGTCCATGGGAATGTGTGAGAAGTGGAGACATCCTGAGTGTCTTTTCCAGTCTGCAGGGACATGCCCTGTTTGGGGGCAGCAGGGAGGGTTCAGGTGTTGTCCCATTCCCTGGCAAACTGTATAGAATTCTATAGAATAGAAGTTAAATGAAACATTTAAGGAGACAACAAAAGCACAACCATGAGCTTTTTCAGCAAGCAGCTCGAGCTTCTGGCCCTGCTCCAAGGCCTGGAGCCATTTGCAGACAGGAAACTTCATTCTGTTTGGAATGGAAGCAGGGGCTCAATTTTGCTCTCAGGCTCAGCAGTGCAAATGTGGGGTTTGTCCACTAACTCAGAGCGTTTTTCCTCTGTTTGCTTTGGAGCAAGTGGCTGAAGGATGGCATCAGTTGTGTCTCCTTCCTGGTTCTGAACTATTCACAGCCCTTTGCCAGCCTTGAACAGAAAACAGGCCCCTGGCCAGGTTTGTGGAGGGCTCTCAACTTTCTCCAGCAGAAGAGTCTGACCCTTCACACTTTGGGAAAGTAATATAAAGGTCTAAGTTTTCATTAGAACTTATTTTTTAGTAGTTAAACCAGATCCTGTGAGTGAATTGAAGGCAGATGGGCATGAGATGTACTGGGAGATCAGATCTTAATTACAAAATAAACCTTCATCACCTCAGCCTAGATTCTGATGTAGCGCTGGGGTGAGGAGGAGAGCCTGTGTGATCCTGGTGACCCTGTTCTGGACACTGACATTCATCTGCTGCTGTGAGTGATTCAGCTATCACTTTGTGCCTCACTTTGCCCAGTTTTAACATGGGATATGTTCTCTTGCCTTCCTGATGATGCTCTTTGAGGTCCACCAGTGATGCTTTGTCTAAACAAGTGGTGTGACAAGAATTTTTAGTATTACTTGAGTAAGCCAAGGAGGCTCAAAATTATTTAACCTCTCTTTCCACTGTTTGTTGTTACAGTGACCTCTCCAGTGGTGCCTAAAGTTTAGCTCAGCGCTTAACCCTTCCTTGCAGGACCATGGGAAAGCAAAAAGCCAGGAATAGAATGCCTTTTTTTGCTGCCTCCTGGCTCACTGTGGTGGCACCATCTCATCGTGCTGGAGGAGCCTTTCAGGATCCAGAGATGTGATAAACAGAACTGTCACAAATCCTGTTTGCAGCTTTGCAAGTCAGTTTTTTGGTTTTGTATTTTTTAGCTTGGCAGTGCTGAAAAACACATGGAAGTTTCCAGCACTGCAGCCAGGGAGCACATGGCATCTGGCAGTGCCAGCACAAACTGGAGTGTTGCTGGAGTGGAGCTCTGGGCTGCCAGAACAGAGCCTGTTGCTCAGACTTTTGGATTTTCTAGGACTGCCTTAGCAAACGATCACCTCTGCTTTCAAAGTGTTTATTAAAATCCACTCTTGTCTTATTTAATTTTACTTTTGGTGGGTTGGTGTTTTTAAACACTGCAAACAAACTCCCTGACAAACTGGTGTCAGTCACTGTGCCAGCACTTCCAAAAATGTCAGCATTCCTCACATTAGAACACATCTGTTAAGTGGTACTGTGGCTTTTGAGGTATTTCCCCCATCTTTCCCCTCATTCCCTCTGACTTTTTTGCAGGGGGACTCCCAAGGGAATGGGACCATCCTGGTTCTTGGCTGGTGCTCTCTGAGTGTGCCCTGTCAGGGGGTCAAAGTGTCATTTCAGCTCTGTTTTGAAGAGAAAAACCTCTCCCAGCACAGTCTTACAGCTTTCCAGTCTGTGCCAAGGCTGGAATTGACCCTTTCTCTGACTATTGCAAGCAGAGAAGCCTCCTCCTCTTTATATGTGTAAAACATTGACCTATTTCTTTGAGATCTACAAAAATGTTCCGTGTCAAAGTTTTGAGCTCCCCTTCCCCTGCTGCAGAACTGAAATGCTGCTACACCCACCAATGGAATGGAATCTTGGCTTTTCCTTGTGGGTTGGGGTTTTTTTGTTGTTTATTTATTTTATTGATTTTTTTTATTTCATTTCAAAGGAAACTTATTCTTTGGCATTGAAAATTCCTCCCACTCCGTAAATTATAACCCTTGGCAGGGAGGGGCTGCTCCGTATTTTCTGCGTCTGGAGCTGGTGCAGTGTGGGGGTGTGTTGTGGGGGACCCAGAGCAGGGTTGGGTGACCCTCAGGAGGGTTTGGGGCTGTCTGGGGGGTCTTCTCCCTGACCCTCCCCTCTGCAACAAGCCCTGATGGCCAAGGGAGCAGGAAGGGAATGTGCAGCAGTCACTGTTAATCCTTCATGTTCCTGGGAATCCTGGTCTTGTGAGGATCACAGGCACCTCCCACCTCACAGAGGAGCTGTAAATCAGGCTGTGATTTGCCCTTTAATACACCCAGTTCAGAAGAGCTTCTCACTGCACATCCTTCTCATGTCTCCACACCTGGCCCTGCTTTGCTTTGGGTGCCACCTACCACAACCAACCTGTTTGCTTTCTTTCAGATCCAAACGTTGTCAGGGGCCACAATGTCATCAATGTCATCATCCCTGAGAGCAGGATGCACTTCTTCCAGCAGCTGGGCTACATCCTGGCCACGCTACTGCTCTTCATCATCCTCCTCATTGTCGTGGTGCTCGTCACCCGCAAGCGCCGGCACAGAGGTGAGTGCCAGGACAAACCTGGCCCTGGGGGGTTGATTCTGCCAATAATTCCTGCAGAACACAGTGCTGGAGGGGGGGATCCTCTCCTGGAAAACCAGCAACCTGCACAGGGGGGAATCTCTGCAGGTGCCAAGAATAATTAGCGTGGTGTCAAAATGGCCAGGCCTTGATTTCATTAAGGTTGGAAAAGACCTCCAAGGCCATCAAGAGCAACCTTTGAGCAAATACCACTCATGATTTGCTGAGTTGCTCTGTTGGAAGGGAGAGGAAAATCAGAAGTGCTGAACAGTTGCTCTTTACAAGTGGGATTTATTTGGAGCAGAAGGTTCCTGTGCATCGGGAACTCAGAGGTCCAAGTCCCTGCTGGACTCCCTGTGCTGGGTGACTCTCTGTGTAATCAGATAAATGGACACCGAGATCTTTTGGGCACTTCCACACCACTAGTTTTGGATGCCACAAAAAAAAGCAAATCCCTGGAATGTATGTCTGCTGGTGTGATCTTTGCAGAGCCACATTCATCCTGATTTATGTGTCAGGGGAGGAGCACCAACAAACTGGGGCTGCCTTCAAAGAGGTCCCAACCAGAGAGGGGACAGATTTAGCTTGAACAGGAACCTGGAATCCTCAGGGTGGGTGGGATACCTGGTGGGATACCTGGGTTGTGGGAGGCTGATGGAAAGCAGCACCTGCAGCATGTGATGAGTCCAGGGCTCAGGGTGAGCTGGCACTGGGCACCTGCAGCAGAGACAGCAGGTGGGGTCATGGTCTTGTAGGAAATGGGAGGTGGAAAGAAATGAAATATGGCAGTGGCTGTAGCTTCTCATAGGTGGTCACCCACTGCTCTGGGGAGACCACTGGGAAAAGCTGGTGAGTGAAGGACAGGGAAGCTCTAATTCTGTGTATTGGAGGGACTGTGAAAGAGCCCCTTGAAGAGCACAAATAAGGAGCAGTGTGAAAAGACACCAGGTGTTATTGTTGTCATTGACAGGGGAAGGGCTTGGCTGGTCTGGAGGCAACTGCTCATTCTGCTTCTTCTGCCTTTCCAGGTTACGAATATAATGTGAAGAAATATGGAGAGTAAGTATAATTACAGGGTCTGTTATTTAGGATTAAAATGCATAAAAACGAACTAGTGGCCCCTCTCCTCAGCTGTCACTGAGAACCTGAAAGAACTGAGGATGTGGGTGGAAGGAGGAGATGGTTTGTGGGGCTGATTTGAGAATTGCATTTCCTCTTGGGAACTGATTCACAGGTCATGGTTCTGAGATGCCATTGGGAATTAGAGGGATAGGACTAATGCCCAGATCTGCCATGGGATGGGGCCAAGATCATGTCTCTGGGTTCCTTTATGATTTATTATATACTGTTAAAGTGGAAGAGATGGAGAAGTTGCAATACAGATTGGCTGCCTATTGCTTTAAGCTCTACACAAACACATGGGGGGAAAAAAGCGATCCAGCTATACCCAAAATAAACACTATAAATTAAATTCTCTGAAGTACCATGAGAAAATCTGTTATGAGAAACTGTGAAAGAAGACAGTTATTAAAGGATGTGGCAATACCATTTTTCACTGTTACTCCCTTTTCAGGAAGGATGTGAACCTTAAAGAATTTACAGTGGACACAACAGATCTGACTCCACACAAAAGTGAAGATATCAGGCTGGGTATGTGTCACTTGGTCAAAACTCCTTGTAACTCAGGAGTTTCTAATAGCTTTGGGATGCCCACTTTGAAGTGCCTTAACCTCCTCCCCCTCCTTAACCTCTTGAAAGTGGGTGTGGACTTGAGTTGACTGAAATGGGGATAAAGGGAAGTCCAGGTTAGCTGAGTTCATGGTGTCCATCTTCTGTTGAAGCCACTTTGGTTTAACTTTCAAATTTCATCCTCCCTGGATGTTGAAAATTTAGTGAGCATTTGGGCCATCTATCAAGATCTGTGAGAGCAATTAGGACAAATAAACTTGGGGGGAATGACAGGAAAAAAAATCTGCAACAAAGAGAAAATACAAACCGCACTGGAACTGGTGGTGACATGAAACACTGAAAAGAGGGGAAGGAAGCTCATCTCACAGGTGATGCTATTGATAAACCAGGAAACAATTGTCCCTTTTCACCCCCTCTTTGCACCCCCAGAAAAGGCAGAACCTTTCAAAGAAAAAGCTGACAAATAGGTCCCAAGCTACAGAATTACTGTAGAGGGCCCAGCAAATAAGAGGTAGATACAAAACTGGAAGGGAAAAACAAAGGAATTGCAGGGAGTGGGTGACAAAAATTCTTCTCTGTGTGTCACAGGAGAGCAAATCCTCTGAATAATTGCATCAGTCACCTCCAGCTGAGCTTGGAGTAGGTGATCCAGAGCTTTGTGGTACCTGCTGGGAGAACCTGGTCCCTATGAGGAGCAAGAACCCAAAATATCCATCACTGATTAGTGCCAGGGGCAAAAATGAGGTTGTAAGCAGCTTTCCTTTTCCTGCTGAGTAACTCCATGTGTTACTCCCAGAAATCTGGAGGTGCCAGGCCTGGAGGACATCAAGCAAGGACCAGTCATGTCTGTCTTACCTATGAAACTCTTGTTTTCTTTTAATATTCTAATGTCTGTCTGAACTATGCTCCTCCCTTACACAGATTACAAAAACAACATCCTGAAGGAGAAGGCTGAGCAAGCCAGAAGCTTCCCAGCAAAGAACATTGATTTAGACAAAGGTAATAATGATTTGCTTGTCCCTAATGGGTGGCTGTAGGAACCCTGTGATGGGCAGCAGGAGGGAGGAGCACGATCCATCAGTGATCTGACCCAGCCACAGCTCAGTGAGGAGTGATAAACATCGTGGCAAATGGCAGCAGGAATGAGGAGCCAGTTCCCTTCCCATCCTTTCATCATGGAGCCACAAGATGCAAGTAGTGATTAGGCTTTTAAAAGCTTTTGGTGTGGCACAGGCAGGATTTTTCTTTATTGGAAAAAGAATGCCTGGCAGGGCTGGGATGGTGCTGCTCTACTGTAACCTCAGAGGGAGGTGGATCCCAAAAATGTCCTGGCAGAAAACACTGAGCTGAAGATAGAGTTGTTTTGAGTTGAATTAATTTATGGGCAGTCACTCACTTCATCCAACAAAGGCAAACAGCTCTCCCTCCGTGGGGGCTGAGTCTCCTCTTCCCTAGCAGGGTGAATCTGGAGTGTTACAGCTCAGTTTGGAGAGTAGCACTTATGTCAAGCAGTGCTTGTTAATAAGCTGGTGGATTCCATGACTCATTTGAGAGGAATTTAGAATATAATAAATGTGGCTGAAATGATACCAAGCAGGGAATGGTCTGGAGAGTCCAGGAGTGGCCTCAGACCTGCTGTCCCTGCTGGAGTTCCTGTGAGCCTTTTTCCTGCATTCCTCAGAGATGGTCTGTGCCAGAATTTATACACAGGACACCTCTCTGGGGGCTTGGTGAGGGGACAGTGGGGACATGGCACACTGCAGATGGTCACTTGTCGCTGTGTGGATAAGTCCATATTTTTGTGTGTCTTTGGATGGTTTGAAATCTCTCCTCAGGTATTGACCTCTGTTTCTATTTGCTTTCAGACTTCAGGAAGGAATACTGTAAATGAAGACATTCCCAAGCTGCTGGCTGGACCAGAAGCTTCAACCAAAGATAGGAATATGGAAGAGAGAGAACTTTTCTTAGCAGCATCTCCCTCCAGTTCCCATAGACTTTTCCCAACATGAGGGTATTTGCAAATGCTTCTTGAAAGAGTTAGACTGTCTTGTGTGCATTTATGGGCTTGGGTTGCCTTTGCTTCTTGTCTCCCAATCCTCCATTCCCCATTTCTTTCTTGACATTATTGTTGGTTTTATGCATCAATGATTTTTATGAGCTGAATCAGCAGACCTTTTGCTTTGATGTTACTGCTTTAAATAAACCAACCTGCATCACTAATCTGGACCCATCATTATATCAGGCATTTTTCCATGTAGTGTGTTCATCAGAATAACAACAGCAGAGCCTGATGTCTCATGGGCTGGCATAAATCAGTGTCACACAGCACGTTACATGCTCCAGGTGAAGCACAAAGAGTACAGCCCTCCAAAATGACACTATAAATACCTTATTTTATGAATGGGGAAATGTGAATATCCTCATTTTACAGGGGAAAGGGAGGCAGATAAATGGGCAAGGGTAGGGTTGGGTTCAGCTCCAAAGAGCTGTGGGAGCTGAACTCTGTATTTCTCACTCTGAGCTTGGTTGTTGATTTGTTTTCATTTCAGTGAAGACCAAATCAAATTTGGCAGGAGGAGACACTTGACTGATGGAGTTCCAGTGCTGTAAGACCAGTCTCAGTTAGGTCAGAACCAGAAATGCTTTGGACAGGGCTAAACTCCTGTGTGAAGTCTGGAATGTGGTTTTCCTGCAGCCCTTGGGTGTACCCAGGCCACCCAGAGCTCGTGGGCACACCAAACCAAAGGGGTGGCACAGCACAGGCAGAGTGTTGAAGGGAGTGGCTCCTCAGGAGCAGCCCATGAGGGACAAGAGTAACACTCCCATGAGGAGCTTGCCAGGAATTCTCAGGCCAGGGGCAGTCAGGAGTGAGAGGAGTCCATTCCCATGGATTTAGGCTTTGCTTTGGTGGGTGGTACCTGAGGGCAGTGGGCTGTGAGCTGAAGGGAGTTCTGCATGTGAACAGTGTCACGTGAGGATGCCAAAAAATTTGCAGTAATTCAGTGTAGTGATCCAAGCAAGTTAAAGCACTGTGGAAGCTGTAGAATATTAACAGTTCCACACAGCTCCTCTGACCACTTGGGGTGTTCTGGGGCACCATTCCCAACCCAGGCACACCCATGGTCCTTGGGGCACAGAAGAAAAGGCTGTAGGCATGATGCCAGTGGGTTGTGTAAGGGTGAGGGTGGCTGAGCATTGCCAGCCACTCTTTGGTGGTCTGGGGAGAGTGGCAGAGGCAGAGACTGTGTGTGGGCTTGGTGACTGGATGGAACTGGGGTACAGGATCTCCTGGACCTTTCCTTCCACCCCTGCCAAGTCAGGTGACTTGTCTGACTGATGCCAACGTCCTCAGACATCTGAATCTCATTCCAGACCCCACCTCCCTCCTCCCACAAGCACCACTGCTCTCTGCTGATGTGTGCCAGGGCTCAGAAGGACTCTCAGCAGCTCAGAGGGGCACTGCACTGGGTGGGATGGTGCTGAAAGCCTGAGCTCAGCTGCCCAGCTCTGCCCAAGGCAGGGTGGGCAAAGCCAGGGCAGCTGTACTGTCTGTTCAGAGGGCAGGATGGCACAACTTCAATGCTGACTTTTTATAGGGGTGGAAAATGGACCATGTACATTTTTATAGATATTAATACTTCTGTTAGTGGGGACTATGTTACAGAGCAATTATATTGGGAACCCTTAATGCTTTCAAGTACTAAATATTAATAATAGAATGTAAGTAGAGGTGGAGGTGAGCCTTCCTAAGCTACAGCTGAGCAGATCCTTATCTTCTAGTTTGCTTAGCCCTTCCACTGCTCTCTGGAGAGTTTTTGTGATTTGTAATTAACTGCCTTATCTTCCCTTAAGATTCACCTCTACAAAAGTGCTCAGGTTGGGCAGACCCATCACTAGTGGAGAGGAGGGTCTGGGGTTGGTCCCAGGCCCCTTTTTGGCTGTCCTTCCCCAAAGCAGCCAGGAATTCTTAGCCTGCCTTAGGCTGGGGCTGATTGAAACCCAGGCTGCATTCCTGCAGGTGCAGGAGGCTCTGCTGGTTATTCCATCAGGGTGGCACAGTCTCAAGTAATTGCCATTAGTGTCTCTCTCCCTCCCTTTCATGTCTGTGAGTCAAAGGTTGGAGATTTTTCCTCGCCAGTTCCAATTGCTCAGCACAGCTTAGAGAGATACAGCTCAAAGTGGGGTTACTCATAAACTCCAGAGGCACTTCAATATTTTATTGGACTTCTAGGCTGCAAAATAGCTTAGGGGGGAAAAAATTAATATGTTCTCTGTAACAAGGACTAGGAAGAGCTTTATGAGTTCATCCTTGCTTTGATCACTAGTTGGAATTTGGGTGATGGTCAGACACTCCAGTGTAGCCCTGGATCAGGGCAGGAGCCCAAGGTGAGATTCCATGGCCCTTCTTCCTTCACCAGAGGCACATGCTGAGTGCTTTGCCTGCTGATCATTTAGTGTGTTAAAATCCTGGCTGCAGGAGACCCACACAAGGCTGCTGGACAGCCAGTTGTGCTTTCAAACTGTTGAAAAACAGAGAAAAAGACAACTCAGTGCTCAAGTGGAGAGATTTATGTGTTTATTTCTTAATGCAGAGGAATCATCAAAGGCTGTTCGCCCTTAAATCCAGGTGAGAAGCCACTCAGGTTCTTCACAGTGCACTTTGCATTCCCAGTTCTTGGCACTGGTGGGAAGTCCATGTAGCTGCTCTTGCATGGCAAATGAATTTGCAGTGAGGCCCTGAGCTGGGGCAGGGCTACTGCTCTGTGCTCCAGACTCACTGCAGTTCCACACAGGTTGGTTTCCCCTCTCTCATCTCAGCTTTTCTTTCCCTAATCTGTCCCTTGCCTCTTGTGGAGAAACACTTCTGTAAAGTGTGGAGCACTGTGGTAACTGTGCTTTGCCTGAGTTATTCAAATTAATGTTCTCCCTTATACCAGTTAAATGCTGTGTCTTGATAGACAACTTTGCCTGTCACTTTGCAGGCTTTGCATAGTTTCCTCAGACATGCATTTTATGTTCAGTTAGTTAAAATAGTAATAATCCCTAATTTTTATAGCAGTTCCTCCTCAGCGGGTACTGCAGCTCAATGAGGGCAGAGAAATACAAGTTCTGTTAGGAGAACGTGTGGACTGTGAGCCCTTGGTGTGGGACAAGGAAAGGCTTTGGCAGTGCCCTTAAAAGGTGTTAAAACTCAGACTGGAACTAGACCACCCTTTTCAGCCCTGTGCACTCTCTTATTCCTCTCCAGACTGAGAGAAGAATTGATTTCATGAAGTTTTGGGGTGTTTTTGCTTTGTTTTAACTGAATTAATTTTCATTATTATTGTTGCTTAACTTTTACTATTTGTCATTGCTGTGTAACTCTCCCAATGTTTAAGAAACAAAGGAGAACATAATGGAGTTTCCAGTTGAGGTTGGTTTTCTTTCTTGCTCTTTGGAGATGCTCTCTAAGCTATTAGCCAGCATTAGCTAATTCTTCCCAATAGCTGTGCAGTATTTCATCTCAGAGCATCCTAAAGTGCTTCAGCGAGTCCTGATTGCATTCAGTAAGTTATTCCAGTGATTCCAATATGCTTTCCACATGGGACATGATTATTTGACAGGGTCATGGGGCCCACAGAGAAATTTTAGCTCCCAAAGTGTTGTATAAGGAGCAGATCTGCAGCTGTGGATGGAGTTCAAACCATTCATCAGAGGTGAGGCCTGGCAGCTCTTTCAGAGCATTTAATTTTGCAGCTCCAGGAGGGAAGATAACATATCCTGCTGGGATATATATTTCACTCCCAGCCCAAATTCGTCTTTTCCTTGCAGAACTAACACCTTGCAAAGTTCCTGCTGCACATTGTGCTCTTGGAGGCCTTCCACTCACTGAGTATTATCCCAGCTGGCACAAGAGTTCTCCCAGGGACACTGATGGAACAGCTTGTGGTGCTGCCTGGGTGGACAGTGCAGGTGCAGGAATTGGAAGGATCAAAGCAGGATATGAAACAAAACAGAAGCAAAAAAGTGCATTGAGCAAACTGAGATTATTGAGCAGCTTGTCCAGCTCTGGTGAAAAGTGTCATCTGCTCTCTGCCCTGGCTGGACATCCTGCTTCATCCAGTCTCCTGCCATTCCACAGCACCTCTTTCCTGGGGGGAATCTCCTCCCTGAAGACCCTCTCTGGTGCTGCTGTGGGGCTCTGCTGGTCTCTGCTGGCAAACTCCAGCCCTGGCACTGTTGGGTATTTATTGCTGGGGCATCTTGTCACTTTTCTCTGTCTCCAGGCACTGGGGTTGATTTTCCAGCTGGGAAGGAGAAGCTCATTTAGCAACCACAGGGCCTGCTTTGCAGACCACTGAAATTAAATATTTTCATTGTCTTCCACTTGTCTGAAATGAAGTCGAGATTGTCCCCACTTCCTTTCTGCCTCCCAGGCTGAGCAGAGTCTCACCAGCAGAGAGGGCCTTGCAAGTCATTAACAGAACAAATTTCTGAGGGGGAGAATAAACACTGGAGGCCTGAGAAAAAGAGGATAAAGACCTGAACAGACATTCCTAAGCAAAAAACTCCTTTCCTAGAGGTCTGTATGTGGCCCTCTGGCACATGAGCTGATCTGAAGACAATTGCTGTAGGGACTCAATTGTGACTCTTCCTTTTTAAGTGCTGCAGCTGCTAAGAAGAGGTAGGAAAACCAGAGGAAAGAAAACAGCTTGGGTTCTGATTAATAGGAGCTGGAATCAACCCAATAAATGAGTTGAGGAGGTGAACATTCCCTGGAAGTGTTTGAGAACCAACAGGAAAGGTGTCCTCAATCCTTCTCTTTTCTCCTCCATAACACACATTCCTCAGTTCAGGGAGGGGGTTTGGGGAATGTCACTGCAAACATCCTCTGCACCTGCCCCAGGTTTATTTGTGGTTAAATCCAGTGGCAGAGGGAGCCGCGGGGAGCTCTGCCCAGGAGGCTGCAGAGCAGGCTGCTGCACTCAAAGGCTTTTGCTTCCCTCTAGTGTTTAATGGCTTTATTTTCTTGTCAGCTCTTGCGGCTCAGTCCTGACTGCCCAAG
Organism: Hafferia zeledoni; assembly: GCA_035583235.1. Classification (NCBI taxonomy): domain Eukaryota; kingdom Metazoa; phylum Chordata; class Aves; order Passeriformes; family Thamnophilidae; genus Hafferia; species Hafferia zeledoni. The sequence continues at coordinate 5,286,430 of JAWWEV010000056.1, forward strand.
GTTCTCTGCACAGAGAGGAAGAATAAACGGGAAAAAGCCTTCCAGATCTTTCAGACCAGACCCAGGAGAAGTGTCAGGTCCTTGGATTGCAGCCCACTGATGTACCCCAGCTCGGGAGCAGCCTCTTCATTTTAAGCACGTCCAAAATGTGTTGTTGCAGTGACATTTTTCTGCTTCTCTTTCTGTTTTAGGATCATTTCCATGTTTAGTTCACATTCTGCATTGATGCCAGTCTGGCCAACAGTCCTCCAAGTGAAAGATGATTTTGTCCTTTTACAAATAAATTCTTGCAGGTGGACGAAAAATACCCATGAAATCTCCAAGTGAGTGCCCAGAGCTTTGGTTTTCCTTTTGTCACATCCCTGGATGCAAACCCTGACTTGCTGAGCATCCAGAGTGTGATGAGCTTTCAGAATTCCCTGAGACAAGCAACAACCATTGCTGTAATTCAAAGGATGGCTCTTTGAAAGGCCTTGCTTATTCCCTGTGTGGTAACCAAGTGCACTGCTGCATAAATGAAGGAAAGGGTGAGCAGCTTTTATGCCTCAGGACACTCTCTGCTCCCTGTAGGGGCCAGCAAGACTATTTCCTCTATCACAGAGAGCACAGCACTATTAGCAAGGGATTTTGTGCCTTGTATTTATTTTTTGCTGACGTGTTAAGGGCTGAACTCTGCAAGAAATGAGATATTAGCCCTGATGGACCAGTGGTGTCTCCTGTGTTGCTGTGTCCTCCCTTTAATTGGATTAGCTTGTGGTTTGACTGCAACATGAAAGTGGGTTATCTCCTCTCTTCTGTGCTTTATGGGGACACAGAAAGCTTTTTGTGAGTCACAGATCCAGTCTTATCATGTCTGCTCCAAGGTAGTCATCTGACAATTATACAACTCGTTATATTTTCAGTTCTCAAAAGTGGAGCTCACAGGGCAAGAACAGACTCTCAGCAGATTCAGTCTTTGTGTGGGCACCACCTGGGCTTCTCAGGAACTCAGGAGGTCATTAAGTACGAACTGAAGAGACCGAAGGGTTGGGTGTTCATATTTTGCCTGAGTGTCATGCTGCTAAAAGCTCCATAAAGCTCAGTATCTCAGAAAATACAGTTTGCACCAGAGTTACAGTCCTGCCAAAGGGAGCCTTCCCACTCTCGCTCAGAGTTGAGGGTGGTAAAATTCATGGCTTGATGGAGCACTTTCCATACCAAGAGCATCCCTGGGTGCTTGCAGAGCCTTAACACGTGTCTGCACACGTGGGACAGAAAGGTGAACACTTATTTTTACAGAAATCTTCAGTATCCTCAGAATTCCAAAACTGAAAAAGGGAGAAACAACCAACCATCTTGAAAAGTGTTATATATGTATATATGTGTGTGTGTATGCATATATCTAACAATCTTGACAAGTATTTCATCTATATCTCTTGAAAATTACTCTTTGAAATGCACTAAATTGGTCATTTCCAAGTTAAACCAGCACCAAATCACTAGTTGCAGGATGAGGACTAAGGCCATACCTTTAATTTGCTGTTTATCTTGCTTGATTGCCACACAAGCATTCACATTTAGCAGTGATGAGTGGTAGGAACATCAGCTGGAGAACCCCAATGGATGTGATTTTGCAATTCCTTCACTATCCCAGAAATGGCAGTGGGCAGGTGATGATGTTTTGGTTTCTCAGTATTAAACCTTGCTGAGCTATGGATTTCCCAAGCCATTGGTAAAGAAGTTCCCAGTCAGGATCTGGGAACTGGTAATGATTAAACTTTCAGAAAATTGAAAATAATAAATAGCAATGGTATTAACAAACCTTCTGGCAGCCTCTAACACAGTTGGCTCCTCTGTTTCATGCTGGTAGAAAAATCACTCCAGTGCCACAGGTAATTCAGTCACTGAGCTGGGATTTACCCCTTCCCAGAGAGCAGCTGAACATTCTGAAAGTGAATGTCCCCTTCCTTTGAGAGGGTAGAAGAGAGAACATCATCAGTTTGGGATTTACCTGAAAAAAGATGTTTTAATGAACACAAGATTCCTTGAGACCTAAGGTCTGAAATGTTCATTTTCTGGTCTTCGTTTTCTGGGATTTCTAGAAAGAAAGGTGAACTCTTCCCAAATACATCACCTGCAAAGTGTGGCCTGTCCCTTTCCCATCCCTGCTCCCCTCCCCTTTTCCATCCCCTTCCTTGTCCCATCCCCATCCCATGCCCTTCCCATCCCTCTTCTCTTTCCCCATCCCATCCCCATCCCATGCCCTTCTCATCCCTCTTATCTTTCCCCATCCCATCCCATCCCCATCCCATGCCCTTCTCATCCCTCTTCTCTTTCCCCATCCCATCCCACCCCACCCAATCCCATCCCATCCCACCCCATCCCATCCCCATCCCATCCCATCCCCATCCCATCCCACCCCACCCCATCCCATCCCATCCCATCCCATCCCATCCCATCCCATCCCATC
>JAWWEV010000056.1:5296216-5403115 GCA_035583235.1 Hafferia zeledoni
TAATTCAACAACAGCCTCATCTCTGGATTGTCCTTTGCATCCCTGACCTGGGTCTGCTTTTCCCACTCCAGGCAGGAGTTTGGTGGTGTTTGTTTTTATCTGTGTGGTCCAGTTATCAGCTTTATCTGATGCTCCAGTGATTCATTCTGACTCCCGAACACCATTCAGGCTCTTCTGTGCAGCAGAGTCCAACCTTTTTGGAGTTCAACAAAAACTGTTCCACTTAAATAAGGAATTACCAATTGTTTAACCTCTTGAACCTCTCCCAACCAAACCCCCAAGGGCATTCTCTCTGACTGAGAGGTGAATTCTCTTCCCAGCTCCTTAAATAATATGAAACATGAAAATGTGTGGCTTTTTCAGGCTGAACAGCTGGAAAATGTGAAGAACAGTCAGATCAGAACAAAACTATACATATGTACACACACAAGCCAAACATTATGTTTTAATTCTGTGGCTGTTACTGTTTTCATTTCAGGGAAACATTCCGATCTCTGAAATGGATGTTAAGGGAAACATTCCAATCTCTGAAATGCATTTTAAGGGAAACATTCCAATCTCTGAAATTGAATTAATCCTTAATTTTAAGGATTAATTCAGTTTATTACTATTCCCGTTCCAGTGTAGGTTGCTGGCCAGCCCAGGAACTTAGTTCTCATGGATCAGTAGCCAGGTCTGTAACAGAGAGTGGTGCTACTGCAAAGATCTACAAGCAAAATTTAGATGTGTGGCTTAAATGAATTATTTCAGAGCATTAGCCCTGTGGAGCCTTTTGTGTGTGCTGGGTTTGCAGACACTGCTCTCAGCAGAGATGACATAATGCTTTATAAACCCATTTCATTCAGCTAAGGCAGAGCACAGATTGGAGCAGGATGGAGAGATCCATCACTCCAGAATTCGGCTCTTCCCTCCCATCAGCCTGTTCCCAGATTTCTGTGCCTGCTCTGGGTTCAGGTTGGGGCTCTCAGGGATCACCCAGGGCACGTTTTGCAGCTGATGTTGACAGGAGCTTCTGTTCCTGGCTCAGCAATCAGCTGAAACATCTGTGTCTGACCTGCATTATGAATTGCAAATTACTTTTTCCACACTAACACCCATAAAATTGCAGGGCTTATCTGCCTCTATTTGCTGCTAATTACTGGAGGAGTTTTATGTAAATCTCGCTGTAAGTTAATTGTTCACAGTTTCGAATTCTTTAATATCCTATTCACTGGAACTTACCAGATAATTGCATACAAATCTTCCAGGGATAGCAAAGTTGGTCTTAACCTTTTGGAAAAAAAATTGTGTTTTGGGCAGGGCTGTTTCCTTCTCTGTTTTTTAACTGGGCCTGAGCTTTCTTTGTCCCCAATGCCATAAAATGTGTCAGCTGGTGACAGACAGCCTGGGTTGCTGTCCCCAGACCATCTGTGACAATTGTGGTCCTACCTGGAAGTCCCTGCAGTGTTTCTGGGATCTTCCACAGCCACATTTGACACTGGAAAATTAAATGCACAGGGTGGAGCTGGGCTGGCTCTCCCCTCCTCACTCACCCAGGGGCTACTTTGAAGTGTACAAGATGAGCAGCATTGAGAACTTTGAGATTTTCATCTTTTTTAATAACATTTGAATCCTCCAGTTTGTCAGGGTGGGGACTTTGATCTCAGTGTCATGTGCAGGGCAGATTTCCTTGGGGGAAGATGTTCAAGGGAGGAGCTGCAAGTCTTCAGCTGTCTCTTACTTTTGCTGCCCTGAGAACTCAGTGTACAGCTAAATTAGGATTCAATTAGAATCCCTGCTGGTAATTAGCTATTTAAACTTCCTCCCCATCCCTCCTGTGCCCTGCTTGTTTTCCTCCTCTGCATCTTAGATCTCGTTCTTTTGATTTCAAGGTGGGCTGGGGGGGTTTTGGCGCATGTGTGTGTGGTTTTGTTTCTTTATTTAGTGGCTGGTTTGGGTTGTTTTAAGCACTAAATAATTTGGCTCAGAGGGCTGAATTCCTTTTCAGTGGTTGACCTTTAGGTTTTTCAACAATGTAGAGACCACCATTAATTGGATGTCATTAACTATATGTCAGAATTACTTGTTATTGCTGTAACTGCAGCTTCTGCCAAAAGTAGCTGATCCATTCCCTGTTCTGCTCCACACACAAAACACAATACAATAATACAATAATACAATTCCTCTCTGGGAATCATTTATTTTGAGTTCTTTGGGACTTCTTATCTGAGCGAGATTATTAAGGCAGTTTTGTTTTTTCACAGGTCCTTACTGGGCAATTTGGAAAAATAGATTATGTGGGAGAGATGTGTTACCCTTCAGGCTTTTTTTTTGCAAGGGCTTGAAATGTTTTTTCTGTTCTCTTTGCAGGGTGCAGGGACTGGGAGCGTGGCAGGGACTGGCATGTGCCAGGGCTCTGCCAGCTGCTGGCTTGGCTCCTATATGGGCTTTTTTCGGATTTGTAACATCTGGGAACAATCCCTTGCCTGGCTGCTGGGAATGTGCTCTGCTTCCCATTGGCTGCCAGTGATGTCAGAGCCTTCTGGGAGCCTTTCCCTGTTTTCCCTCTCCATCATGTGGGTGCCAACAGATAACACTTGTCCTGTTTGTACATAAGCCTTTTAGACACCATATTTGCATTTACAATCCTGCTGCTGAGTAGAACCATTTACCAGGAGCTTCAGGAGGGATAAATGCTCTTCAGGAATTGCCCAGAGCTGGAGGAGCATCCACAGGGGCAGATCCCTGGTGATTTTACATCTAAAACCAGCTGATTTCAGGACAGGTCTCTTCACACATTACATAAACCCTCATTCATCTGAAGCCCAATCTACCCAGCAGAGACAATTTCTGCTTACTAAAATAAACATCCCTTTCCTGGCAGGCTTTTCCAGGCCTTCTGGCAGTGGGGAGGGCTGTTGCCTTTGACAGAATTCCTGCTGGAATAGCAGGATCACATCAGCAAAGCCTTCTCTGCAATTGCTCCTTTGGGAGCAGCTTTATGTGGATAATGGGCCGTGTCTGTGAAGCTCTGACTTGGCTTTCCAGGGGCCTGTGACTGTGTAAAAAGGAATTACTTTCAGCTTGTAGATGAATGTGGCTGTTGTGAAGTTCTGTCAAAAGTATAAATGGCTCTTCTGGGGTATTTTTTATTTACTGGTACCAGTCCCTCACCTGTCCCTGAGCTTAGAGAAGTGCCAAGAGCTGCTGCTGCTCTCAAGGAGAATTGAAATATTGTAGTTTTCATGCTGATAAATGAATAAATGTTTAGCCAGATGAGAATGTGAGAGCAGAGTTTGCTCTTTGCCCTCCCCAAGCAGGTTCTCTTGTGGTGTCCATGGACTGTACCCAGGTGTTCCTCCAGCTGGAGAAGTTGTTCAGTGTCTGCTGGGCCTGGCCATAATGAGTTGAAAAGTTAATCAAATATGGTGGAGAGGAGATAGATACAGATGTGGACAGTCTGTGTGTTGTGTTAACAGCTTAGTTGCTTCCAGATCTCTTGCTTACACCTCTGAAGTAGGTTCCTCTTGCAGAAGCTCCCAGGTCCAGCTTATCAGAAGGGTAAGATCACTATAGGCAACTTATTTAAACTGTCACACTCCTGGATTTATATATTTATTATTTTTATTCATGGGGGGCAAAATTTCACCCCAAAGGATGTGTCTAAATTAAGGTGTACTTTGTGTGGAAGGGCAGCACAGCCTTGGAGCAGACTTGGGTCTGTTTCTGGGAAGGGAAACGTGGCAATATCTGCCCTGGCCACTGTGTTCTCATGGCTGTTGTGCTTCTGATTTATTCCTTGAAGTGGGAAAGGTGCTTATCTGGGATTAACAAGCTTCTCAGACACAGGGGGTATTGCCAGTGTCTTTTCCTGAATTCAAATATATCTCAAGTTCAGAAATGATTCAGGTTTAAAGAGGTTTGATTCTTGGCTCTGGCTGAAAGATCACTGTGGGTAATTTTTGCAAAACTCTTCCCTTTATGATGGTCATAGCGGTGTCTGAAGGTGTCTGTGGCTCTAATTCCAAAGCAGGTGGGTACCCAGAGCCTCATCCTTCAGGAAATCACATCCCGGGGGAATATTCCCAGGGAGTTGCTTTGCTGCAGTGGGTTCTCCTCTGCTCAGCAGCACTGCCAGGGTGACTCCCAGCCTGGGTTTGTCTTCACTGAGGGTCCTGCATGGCCGAGACTTCTTCCTCTAGGAGCAGGGCAAGGCTGAAGAGCAAATACCCCGAAATATGGGAAGGATTTGTCCTGTTGGCTCCTCCCTGGGCCAGGGCTTGCCATCAGCAGGAAGGCTCAGAGGAGGGATGTGTTTTCCTGCTCCCAAATCCCTGGTGCCAACTGCCTGTTTGCAGAGCTTGGGACAATCCAGAGTGTGAAGGGTGTAGAGATTTTGCTCACACCCACTTCCGTCTTTTTTTTTCCTTTCTGTTTTCCTCTCTTTACCCCCTGGCTTTATTTTGGCAGTGAGAGCACTTGTTCCTCAGGGGCTGAACCAAGCTCAGAAACATCTTTGCATCTCCATAATGTCAGCATACTTTCTAAACATCTCCCTTTAACTCCCCCACCTGAAAGAAAGAAGCCTTAATTATCAAGTTATTAGGAAAAGCTCATGTTGTTTTTCCCCTCAGTGTTTCCTCTGTTGCTCTTGCTTTGGTGATAATTCAGCTGCCTCCATGTGGTGCTGCAGAACTGCTTTGTCTCCAGGCAGTTCCTTTTGACAGCCTGTCTGTGTTTCCCTTCTCCTATCTATGGTTTATGCTCTTAGGAATAATCCACTGCCTCTGGAATGCCAGTCCCCTCCTTTTCTGGTGCTTCTCCATCCCCTTCTTTAACAGCAACATCCCTCTGATCCTTATATTAGAATTAGTCCTCAATAAATTAACCAGTTAGAGGTGGAACCTCTTACACTCCAGTTCTTCAACAGCTGAAAATAAAGGGAAGCCGAGACCTTGTTGCCTCTCAGGGAAAGGTATTTATATTGTTAGTTGAAGATTTATTTAATGAAAAGCCTTGTGATTGTATTGTTTGAAGAGGCTTTCTGGTGGCACTGGGCACAGGATACAACCCTGGGCACCTCCAGGGCACAAGTGCCAGCCTAATTCATGTGGGTCATGGCCAGAAAGGGGGGTGTGTGGTCAATGGACTGTTAAAATACACTTTTTGCATCAGATACGCAAAATTTTCCCCAGATTAATGGCAGAGTAATTTTTGTAAAGTCATTTAGAAATACCAACCAAGTCTTTCAGTTGGTGGAGTTGAATTTTTATGGTGCACAAACCCTCCCGGCTTGGGTTGGAACAGCAGAGAACTAGCATCTCTTTGTCCACTTTTAGGCTCTTAAATAAAATATGCCCACTTAATCCAGCAGGTGAGGCCGAATTGGAACTGGAACTGCTAATTGGCAATGCCCCTGTTCTGTTTGCAGAGATAAATTAAAAGCAGCTTTGGCTCAGTGTTTGTTTGTTTTCCTTCAGTGCGGCCTTCCCAGTGTTTGCTGCTTCTCCCCTGGGGTTTAGATTGTATTTAGACATGTTGATGCTTTCATCCCAGTTGGGCCAAATCTTTGGTATTTTGCCTTTCCAGGTTAGCAAATCGAAGCAAAAATGCTGATTTCATTTTATATTTATAAATATAAATTCATTTTATGTTTTGTCTTCACTGAGTCATTACTGGAGAAGGGACCTGCTCTGTTTGGTTCTTGTGTGTGCATTTCAGGCAGGAGCTCTTTTCCCAGCACTGGTAAGATTTAAAAAAATAACAAACAGTGTGGAAAACCAATTTCACCTGGGTGTACAAGAGGATTCTGGAACACAAAGCATCTCTGCCTTTTAAAATTATTTATTATTTCTTTTTTAAACACAGAAAAATAGGGACCAGCCAGTAGATAAGTGGATGGAATCAGATCTTAGTTAAATCTAAGATCCTCTGTCAACTGAAGTATTAAAATGAGCTACAAACCAGGAGGGTGGGGAGAGGAAGAGACTCCTTCCTTTTCTTTCTCTTGTCCATTAACCTGCTGATTAAAGATGTCCGTCCCACTGGGAGTGCTGAGTGGAGATGGCCCATCCTGAATTTATTGGGAATGGGATGGAGTGCAGTGACCCTGCCAGGACTGTGCCTGTGGTCCATTGTCCAGGAGCATTCGTGGCATGGGTGAGGATATTGCTGGCATTGGTTGTTCCATGCAGGATTTGCATGGCATGGAATATATAATAATTATTCCCAAAGCCCCCACCAGGCTCTGTGCACCACATGGGATTTGGAGTGAGAAGGTGAATTGTTGCAGTGGATCTTTAATTCCCAATTTCCATGTGGATTCTGGGTGCTCCTCAGCCTTTCCTTCCACCCTGGCTGAAAGGCTGCCAGGCCCCTCCAGCTTCCAGCAATGCAAATTCCGGTGTCAGAGAAGTTTTGAAGGTGATGGCTGCACATTTTATACAAGTTTTCAGGTCCTCATGAATTGTACAAGAGTGGTCAGTGCATATCCTGATTTTATGGCACGACTGGAGAAAGCCTTTCCCTGTTTGCAGGGAACATAAAGAGACAAAATGAGCACAGGAGACACAAGTAGGGTGATCATCAGGAATCTGGTCCTCCTCCAAGGTGTGTGGTTGTGGAGGTTGGGTGGGTTTGGGTTTTAATTCAGGCTCTTAACAGGCAACTCAGAGACTTGGTGGGAGAGTCAGAGCAGATTGTGAATGTTCAGGAGGTTTGAAGCTCTTTGTATGATGAGTTGCACCATGTCTGGGCCGTCTTGCCATCAAGTTTCAGCTTTTCCTTTTGATTCCTGGCCTGGTGGGACCATAGCCCTCCAGTGGGGGTGCATTTTGCAGGGGATGCTGCCAGCCTGGGTGCCCAGAAAGTGCCCTCCCTGCCTGGTGTGCTGGTTCCTCTGAGCTGGGGAGAGTTTGTGGTGCTTGCAGGAATCCTGTGCACATCCAGGTGCTGCTGTTGTCACGTTGGGATTGAATGTAACCTGATTTTCTGGAAGTCTGGCAGCAATCCATGTGTATCCTTCCCTCCAGTTTCCCTTCTGTCCCAGGAGTTGTGGCAAAGCAGTGGTTGAAAACCTTCATGTCAGAGTGGAGAGGCTGGAATGAGTGTGGGTAATTCTCTTTTTTTTCTGTTGACAGCTGGTCCTGGCTGAGAGTTCCCACTCTGACACAGGTTCCCAGTGCACTGAGAGCCACACAGACCTCCCACCACCCCTGGAGAGAACAGGAGGCATCGGAGACTCTCGCCCTCCCTCCTTCCAGTAAGGGCTGATTGTCCTCTTTATTTATAAAATTGCAATTCCTACCTCTTTATTACCCACATTTCTCTTGCTGATGCAATTCTCATTGTTATAAAAATAACATATTGAGGGATTAAAAGTGAAATGGGAATAAAAAAACCCCTGTTGTTGTTAGGGTGAGATATATAACCAAAATATCTCATTTTCAAAAACATTGTGGGAGAATGAAGTGATGAGGGAGCCCAAAATGCTTTAGGTGGAGGAGAGATGGCAACTTCTTAGGGTGTTGTTTTTATTCTGGAGCATGCAGAGCTCTGCTATCAGGACAGAAAATTTCCATGAGGAACAATCCTGCTCCAAATCCATGCAGGGGCTGCCAGCTCTGTGTGTGGCCAGGCTGGAGTCATCTCCTTCCATGGGAGCCTTGTTATTTCCTGTTCCCTCTGCACAGCCAATGGGTATCCTTAAAAACCCTTCAGTTCTAGGGAGGGCCTTGGAATTCAGGCAGGGAGGGTTTAAAGCAGGACCTGGTTCTGAGGGAGATCTTGCTCTGTGTTTGCAGAAGGAAATGTGCTCCTGGATTGGCTGATGGGCTGAGTTCCCATTGCCCTGGGAGAGCCCTTGGGGTTGTGCAGGAGCCTTTTCCAGAAAAAACCTTCTGGAGGGACCGAGAAATCCTGGGAAATCCCTGACAGTGTGTCTGGGAAGGGCTGTGCTGCCCTCCTGTGTTCAGGAATTTTCTGGGAGAGGCCTGGCCCAGAAAAACAGAACCAGCTCTTTGTCCTTCTGCCCCAAACCCCCATGGAATAGCTGCAAAATTAAAATTTCTTTAAAAAATAATCACCCTGTAAGTTAGACACTCTCTCCCCATCCCTTTTTTCTTTCTGGTTTTAAGCTGCACTAGAGAATCTGGCTGGTGGGGAGACCTCCTGGGCTAAAACTTGTTCTCCCTTAGTTCCTTTTTTGATTCTTCTCTTCACAATTGAACATCTTAACAGCAGTTTTTGCTGTTGTGTTTTATTTTTTCAGAAGATGAAATAATGACCCAAGTTTATGTCCCTAACACAGAGCTGAGTATCTCACTCAGTTATTCTTCATGAAGTCCTAAATTCTGCTTCACTATTACAATTGAATTTTAAAACACACCCACTCCAGGTTTAAAGATTCCAAGTGATAAAGAATCCACTGAATTTTGAAATCATTTGTTTCTCTTGGATAAATTGACCTGCTCAAGTCTTTGGTTGTGAAGCCTGACTTGCAGAACCTGAATCATGGCTAGTCCTCTCCTGAACTCCAAAAATGTTGGCAAATGATGTTTCTTGGGATTTTGCTGTGGTGATTCTGCAATAAGTGTGTCTCACCTTCTTGGTTCCTAAATCCCTGAGATTTATTTTTTATGCAAGTCAAACTATCAGGGATCTGTCTTGTGCTCTCTTCCTCCTTCAGTGTTGATTGAGGTTTTATATAAATAAGAGGCCCCAACTGAGCTGGCTGTTGCATAATTGTGCCAGCAGAAATGTTGCTGGACAACCAAGAACACAAGGAATAGATGCAGCAGATATGTCAGGGGTGAAGTGGTAACTCAGCTCCCTTCTCACAGCACTGATGTTTGCCTTGATCATTGATTAAACCCAAATAAAACTCACCTTTTCCCCTCTCTGATGTGGGTTCTGCAGCTCATCCTGGATTTCAGGCTCCACTGCTTCTCTTTGGTCATTGCCAAGTCCCTCAAAGTGAGTGAGGCTGCCCCTGGGTTGGGGAGGGAGGTGAGAACAGTGACCTCTGAGTTACTTTTCTCACGGAGCTCTGAAAATCGAGCTGGGTTTAGTTGGCTCAGCAAGGAGAGAGGAAATAAACCTTCTGGGATCTCCTTTTGCATCCTTTGTTGGGTATAAACCACCTTTGGTAGGTGGGTTTGGCCCAGGAGGAGATTCAGGAGTGGGAATGACGAGCAGGAGTCAGTAGATGGTGCTGCTGGGATGGCCAAGAGCCTCTCAGGGAGTCCTGAGGAATCTGCCCCCCTTTTCAGCTGGACTGGACTAGAAAAGAGCTGCAAATATACCTGTGACAACACTGAAATACATCCTGGCTTTTTGGTAGGGCTTCCAGTGTGCAGGCAGATGTTTCCTTGACTGCCAACCTCGATTTCCTCATTTCTGGGCATGTCAGCACAGCTCAGTGATGCCCAGGAGGTGTGTGAGTGTGCAGAGGGCATCAGATACAACAGTCCACATCACCATTTCTGGGTCCAGCTTCCACAGCAGCCCAGGGACCAGCTGGCAGTTTAATTGCCTGTATAAAATGTGCAGGGAGTGTATTCCAGCCTCCTGGAATTCTAGGAATGGAATATCCTAGTCACATTAGTGACTCTGGTGCTTTGGGGGAAGGAAATGATGGTCATTACACTCTCTGTGTGCCTGAGGGAGTCCTCAATTTAATCCATTAAATCCATTAAATCCATTAAAATGAGCTGTGGCCTTTTCCAGCACTGGAGTCTACAAGAAAGATGGAGGGAGAGTATTTGCAAGAACCTGGAGTGCAGGACAAGGGGAATGGCTTTGCTCTGCCAGAGGACAGGGTTAGATGGGATATTGGGAAGGAATTCCTGGCTGTGAAGGTGGGGAGGGGCTGGTATAGAATTCCCAGAGAAGCTGTGGCTGCTCCATCCCTGGAAGTGTCCAAGGCCAGGTTGGACAGGGCTTGGAGCATCCTGGGCTCGTGGAAGGTGTGGGGTGGAACTGGGTGATCTTTAAGGTCCCTTTCAACACAGAGCATTCTGTGATTCTGTCCTTCTATGCACTTAATTATTTTGAGCTTTGCTATGACCTGCAATATTTCAGCCTTCAAGGTCAGTGCTCTCTATTACAAGTGGCCAGTGAGCTGCAGCTTCTGCCCTTTGGTGTGATCTCAGCACATGCCAGAACAAGCCGTTGGCCCATCAGCAGCCTTTTCTTTCCTATGGAGTTGGCATCCAACAGCTTTTCCAATGCCAGGATGATGACTGGGTGTCTCAGGGCATTTGGAAAAAGCCTTGTGTGTCTCAGGGCATTTAAAATAACCCTGAGTGTCTCAGGGCATTTAAAACAACCCTGTGTGTCTGAGGGCATTTGAAACAGCCCTGTGTGTCTGAGGGCACCTGCACACAGCCCTGTGTGTCTGAGGGCAGGGATGTTGGCTTCCCTTTCCCCCCAGGTGCTTTGGGTGACAGGGCACTCGGGGTCTGTGCAGGGCTCAGCTGCAGAACATTCTCTGGCTCCTCTTGCAGCCACTGCAGCTGTTCTGGTGAAGCAGAAGCAAAGAGCTGACTGTGGTGTGTCCTGCTCTTTGTCCCTTGGCAGCCCCAACGCTGGCAGCAGCAGGGATGGGCTGGACAACGACACGGGCACCGAGTCCGTCATCAGCCACCGGCGGGACCGGCACAGGCGCAGGAACAGGGAGGGCCACGAGGATGGTGAGTCCTACCTCATTCCCCCTCCTTTTCCACTCAGAAAGAACAATTTTCCTGACAATCTTTCAGAGCAACAGCTGCTTTGGATGCTGCAGAAGAGACTTGTGTCTGCATTCCTGCATGTTTTCAGGGACTGGGATTATTTTAATGGAATAATTTGATAATTGCTTTGAAACTCTTTGAAGCTCAGCCTTTGCTAAGAGGTCTGGACAAGCTACAGTAAAGGGGCAGAGAGATTGTTTTTGACAACCTGCAGAACTTTCTGTAGCATTAGAGGATGAGTAGCTTGGAGAGGTCTAACTGTTAATTTCTCAAGGCTTAGGTCAGCCATAGTGTTTTATGCTGATATAACTTTGGCTCTGGAGGTCCTTTTTTATATATAAATACACCCAAAGTACACAAATAAACTGCAAACTTCGTTTCTTGCCTGTAGTCTGTACATCAAAGTAAGCCTGGTTTTTTCATTCATTGCCAGACAGGAATTTCCAGGCTTAATTAAGAGTTAACAGGTGCCACCCATTGAGTTTAAAATGGTCCAGAATTTGGAATACTTGGGCCCGGGAGATGCCATCAGAGTCTTTATTCACAGTTCCACCCAGTGAAGTTGCTGCCTCCAGTTAGAAAACCGGGAGTCACATGTATAGTGTGGGCTAGAAACAGGTGCCTTTCTGTCCAGTTAACCCTTCCAGTGATTCAGAGTGAGTGAAAACTCCTCAGTGTGTGGAGCACAGAGGTGTCTGGGCATGGTCCTGACTGCAGAATCCTCTGGAAAGTGGCAAAAATGGGCAGAATTTTCTGATTGTGGTGTGTTAAAAAAGCATCTTACAGAAAAGATGTTAAAAGGTGAATTGTTTTAAACATTAAAATAGTGCCAGTGCATGTTCTGCTGTGGATATTCATGGATATTCATGAGAGCTGGTGTTGGGTGGTGTGGGACTACAGGCTGGATTGCTCCTATGGGATTGTTTGAGCACAGGAATTTCTGCCTTTGAGGAGTCTGAAACCAGTTAATGCATTTCCCTTTAGAAAGAAATGGGATAAATTTTCCTCCTTTTCCTGTCAAACTCAGGCAAGAACATGTCACTCAGTAATGCAAACATTACCTGTTTTCTAAACAATTTAGGTCTTCCACCTGAAACAGGTGAGTTTTGGTAACATGCATAAAACAATAGAAACTACTGTGTCATCCAAATATGTTATTTGATGTCCATGGTGTTTCTGTGGTCATAACAATATTTTATTTAAAAATAACAACTTACAATACATAATAAAACACCAGTGTGTTACTCTCAGTGGAAAGCATCTCAGTTCAGCACCATGGCCTGAATTGCCACTCGAACATATTAAAAGAAGTGGAATACCCTAATCTTGGAAAGGATTTTAAGGCCTTTTCATAATAGGGGTCACACCTGAGCAGAGTCATTCTTTTCTTGGGTCTGGATGTAAAAAATGTCCTAGGAAAAAGAGGACAAGGATGAGGAGAGGGCAGCAGGGTGTGGCACCTGGCTCACAGCTGGTGCAGGGCAGCAGAGCTCCCTGGCATTGTGAAATGGGTAAATCCTTCTCTCTCTGCAGAGAGAAGGAAACATAGTGAGAGTGATCTGGTCCTGTAGAGACTCGTTTAAATAATGCCAAAATTACAGCTCTGGTGGTTTTGGAGGGGCAGGATGAGGGATGTCCTTGAAGCCCTGCATTACTCAGAGGATTGTGTTGTTGTAGAGACACAGGTCCAGCACTGCCACCTCACCCAGCTGAACAAGAACCTCCCCACTGACGGCCTGGAGCTGCTGGAGCTCGTTGGTGGAAAGGGAAGGACAAAAGGATGACCCACGCTGGCAGTGAGGATTTCCCTGGATACTCTGCAAGGGGAAAGGAGTGCTTGTTGGACAGGAAAACGTGGGCAGTGTATTACAGCCTTCTTTCAAACAGGTGAAGTGAGAAAAGGTGCTCGTGATCCTTCTGGGAACTGCAGAGATGTGGACACATCGAGCTAAAGCCTCTGCAAGTCAAGGAGGCTGAGTCCACTCACCCTGGATTACTGTGGAATGAATGGAGAGGTTCAGCAGAATGATGTTCTTGTTCTGACCTGGGAAAACCCCAGGGCTGGGACGAGAAAGGAAGCAAAATGAAGATTTTATAGTTTCCATTCCTAATTTCACTGAAAAGCTTTGCTGACTTTCAGTCTGGGACTCTGGGCTTGAACTGCACCAGGGCTCTTCCAGAGGCAGTCAGGTTTGGTTTGGAGTGTGGGTGATGGCAGGTTAACCAGGTGATAATTACCAGTATGGTGTCAGGGGTGGGTTGGGCACTCCACCAGCCTCTGTTTGCCATCGTGGTTGCAGGATTACTCATGGCAGAAAAGCTGTTTCTGCTGATCTGCAATGACAGACACACAGACAGAGGCCACTGTCAATACTGGTGGCCAAGTGCAGTGTGGGACACACCTGCTGCTCTCCCAACCTTTTCACACCTCTCCCATGGAAAATGCACAAGGACTTTGCAGCAGAGAGGCTGCAAAACAGAATCCCTGGTCAAGGGAATCCTTGCTAGGACAGGGATTCACTTAGATAACACCACAGGCTGGGTATTTTTAAGCTATTCCAGCCATTCCCCTTAATTCTGCTCCTGTTTTAAGTGCAGAGTTAATGAATGTCTTCTCCTGTGCTTGTGTATTCTCTGATTTCGGAGTGATACCTGCAAGGAGAATGTGGTGGCTTGAGGAACATGATAAAACTTTTCTTCATCCATGTCCTTTTGGAGGTGTGTGACATTGCAGATACAAACTAATAAAACCTTCAGGATAACTGATCCGGAAAAAAAACTCAGTATGTCAGAGCTCTGCTTTCTGTCTTCAGGTCCCTGTTGCTTTGGAAAGTTGACAGAGTCCTATTAAGGGAAAGTAAAGTGAGGATCTTAATTAGAGATGTGGGAGGTGTGCCTGGCACATGTTGTGGGGACCCCTGGCTGGGAAGAACAAAGCTCCCATGGCAGTGTGCTGAGGAGGAGTGGGAAAGGGGCCTGTGGGAGCTCTAATTAGGGAGGTAATTAAGGGACAAGCTGCTGGAATGATGTTTTACAGTTCCTGCAAGGTTTCTGACAAGTCTGCAGACGTCAAGTGTCGACACTGGTGTTTCCACACCCTCTTCGCTGGGGTGAACTGGACTGTTGTGCTGCCAGCTGAAAAATGCCATAGTGCCCTGGGCCTTGAGCAGCTCTTCATGTCTCCAAATCCCAAATGTTTGGGAAGAGGAGCTGGGGCAGATTTCCACCCAGTGCTGCAATATATGTATTTTTTACCGCAGAGTGTGCTGAGGGATCTGAAGAAGGGCTGGAACTGGAAAACAATTGCCATGGGAACTTGAAGCCTGTCTTTGGTGGAGGGATTAGAGGCTGTTTGAGGCTTCCAAAGAACTTCAAACACAAGGCAGAGCAGGATCCAGGGGCAGAGCATGGATGTGGATACAAGCATGAAGCAGGAGTGGACAATCTCATCATTCTTCTCTGCATGGGTAGCAGGGACTGAGCCCTGCACTTGGAGTACAAGTCTCTTTTGAGAAAGTGATAACATATCTCTGTTAATAAATGGTAAAGACTTTCTGCATTAGAGGGGATTGGAAGAGCTGTTGCTTTTCCTCTTGACTGGGATGTGACTTCTGAGACACTCTTGTTCTCTGCAGTATCACAGAACCTTCTTCACACTCTCCTTGAGCAGATGCTGCTCTTCTCTCTGCTTTCGAGGCTCCTTTGATTTGGTCTTTGATGTGCTTCTGTCCCTCAGGCAGGACCTGCTCTGCTGTTGATAAAAGTCAAGGAGGACAGATTTTACCCTCCCAGGCTGTGCTTTATTGTCATCTCTGAGACACTGAAGGGCTTTTGTCAGATGGTGCCAGTGACCTCTGCAGTCCTCTAAGGAAGAAACAGGGGCAGGGGGGCAGCAGGGCAGAAAGTCCCTGGTCATTAGTGGGACAGGCATTAAACCAGAGCAGGGAGTGACTCCTGTTGGGACTCAAAACTTGGATCATGGCAGTGTTTTATGGATAAACTTCTGGTTTGTGAAAGTACTCACTCAATTATAATAATGTTTCCCACCTTCTCTGCCCCCCAAACAATGCTGGCTAATATTAGAAAAACTTGGGAATTTTGTTTGGATAGAGAAATTAGGAAAACCTTTATGTATTTAGATGCACAGCTTAATTACACAGGAAACCTTTCTGGTGAGTTCAGGGCTAACTGGTGCTGGCTGGGATGTATAAAACAGAGTTTAAAACAAAGTTTAAATGGCTAATGCAATAATTTTTAGCTACTGGAGCAGTGCATGGGAGCTTATGTGTAACAGAATATCTAATTCAAGCAGCAAATGTGAAGTTGAACCCATTTTTTTCTGTTAATAGCAGAAAAGATGTAGCTGGAAAAAGGAAATGGAAAAAAAACCAAACAGGAAGCATTAGTGGTATAGAGAGCTCTTCTCATCTAGTGCTTAAATCAGGTTGTTTTGGAATATCTAGAAATCAGGATTGTTGTTTAAGGCTTTCTGTGTTGCTGGGACTGTCCATACCACACTCAGAGTGTGTTACTGATGCTTCATTTGTACCTTCCTGTTGACATCAGCTCCTCATGGCCTTTCTCTCTGATGTTTGATGGTGTGTTCATACCTCCTCCTTCTGCCTCACTCCAGCTGTGGCTTGTCCATGACCTGAGCCACAGACAGATGGAGAAGTTAGGGAGAACAGAGGCCAGCCAGGACAGTGGGTTTTCCAGCTGTGGAGCAGCATGAGGTTCTGCAAAGAGTTCAGTGTTGGCTTGAGGACCCTCCATGAGGTTCTGCAAAGAGTTCATGTTGGCTTGAGGACCCTCCTTGAGGTTCTGCAAAGAGCTCAGTGTTGGCTTGAGGACCCTCCTTGAGGTTCTGCAAAGAGCTTGGTGTTGGTGTGAGGACCCTCCTGCAGAGCTGCCTGTAGCTTTGCCCTGTCCCTGCTAACCCCCCTGTGTGTTTGTTGGCAGCCCCTCGGCTCAATGGGCACCCCAAGGGGGACAGGCACCGGGAGCACCCCCCTGGCTATGACAGCGCCTCCACCATGCTGAGCAGCGAGCTGGAGTCCAGCAGCTTCATCGACTCTGACGGCGACGATCACACGAGCAGGTGGGCACTGACACTGGGCTGGGGAATGGGGCACTGCCACTGGGCTGGGAAGGGCATCCTGGCCTGGAGCAGGGATGGTTTGGCAGGAGCAGGGAAAGGATTCTTCCTCTGGACTCGGCACTGGTGAGGCCACACCTTGAGTGCTGTACCCAGTTCTGGGCCCCTCAGATTAGGAAGGATGTTGAGGGGCTGGAGAAGGGCAGAGAGGCTGGTGAAGGGTCTAGAGCACAATTCCTGTGAGGGGCGGCTGAGGGAGCTGGAGGGGCTCAGCCTGGAGAGGAGGAGGCTCAGGGAGGACCTTCTCACTCTCTGTAACTCCCTGAGTGACAGAAGGTTGTAGCCAGGTGGGGGTTGGACTCTTCTCCCAGGCAACCAACAGTAGGACAGGAGGGCACAGCCTTGAGCTGTGCCAAGGGAGGTTTAGGTTGGACATTAGGAAGTTCTTCACAGAAGGAGTGATTGAGGTTTGGAATGGGCTGCCCAGGGAGGTGGTGGTGTCACCATCCCTGGAGGGGTTCAAGGAAGGACTGGACGTGGCACTCAGTGCCTTGGTCTGGCTGACAATGTGGTGTTGGGTCAAAGGTTGGACTTGGTGATCTCAGAGGTCTTTTCCAACCCAGCTGATTCTGTGATTCTGTGCTCTTTGCATCTCTTTCCAGGCACTCCACTGTGTTTCTGGGCTTTTCTGAAAAGTACTGACTGATGCCTTTTCCCCCTCACCTTTTTTTATATTTTCTTTTCATTTCTTTTTCCCTGTTCCACATGATCTGAGCACTGATAATTCATCAATAACCTCGTGCTGTGTGTAATGTCTGCTTGAGAATCAAGCTCAGTGACTGGGCCACTGTCCAAGCTCTCTGCAGCAACTGCTCCAATAAAGACAAAAATTCAGTTCCTGTCCTTTTAACAGCAAGAATGGTCACATTTTAAGATCAAAGCACTGTACAACTGCCTACCTATTTATAAAGTAATGGTGTGAATATTATAACAAAATCCCTTCAGCACAGGTTCCTAGTAAGTGTGCACTTCATCAGAGCAGAATTATAAAGGAATTCCTGTGTAATTGCATAGTTTGAGACCTGGGAGCAGTGCAGGAATTCATAGAAGTGAATGCTATTGCAAAGGCAGGCTGGGTTGCCATATATTTGTGGCTTCTTTTTTATTTCTTTCTTTTTGTGCAGACAAAGAGAGTGTGAATTATTCTTTACTTTCTTGAAAAATACCTTTCCCTTTCAAGACATCCTTGTAAATCTCTGAAGATATTTCTGTTGTTCCATAAAAGGTTTATAAGCCAATACATTTCTTGGATTTAAAATATTTGTTTTTAAGGATGTAAAATTATTCCAAACAAATACCTTTCCTGGCAAGGTTCTCTGAACATTGTTGTTCATCCTAGTGAGCTCTGAAAACCCATTCCACATTTCTATGAATTGTCAGAGAACAGGATTATTGATCTGTGGTGGTTCCCAGAGATCTGCAGTCCCAAACAAATAAGATGCAGTGTGATATTCTTGAATTCTGGGTAGAATGGAAACTGCAAAGAGCAGCTCCTGGAGATCCTGGACGTCTTGCTGTGTTTACAAACATGATCAGCTTATTGAACTGGGTGGGTCTGTTTGGTCTTGCAGTTGGTCATGGCTTGAAGACCTGCTGAGAAACAGCAGTTCCTCCAAATTCTGCTTCAAGGCCACATGTTACCAAAGGCTTGAAGGAGTAACTAAATGAACACTGAAGATTTGATTCCAAATTAATTTCAAGAACTTATTTTGCAGTTATGGTGAGGTAGAAGGTGTCCCTGCCCATGGAAGTGGGATTGGAATGAGGAGATCTGTAAGGTCCTTTCCAACCCAAACCATTCCATGATTCTGCAATGAAGTTGCCAACACCTGAAGATACAAAAAATTACCCTTTTGGATGCTTTGTGCTTCACCTGCATATTCCTGTGCATGAAGGGTTGGCAAGATCAGCAGTTAACCTGAATGCACCCTAAGCCTTCCTGAAGCCCTTGGGGCTTCCAACCCTCCTTCCCTCCCTATAAAAGAAAGCCCACAAAACCAACAACAACAACCCTGCAGCTGATTTTGGGTTTCCTGTAAACAAATTCATCATTCCCATGGCAGCAATAATGCAGCAGGGCAGGATTAGCACAGACAGGGTGGCCACTGAGGGAGGG
This sequence comes from Hafferia zeledoni, assembly GCA_035583235.1. Classification (NCBI taxonomy): domain Eukaryota; kingdom Metazoa; phylum Chordata; class Aves; order Passeriformes; family Thamnophilidae; genus Hafferia; species Hafferia zeledoni. Next base: position 5,314,197 of record JAWWEV010000056.1, read on the forward strand.
ACATCAGAGCAGCCCCAGCTCAGGGTTCCTGTGTTAATAAAACCAAACTTCCTGAGTGTGACCCGAGAAGAAAGAGATTCTTCGAAGCAGCTGCACTGGCCTTTCCCTCTCGAGGCTGGGGCAGGAGCTCTTGGCACAGGAGCAGCTGCCAGGCCAGCTAGGCAGGAAGAACCACTCCATGGAATGCTCCAAGGTATGCTGTGTTCAGGGATGGGGTGCTCAGGCAGATGAGAGATTGTGCTGGCAGGGAGAAGTTTTTGTGCCGAGGCAAAGAGCAAGCTGAGAATGTTCCAGAGCTGCTGGAGACAGCCTGGGGAGCAAGGGGGCAAGGCTGGTGAGTAACAGGCAGGGACTCTGCTCTCTGAGCCTGCTTGGGGCAGGAGATGGGCAGGGAGGAGAGCAGAAATCACATGGAAAGGATGAGGCTGTGTTGGGAGAGGCTGCAGGTTAAGGATGCTTTTCTCTCTGTGTTTGACACTGAGTTCTTTTAACTTGGAGCAGCACAGCAGAGACCCCAGTCCAAGGAAAACCTGTTACATTCAGTTAGAAAGAAAGAATAATGTTTTATTTTGGTGCAGTGCCTTGTTCACAGATAGTACAGAATGGCAGGGCGAGCACAATAATTTAATTCCTTTCTTTTCAAAGTATGATATAGTTGAGTGTTTGTGGTGTTTGCAGGAAGGATTTTGAGTGCAGAGTGACAGAGGGAGCTCAGGGAGAACTTTGCAGCAAAAGTCTGTCTTCTGTTAAGCAAATAAAGATCTAAGAGATGTGACATCTGTAGGGTTATCGTCAGCAACTTGCAATTTGTATTCTTAGTTCAGTGTAACTAATTCACTGCAAAAAATTGATTATGTTTCATTTAAGAAATTTGTATTAGTTCTTTTTAAACTATATGGATAAGCTTTCTGTAGCAAATACTAACTTTTCCCCTTCCTTTGGGGGATATTAACTGGTAATATTATTCTTATTATTTGAATTAACATCAATTCTTTTTTAAACTATATGGATAAGCTTTCTGTAACAAATGTTAACTTTTCTCCTTTCTCTGGGGGACGTAGATTGGTCAAATGATTTTTTTTTCTTTTTTAAACTATATGGATAAGCTTTCTTTAGCAAACAGTAACTTTTCCCCTTCCTTTGGGGGATGTAGATTGGTCAAATTATTATTATTATTATTTTTTAAAATGTCTGCTGTGGGATTTATTAGCCTTTGTGTTAGAATCGCAGTCAGGATTTTGGCCAGTAGTCAGTGCAGGAAATTAATTCGTAGTGGTGATTCCAGATTTGTTTTTCATCTTTGCACTTGATTTGTCTCTAAAGCTCAAATACACCATCTTGTCTTGCTCATCAAATTGTAGTAATAACTTTTATTCAGTATTTCTGGGGATACTTCAGAGAGCAAAATATTATTGCTCATTAGAATAGGTTTGAGCTGTTATTTGGCATCCAGATACTCCTAAAATACTAAGGTTTCAGCAAGGATGCATTAAGGCTATGGATTTAATAGAAATTACAAGCAGAGATGATGAAATGGACCATAGCTGCATGAAAATAGGTATAAATATATTTCTGCAGTGTCTTCAGATCATCAGCTTTGTGCAACTGATGTAAGAGGTTGTTCTACCTCCTGTAACTCCTTCGCTGAAATATTGTCTGTCTGGAACTAAACCTGAAGTGGGGCTTTTCTAAGCAGCTGATTCCCATTTTTCCACTCTAATGCTGAGCAGAACAGAAAACATACCACAAAAAGAACAACTTCACTTGGCACATCTTAGATCTGGTAGAAGTTCAGAGATTTGCCAAGACACTACTTAATTTAAAAGAAAATCCCTTTGTCTAAAGAGCAGGTTCCCTGTGAGCAAACATGCCTTGCCTTTGCTTAATCTCTCCTAAATTGTTGTGTGTTGGAAAGTTTTGTATCATCCCAGTGATGAGATAATCTGGGAGAGAAGAGGAGGAGGATGAAGTTGGAGAGGACATAGGGAAAGGGGAGAATATTGGTAGTAAAATGCACGAGGAGGATTCTGTGTCAGTCTTTGCTGATGCTTTCAGGAATGGTGGTGAGTGTTGGACAAGCCCAGTTTTGGGATGTGAGACCTTGGCATTCCTCCTGTTGCAAAGGCAAAGCCTCAGACTTTGGTGCTTTGAGCTGTTTCCACAAACCGAGAATTATCCAGCTTCTCATCTCTTCTGCAAATCCCACCTCTTGGCTCTTTAATTGGCCCTGCTGGGAGGGGAAGAAGGAGTGTGTGAGGTTCACATGCCTGGAATAGTTTTGGGAACTCAAAGGGAATGGCAGGAGATTCACACCCTGGGAGCAGCTCCAGCACCTGCAACACCCAACTCAGCGTCCTGGGTGCAAACACCCTCATTCATGCAGGGTGGGTTTCCATGGTCGGCTTCAGTCTCCTGCCATCCAGGTTTGCTTGAAGTGTTCTCACGTCCCTGCCTGTGGCTGGAAAGTTGCAGGCAGGGACGTGGAAACTGGGAGGGGGAAAAGCCTAGCACTGTTTGTTTTGTGGCAGTGCCAGTTCAGTTTTACTTGCATTGTGCAGGGTTGGATTTTTAAATATTGGTTAATGATGGAGCATTACTTTGTCTGGGTTTTTTTTTTTTTTTTGCCATTCTTATCATAATAAATAGAGGAGAGGTGTCTCGGTGGGGTTGTAGTGGTATCTGAGACATCCAGGCTTTGTTCCAGGCTCCTGAGGTTAATCTGGGCAAATCCATCTATGTCTCATTCCACTCTCTGCAGAATGAGAGTGATTAAAGCTCTGAACTCTTAGGGGGATCTTAAGCATTTCTGTGTAGAATGTGGCACATGTAGGTTCTACAAGTTTGAAGAGCCTGAAAAAAAACCTACCACAAAATCAAACTAACAGAATATGTGAAGGTAAATCATATTCACTATTTGGTAGGAGTTGTTCTCACTTGCTATTTTATTGAATTCAAGCCTCAACCTTGGGTTCCTGGTAACAGTGGAAGAAAATACCGCACCAGGACAAGACTCACAAAAATTGGCATTAGGGGTTGCACTCAGACTTGCTCCCAGAAGAAAGGGAGCCAACAAATTCTTCTCTAGTCCCTGCTCTGCTTTAGCTGGAATCTTCTCCATGCCATTGGTAGCTGGCTCGTGGTAGTGGTTGTTCCTCAATCCTGCACTGGTAGGAATGAACCTCTTCCTGGCAGGGAAATGCCAGTGGGCAGGCCCACAGAGGTGACAGCTGCTGTCCTGTCCCCAGAGGTGACAGCTCTCTCCTGTCCCCACAGGCTGAGTAGCTCCACGGAGCAGAGCACGTCCTCACGGCTCATCCGGAAGCACAAGCGCAGGAGAAGGAAACAAAGGATGCGGCAGATTGACAGGGTAAGGTTGGCACCAGCCTCCTCCAGGGAGGTGAACTGTGATTTCTGAGGGCAGCTCTTCACTTGGGAAGGGATCCAGAACAGGTCTGTGCCTGTTGAATTGTTTAGAAAGGTTGTCTGGACTAAATCTCTACATTTGAAGTTCTGCAGCACCAAAGTCAAGTTTTTCTCCTCTCCCTTTCTTCCTTTCACTGTTCAGTGATCCAATTTCTTGTCTTTTCCAAGACTAATCCCTGCAGGAGAAGGTCCTTTATGCTACTGGCTGGTGTGGGAAGGGGTGTGAGATGCCTGGTGTTTAAATCACTGAGACCTGCATTCTGCTGGAAGGAAACATCTGAATTTACAGGAAATCTCAACTCTTTTCTGTGCCCTTCTCTGTGTCTGCTCTGTGTCAGCAGGATGAGGGTGGCCCAAGTAACAGTAACTGTTCTATTCCCCCATAAATATCAATCTTCACACATTAAAGAATGAAATCACATAGATTTTACCACCAGAACTGGAGTGGTGTTTGGGATCACCTTTGAGAAGCAGATTTGTATTTAATTTTGGAGGCAGGGGAATATCTCTCCTCTCCCTTCCTGACAGATCATGTTGTTCACTCCTCTCTTCAGGGAGGAGCTGTGAGTGCAACAATTCACACTGCACTGGGCACTTCAGGATTTAAATGTTTGCCTGTCAGTCACAGACAGGAAGCAGAAATGATTCAAGGTGAAGTTCAGCTGAGAAACCTCAGAACAGGACTGTGCTCTGTGTGTTTGGTGAACAAATCCTTGGGGAAAGTGCAGATTGGGTTCAGATTTCTTTCCCTTACAGATCCTAAATGAAGAATCATTTTGAGGAGGCCACAGTAGTTTCTGGATGCCTTCCAAATGGAAACCTTTTAATCAACCCTGATGAGTTAATCCTCAGTAGTTCTTCTTATTGTCTTGTTCTGAGCCATTTAAAACCTTCAGAATTCTCTGTTGTGTTTTGCAGTCGTCTTCGTTCAGCAGCATCACTGATTCCACCATGTCCCTAAATATCATCACTGTCACACTCAACATGGGTAAGAGCATAAGCCATGTTTATTATGATGAATTTCAAGGGCTGGAGATGTGTTTGGGGATGGTGTGGTGGCCTTTGGAGCCAGGAGAAAGTTCCCTGGTTTGAAAGGATGCCATGTGGACTGAAGGGAATGGCAATGTTGACTGTGCCTGGATTCCTGGTCCAGAACTCCATAGTTCTCAGCCATTTGCATGAGCAGATCAGTGTTCTTTCCAGGGAAATGTCTGGAACTCCAGGATGTGGAGTTAAAGATGAGGTGTGGGAATGGTAATGGGTCAGACTTTGTTAGGAGCAAGGGCAGAAGGGAGGTTTGTGTTTCTGCTGCTCAGATGTCTCACTGTTTAAGCAGACAGAAATGTGCAGGGCTGGCAGTTAACTGAGCACTTTGAGTAGCACCAAACCCTTCCTGCCACTCTGATGTGTGGAACCAACATTGCTCAGTGCTGACTGGGAGCCTCATTTCGAGCTGTAGACGTGTCTTTTGCAGTGTTGTTCCTCTTGCTGTTTTTTTTTTAAACGTCACTTTTCATTGTCCTGTGTGGAAAAGCAGTGTCTTTAGCAGGGTTTCCCTGAGGGTTCCAGGCAGGCACTGGCCTTTGGGGCAATCTGAGGTCATTGTGAGTCAAACCTCTCACGTGTTGGGAGAGCTGATTTTTCGAAGCCGGAGTATCCTGGTGTTAATTCTTTGTTATCATTCCAATCACCCTGTTTGCTTTTTCCCCTCCCCAACCCTCCACTTTGTGCCCATCTAGAGAAGTACAATTTCCTGGGGATCAGCATTGTGGGCCAGAGCAATGACAGGGGCGACGGTGGCATCTACATCGGCTCCATCATGAAGGGCGGCGCGGTGGCCGCCGACGGCCGCATCGAGCCAGGAGACATGCTCCTGCAGGTTGGTCAAACCACCCCAAATTACCTCAAACCACCCCAAAACCCCTCCTGCTGCCTTTTGCAGGGCTGGCCCAGTTCAGCCATCCCATGGGTTTATAGCAATCAGTTGATAGAATTCACTCATACTCAGAGAAATGTGTCGCAAAGACAACGTTCACTTTAATTCTTTTGAGATGTCCTCTAAGAAACAACATTTCTGCAGCTGCTCACAGGAATGGGAACAGTTACAAGGCAAATAAATTGGGAAAGAAATCATTAAAATGGCTTTAACTTTGCTGTCCCAAAGCCTGACCTCTGCTTTCTGCCCCATTCCAGGTGAATGATGTCAATTTTGAGAATATGAGCAATGACGATGCGGTTCGGGTTCTACGGGAAATAGTCTCCAAACCAGGGTGAGCACATTGCAAAAGCTCTTGCTGTTTATGCTCCTTGTGCAGTTATTGGAGTGGGGCAAACCTCAGAGAAATCAGCATTTTCATCTCCATTAAGAACCAGCAGGACTGATCCCAGCTCTGAACTTCTCAGTGTGATGATGAATAGGTGAGACTGGTTTCAGTGTCCCAGCCAAAGCCAACACAAATTAGGAGTTGCCTGGTTTCAGCAGCACCATTTGTTTGTGTGATGAGCATTTTTTTATCTCAAGAGTTGATCATTCAACACCTTTCCCCAATAGTGCTCATCATTTGTTCAAAAGCAGAAACATCCCAGTGCTGGTTCATATGGAAAGTATTTCAATGTGCATCTCAAAAACATGCTCAGAATGTGCTTTGGCAGCTGTTGGACAGGAATAAGTTTGTTTCAGGTAGTTCTTGTAGCAGTTCCAACTCTGCAAGAAAATTAAGAGTCATCTTTACCTGTTCTTTCTTGCTCCCTAGACCTATCAGCCTCACAGTAGCCAAGTGCTGGGACCCCACTCCCAGGAGTTACTTCACCATCCCCAGGGGTGAGTACACATTTGGGCTCTTTGCTGGGTTCCTGTGGAGCCCTCAAAGTTTAGAATATTTTCACCTATTTTGGCATCCAACAGAGTTCCATTCCCTACAAGTTCAGTTCTTTTAAATTTGGTTGTAATGGTTTTTTGCCTTTGTTTTGGGTGGCAGGGGCTTAAGTCCCTCTCTGAGACTCCAGTGCCCACTGAATTCCTGGGAGTTTCCCTTTTGAGTCACGAGGTTTTGGGCCAAGCTCTTAATTTTTGGAGGGTAAATCCTCATGATCTTAACCTTAAAATTGATAGGAAGTTTGGAGGATAACCACACAGAAGTGTTAAAAAGCCTCACTTTGTCACATGTGCACTTCTCGGAATTTAAACTTAGTATCTTTTAAATTTGAGGCAGACAACAGAGATATACATAATAAACATTGAAATACATATTAATATATAATATAGACAATAAACTATTAATATAATATTGAAATATATACTGATAGACATAAATAATCTTGAAATGATCTCATTGTACAACTTGTGGCTTAATAAACCTTTCAGTAGCAATAAAAAGCTCTGTGCTCAAGTGACAAACACAGCTGCCTCCTGCTGGTAAGGGCTGAACTGGGGAGCTCAGTTTGTTCCCAGTAAGGGCTGAGCTGGTGCTGGGGAGCCCAGTTTGTTCCCAGTAAGGGCTGAACTGGTGAGCCCAGTTTGTTCCCAGAAAAGGCTGTGTTCATGATGGTGAGCCCAGTTTGTTCCCAGTCTAAAGATGAGGATGCCATTCCCCTGTGCAATGCACAGCACAGCCTGGTGCAGCCCCAGGGAGGGAGCAGGACAGCCCCAGGGAGGGAGCAGGACAGCCCAGGAGGTGCCCGCCCTGCCCCGGGAGGTGCCCTTCCTGCCCCAGGAGGTGCCAGCCCTGCCCCAGGAGGTGCCCACCCTGCCCCAGGAGGTGCCAGCCCTGCCCTGCTCACCCTGTCTCTCCTGTCCTGTCGCAGCGGAGCCGGTGCGGCCCATCGACCCCGCGGCCTGGATCTCTCATACCACGGCCCTGACGGGAGCCTTCCCCCGCTACGGTATGAGCCCCTCCATGAGCATCACCACATCTACCAGCTCCTCACTAACAAGCTCAATTCCCGAGGCGGAAAGTAAGTCACCCTGCGGCCAGCCCAGCAGTGCCAGCTGTGCCCAGCTGTGCCCGCACCCCACCCTGGAGCACGATGAGCAGCAGCCTCCACACAGCCCCTGAATGCCTTTGTTTACCCTTGGGATTCCCCTGGGGGAGCAGAGAAACTTTTGTTCCTAGAGGTTAAAGCAGAGGGGTCACTCTCAGGGAGAAGAAGCTTCTGGTCCCTTTTAAATGCCCCCATGTTAAAGGTCCAGGTCAGGCCTTGAGCTTTACCCTCTCAGGGGGATGTGAGAGCTCCCTCCTTGCATTTGAGTGGTTTTTTAATAAATATAAATAGTTTGCTTCAGATAGGTGTTGTTAGTGTGCCATTTAAGAAATCTGGAAAATCTTCCCCTGATGTGCCCATGGCCTTCTTGTATACTTTTTCTATACTTTTAGAATTTATTGAACAAGGAAAAAACAAGTTTAATGTCCCACATGAAATTGTGGTTAGAGCTCAACTTTCTTGCCTTGTTTTTTTCCCATGGCAGTCTCTGAATTAGTCATATCCACATAACCAAGAGACTGCCATGGTGCCTTATCTTGGAAATACTTGTTCAAGGGATGTTAACTCTTCCTTTCTTTTACTCAAAACAACACCTTAAAGGTTTTAAAGACCAATGTGGTATTGGTTATAAAATCTCTTAGATTACACCTCACCTTGGAAGGAAAGGGAAGGGTTTCTTTGTAGGTGTGGTGGCTCAGTGCCCCTTTAGGTATGGGAGCACCACTGAGGGTGCAGCATCTGCAGCAGGAACCAGGTGACCCCCTGCCCTGGTACTGCTTTATCCAGGGGTGTGTTCAGCCCTGCAGGTCCTGCAGATTGCTGGAATCAGCTGTATCTGCTGGTTGTTGTCAAACAAGAGCCTGTCCTGAGCATTCCTTTTGGTTCCTGTGTTCTGGGCCCTGACTATGGTGCTGTGATTGGGGAGAGGGGAACAGCCACCCTCTCAGTAATACTCTGAAAACAAAGGTGTTTTATTTGGAAGCAGAACCACATTTCTGGAGACAGCTTCTCATTTCTGTGCCAGTGACTTGCCAGATCTCCTCGCTGGAGTGCAAGAAAACAGGGAGTACCCCTGACCTTTATTGTAACCTTCTGCTTAACCCCCTTCCCTGAGCCCAGCCCTGGGAGCTGCCCCGAGCAGGGCAGCAGCACTTCAGGGTCCCTGGCACCAAGAGTTGGAGATCCCCACCCTTCCCTGAGTCCTGTCCAAAGTGGGAACATTTCAGATGCCTGTTAGAATTTTCCTTATTTTTATAGCAACTGCAACTTAGAAAATACTGGTCACCATCTGGCCATTGTTGATCTTTATGTGCAGATCACAAGTCTCCAAGAAAATACAATTTATTGCTCCCCACATACTTGATTGAATGTTAGTTTGTTGGGTTGTTTTTCCCCAAACAAATGTTGCTTTTTGCCACTAACCAAACTAACTTAAAGCAAAAGCCAAATTTTGGTGTTCATTCAAAGTTTGTAAGTATTGAAGCTGCATGCATAGCTGGTCTGGGATATTTTCATGCATATTGGCAGTGCACGTGTGGAAAGAAGCATTCTCAGTTTTCATTGTTTCACGCTTGCTGTACCTTCTCTCAAAATTCTGGGTGGCTGGAAAAGGACAAAATTGTGCTTTTGGAAGGTGGGTGATGTGGGGAGAAGGGAGGGGAGGAGGGAATTCCTGCTGGAGAAGGGTCTGGGCTGCAAACACAGACACACATTCCACATGAATTTTCTGGGCTGGAGGATGGGACAGGAAGGAGCACTGGGTGCTGTATCCAAAGAGAAGTTGTCTTAAGCATGACAGGATAACTGAGTTCTGCACAGAACTGGCAGCTGGGGGATTCTTGGACCCCCATTCCCCCTCTGGGCTCCAGTATCAGGTGCCTCTTTGCCTCTGTGTGTGGCAGAGAAAGAGTTTCTGAAGGAACTAGATTCCTGCAGTAGGAACCTCAGTTCATCAGGGTCAATCTCAGCCCTGTAGTTCTAATTTTAATATAAAAATTGATCAGGGAAGTGTGAAGCCTCTGAGGATCCAGACATGAAATAGGAAAGGAGCAGAGATGGCTGTGGAGGCATTTGGGAGCTTTTTGGAAGTGTCCTGCAGGAAAGCTGCAGGGTGAGGTAATGCTGGGTGGGGTGACTTGGGCACTTGAAGGCTCTAGCACTGGGATCTTGGGAAGTGTTATTTTGAAGGAAAACCAGTTGCTTTTCTCCTGATGATGGAAGATTTCTTTTTCTCATTTCAATTCTCCCCAGGGATGCTGATGTCCAAGTCTTAGAAAGGAAAAAAGGATTTGGTTGAGGCAGGGCTGTCCTCCTTCTCCATGCAGATGGGTCATTTCTGAGAATTAACCCAAAAGTTAAGGAACAAGCCAAACAAACCTTGTCCCCCAGAGTTCTGCATACAGTGCACTGACCCCTTGGGTGGGAATGTCCATGGCCAAGTGGAGTGGAATGTTCTGGTCACAGAATTCCCTGGATTTGCTTTTCTGCCACTCCCAGTGTGATTCCCAGAGGGCAGCACAGACCTAGGACTGGGCTGTGCAGTCAGGACAAGTGGGGGCTCAGCAATTCAGTGACTAAATTGTTTGCACAGAGCACAAACCCTGAAGATTTGGGACAAATGCTGTAATTTACACCAGGGATGAGGGTGCATTTGGGAACCTTTGTGTCTTTTTTTGCACCTCTTGGTAAAACTGCCTTTGTTTCATCCAGACTGGGAGCTGAGAAGGTCTTTTGAGACTCAGGTCATTTCAAAGCAGCCTATAACCTCTCTTCCTTTTAGAATTAGAAGAGTCTCCCTTAACTGTGAAGAGTGACATGGCTACTATTGTCAAGGTTATGCAGCTGCCAGACTCAGGCCTGGAAATTCGGGACAGGATGTGGTTAAAAATCACCATCTCCAATGCAGTGATAGGTAAGCAGATCCAAGGAATGCTGAGGGAGGGGGAAAAAACAGTGACTATGGAAATAAATTCAAGAAACTACCTTTATATCAATTTTTTTTTCCTGTCTATGACTTCTTAAATCCCCTTGACTTGGTATTTATGAGCAGCTTGAAGTGTGACAGGAAATAACTAATATTAAAACTGATGTGATTTGAGCCTGGACAGCCAAAACTGCTGCAAGTTTCTCATGCCCACACAGAGCTGGTTCTTAATCCCTGGTTTTATATCTCAGGCTTTCAGGTGGCTCTTAACAACCTGCTTAAGTTCAGCAGAGCAACAGTCCTTGGAACTGCAGTTCCAGGCAGACACCGAACCTTAATAAAACATCTTAATTAGCTCTAAAATTACCACAACCGCTAACATTTAGTCAGTCCAGGTTATAGTTACTTTTTGCTGAGAAAGGGATTGGAACACAAGTCTTCTGACAGCCCAACATCTGCCTCTTGAGGTGGTGACTCTCCCAATCCCTTCTTGTCTGGAAACACCATGTCATTTTCATGAAGGAGTTGAACAGTGTGTGTAATAAATGAAATTCTCTGAGTGTGTCCTTGCTGTCAGTGTTTGTGTAGTGTCCAGGTGGATCAGGTTGGCTCAGATGGTGCCTCCTCTTGCTGTTCCAGGGGCAGATGTGGTGGACTGGCTGTACACACACGTGGAAGGCTTCAAGGACCGGCGGGAGGCGCGGAAATATGCCAGCAGCATGTTGAAACATGGCTACCTCAGGCACACTGTGAACAAAATCACCTTCTCAGAGCAGTGCTACTACGTCTTTGGAGACCTCTGTGGCAGTAAGCTCCCCCTCTGGGAAGGGCAGAGCTCTGAGGGTGTGTCCCTTGTGCTCACAGGTTGCACTGAGGGGTGTCCTCAACATGAGAAAGAACTTCCCATTGAGGGTGGCAGAGCACTGGAACAGCTACCTGGAGAGGGCCTGGAGTTGTCAGGATGGTGTTGAGTCAGAGGTTGGACTCCATGATCTCACAGGTCTTTACCAACCTCATTGATTCTGTGATTCTGAGTCTCCCTCTCTGGAGACATTCCAGACTCACCTGGCCACGTCCCTGTGTCACCTGCTCCAGGTGACCTTGCCCTTGCAGATGTTCTCCAGAGGTCCCTTCCACTCCGACTACTCTGGGATTCTGTGTGGGATTTCTGGGTTGAGTGAGGGGTTTCTCAAGTTCTAGAACAGGTTGTTGTTCTGAAGTTGTGTGACAAGTGGTTGATCCTTCCTGTGAGACCAGGAATTCGAGCACTTGGAAGAGAAGGCTGAACCCCCCAAGTAGGGCACTGCACTGAGGCTGCAGAAAGCAGGATGTTTCTGGTGATGCCACAGCCTTCTCAGTCACACTCAGTTTCCAGTCTGTAAAAGGGGGATGTTCTCACCTGCCAGGTAAGAACAAAGCCTTCATTCCTTCCCCTTTTCTCTCTTCTCCAGATCTGGCTGCACTGAACCTGAACAACGGTTCCAGCGGCGCCTCCGATCAGGACACACTCGCTCCACTCCCACATCCTGCTGCTCCCTGGCCACTGGGCCAAGGATACCCCTACCAGTATCCTCTGCCCCCTCCGTGCTTTCCACCAGCATACCAAGACCCAGGCTTTAGCTATGGCAGTGGCAGTGCAGGGAGCCAGCAAAGTGAAGGTAGGTGGTTAATCCAGGCTTTGTTTCCATGCGTGTCATTATCCCCAACCATTTGCTTGCGTTCCTTTGTTCTGTCTGTGCCTGTCTTGTGGTTTTGTTTGCTCCCTGCATGGGTTTTGTGCAACTGCACTTAAGCAGAGGTGTTTGTGCCTGTGCTGGAGTGGGCTTTCAGCTCTGTATGCAAAGTGGTTTAGCCCAGGCAGGAATTGCCAGCGCTGGGGCTGATGTTGCAGGAAATGAGGCCATTTCTTCACTGATGGAACAGGGATTAGAACCAATATGCTCTTGGCTTTTCAGTGCTCAGTACAAAAGGAAAAAAGCATTCTTTGCTTGCATCAGGCAGGTGGGAGGTGGCCAGCCAGAGCTTTGCAGGGCTGAAACACTGCCCACAGGGAGGAGAGTCTTTTCTGTCGTGTGCGACAGGTTAAAAAAGAGAATGCTGCATGGATTAAAGACCTGACCTCCTCCTTTCCTGCCCTAGCATAATTTTGGGATTTATTTTTAACCTTAGTAAGCAAAAGTTAACATATTTTTGGCTGTACAGATACTATTTTTGAATTTCTTTTAAAAAAACACTTCCGAGTGAGTTTTGCTTTTGGAAACGCTGCCAGTAAAGAAAGGGTGAGGATTTTCTGTGTTTTTAAGGTGAACATCCAGTAACTTGGATGTAACTTATCCCTGTTCACCACAGCCAGTTAGATCTTACAAAAATGCCCAAATAATTCCATAACAGGACCTTGCTCATGAGATTTTAGCTCTGTTGCTTCTCACCTTATCTCAGAATAAGAAGTTCTGTGAGGAAGCTCACAGTGCTATCCAGATGTTTCAGAACTGATTGCACTGGAAGGAACATGGGGCTGGGTTTTGGCAGCTGATTCCATGGGCAGGAGGAATTTGCTCTCTGCTGCTGGAATAGGAAAGGAATGGTGTTTTATCCATGCTGTGTCCCTCTAGAGAGCCTCATAAAAGGTGCCAGTTTTGAAAGGTTGCAACGTTTTCCTTGTTCTTCTTTTGGAAACTACACTTCTGTGTTGTTTCTTGGTTTGTAACTGTTTTGTAACTATTCCCTTGTTTTGTTCTGAGCAAGCATTAGACTGAAGGATTCCTAGAGGAGTGGCTGACTCTAGGGGATTGGTAAGCTTTAAATTGCTCCATAACCAATTCACAGCATGACCATTTAGACTCTCGTGATCCAATTGTTTAGCTGTATTTTTTTTTATTTATCCTTATTTTTATTTCTCTTTGGTTGTTTTGGATGCTCAACCTGTCTCAGTGCACAGCAGTGCAGTGGTGTGACATTGGCAGTGGTGTGGCCCCTGTGTGACTGTGCTGCAGCAGCAGAGGGGGTGGCACCAGGTGCCTCACTGTCAGCTCAGCTGGGAAAAAACCCTGTCACCAGGCTCTTCAAAAATTAATAAATAGGCCCTGCTCCTCATTTATTAGTCTGCTCTCACTCCCATGGGTTGGATTTATCTGCCAGTGCTCATTTACTGAAAGAAAGGAGATGTCTCAGGCAGGTGTTGAGAGTGCTGGGACACAAATATAGAATATTAGAATTGGGTTTCTTAGGAACTCTCTCTTTTATCTGCAGTGTTGGGTGCTAGCAATCAGCAAATAGCCCTTCAGAGCCCCAGGCTCAGAACACTAAGAACTTAAAGCCCAGACAGTTTGCAGTGTGTGTTTGCCATCCCTGGCACTGTGCAGGGGCTGTCACACCCCCCTTGGCCCTGCACACACCAGGCAGTCTGTCAGGAGGCAGGAGGGGATGGTCCCTGTGGTTCCAAATCATTCTGGTTCTCCTTTTCAGTGACTCAGTGGCTCATTCAGACTCAAAGGCTCATCCCCCATTCTGGCTGGGGGTCCATCTTAGCACTAAGGAACCTCATGAGATATTCCTTGGGTTGTTTTGTTCTTTTTTTAAAAAAAAAAACATTAACTTGGGGCTGTGTCCTGACATCATCCTAGGCTGTCTCTCATGGGAACAGAGCAAGACCTTCAACTGCCATATAAAATCAGCTCTGAAGTTGAGTGAAGCTTGTAGGTAACAGCTCAACTGACACTCCAGAGGCAATACTTGTCCCAAGTGGCCTCTCCTGGGAACATCCTGCTTGTTACTGATTCATTGTAGAACACTTCAACAAATAACTGTTGTTAAAAGAATTCTCCAACAGCAGAACACTGTAGTGGGGAGTTTTAAAAGAATCTCCCCACTGGAGCAGAACCTCAGGGATTCAACCCTGGGTGTGAGTGTGCCCAGTGAGACAGACCAAGGCTGCCAGGGGAGGCAAAGGAGTTTCAGTTGGAACAGAAGGGAGCAAAGCACAGACAGTTACAATCAGATTGAACCTCATTTGCTTGACTCAACCCCCAAACACCTGCTCTGTCCATCCCTCCCTGCTCCTCATTGGTGGGACGGGTGGATTCCAACCAGAAGCTGTAGTTTAGCTGCTGCTTTCACTGTGCAAGCCCTGAGGTGTCTGCGTGTCCCTGTGCATGGCACCACCTTGGCATTGCCCCCTGTGCCACCCGCCGCTCCCCCTGGGCTGCACTGCAAGCAAACACCACACTGACCATGTGCTTTCTCCTCCTCCTCCTCCTCCTCCTCCTCCTCCTCCTTCTCCTTCCTCTCCCTCTCCTGTCCTTCCCCCACCCCGGTGGGGCCCAGGGAGCAAAAGCAGCGGCTCGAACCGGAGCACCAGCGAGACCAGCAGGAGAGGCGCGGGCAGGGACAGGGAGCGTAAGTCGGGGGGCAGCGGCAGCGAGTCGGAGCCCACGGCGGCGCGGCGCGAGCGGCCGGGCAGCCAGCTGAGCCAGCGCAGCCACGGCTGCCACAGCGACAGGAGCCACCAGAGCCACCAGAGCCAGCAGTCCTACGGCCCCCCCGGGGTGCCCCCGTTGTACAGCCTGCCCAAGCTGGGCTCCAAGGTGTACGGCACCAGCGGGCCGCCCGGAGGGCCCCCCGTGCGCGAGCTCAGCGCCGTCCCCCCGGAGCTCACCGGCAGCCGCCAGTCCTTCCAGAAGGCCATGGGCAACCCCTGCGAGTTCTTCGTGGACATCATGTGAGAGGAAGTGCCTTCAGACTCTGCTTTTGGGGGGTGTTTTTTCTCGGGGGGTGGGTTGTTGAGGAATTTGTTGTCGAATGATGGGAGAGGCTTGGCCGGTCTTGCATGTCACACCTTCCCGTGTGCAAAGTGTGTTGCAGAAAAAATACCAAGAAAAGGAGACAAAAAACACACAAAAATAATTCCCCTCCTCAAAAATGAACAAAAAAATCTCCTGGGATTGTTAAATATCAGCAAATCGATGGCATCTTTTCTTTATCCTTTCTTTTTCCTCCCCCTGCCCTCTGGTTTTGGATTGTGAATGGTTGGTGTATTTTCACATCTTGATGAGCTTTGGTCATTGTGGCACCTCCTTCCACGCAACTGGTGTATCTTTTTGGCTGATTCAAGGACTGTTATTTCCCATGACTTCTAAATTTCCAGTAATGCATAGGAGCACTTTTATTTTTCCCTGCTTTTTTCTCTTCCAAGGAGAAAGCCACCATTGGCAGTATCTGTTTCTTGGAGGCATCCATAGCACTGAGCAGATGTGGCACCCCCAAGTGCACAGACAGCACATGCTTGGAAAGGAGCAGGATCAAACCAAGTGGAAAACAAAGTTGTGGCTACCTTCTGCTGACTAGGGAGTATAAATCAATCTTTCTTTTTTTTTTTGTTTTTATTTTTAGATACTGTTCTATCAAGGGAGTGCTGGAGTCTTGCTGCTGTATGTGTTCATTGTGCAGAACTTGCAAAGTTATTATTTCCTTCAGTCTCACAACAGTGACTGTATGGCTGCAGTTGGTTCCTGGGCATTTCAGTGACCTCCCTGCTGGCAGATGTGGCTGTTCCTTGTGGATGTGCACTTGCTTACAGGCTGGAAAAGTTATTTCCACAGGAACAGGACAACTGCTGCTGTGCAATTCTGTTAGTGTAGCTGCAGCTTTTCCTTTTCCAAGGGGATATTTATCCCCGTGCTGAAGGGAAATCCTGGCTCTCACTGGGATGTGGCCCCTCATTTTGATCACCTCTTGTTCTGGTCTTCATTTCTGAGCAGTTTCTCTCTCTTTTTGTTGAAACAGAAACCCAGAGCTGTCTCATCCCACTTTCATTGTTACCCAGGGGAACATCTCTGAGCACAGACGGGGGCTGGCTGTTGGCAGAGAGGTGTGAGGGTGTTTGAGAACAGATCACAAATGGTACAGTGACTGAATCCTTACACTGACACCCAGTGAGATCCTCACTGGAGCTCCTGCTGAGGAGCTTTGCCTGAAGCAGCTGCTGTTGTACATCCCCAGGATTTAATTTCTGTATATTCCCTGCACTAAGGCTGTGGGCACTTGATAAAGTTCAGGTGCCTTCAGTGATGTTTAAGAAGCTTTTTTAAGTTATCAAAAGGAGGGTATGGTAAGAGCACACCCAACTCTGTCATGGTGGCTCATTTAATGGGACACATGTGGGGAGCTGCAGCCACTTAGTGGCTTTTGGCCATGGGGCCATCTCTCAGTTAAATCCTCTTTGTGAGATCCCTGCTGCTGGCAGGTCTTAGGACAGGTGCTTTAAAATCAGTCTTGACTGTATATAAGCATTTCCTTCACTTTTAAGAAGCTTCTTTTTGGTTTCTTCCATGCTTTATGGGCAGCGTGAACATCTGGCATGAATGTCAAAAGCATCTTTCTCGGTGTGTACACAGTTCCATGTCCACTTGACACCCTGAAAAATGACTCTTCCAACTGCGCCTTTTGCGTGTTGTCCATTCTGAGAGATGTTTCCCTTCTCTCCTCACTCCAGGTCTGTGTGCAAACACATCCCTTTGTCCAAGTCAGAGGGATGGTTCCAGTCAGAGTAATGACTCCAAATGTCTGTGTTAATTGGAGGCTCGGGTCTCTCCTTCCAAAGGGAGCCAGGCATTTGGGCAGCTGTGTGTCCCTCAGACTAGGTACCCCCTTCCTGGGCTTCTGAACTGGTTTTCTTGACAAAAAACTCCCTAAAAGCTGCTTAATGTTTCTGAATGCAGTGCTTTCCTCATCCTCCCTGGGCTGGCACAGAGTGCCACGTGGGTGATCGTTTCTCCAGGAGAGTGGCACTGCCTAGAGCCTGGCTGTGCAACAGAACCTTTCTTTTCCTTTCCTCCTCCTAGTTATACAGCAAAGATGCTGAACCTAACTTAGTAACCTACTTTGAAAGATTGACATTTAAAGCAATGAAGTAAATCAGAGTAAAATAATGGTGTAATTCTGCTATGTCTCCAGGAGACACTGTTAAGGAGTCTGTGACTTTACTGACAATCACTAGTGGTTCTACTTTTAAATTAATTTAAACTTTTCTGGTCTCATATATATATTGATTTTTCTGGCCCGCTCTGTCTTGAGGCAGAACTTAGAGGGCTGGAAGAAAAGACTCTCATTTTATTATTTCCAAAAGGGATTAAAGCTGGGGGCTGAGCTTTCACCTATGGAAGAAACGTGTTTAATTTCCTTATGTCTTTCCAAGAGTTGCAGTTTACACACCTGCTGGGTTTGTTTTTTGTTTGTCTCGTTGTTATGCTGTTGGCAGAAACTGTTCTGTGTCTTGCTGGTCTTTGCTGCTATGTTGAAATGACTGTGTTATAAACTTGTGTGTTTGTGGGTCACTCTGGAATGAGGCTGGAAATCCCTAACACAGATGTGGGAAAGCATCTTGTCTGCTGATGAGCTCAGGCTGGAATAGCTTCACCCACAAGAGGTGTCGTGCCAGCTGTGCTGGGTGCTGGTCCTCGAGGAACCTGCTGTTTGCAGAGGGCAGGAGGGTGTGGATGCCCCTGTGTGGACAGTGCAATACTGTGGTGGCCACTGTGTGGAAAACAAACCCTTGATTTGCCCCTCTGGTGTCTGGTGGGGAGGATTGAGGGATGGAAGGTCAGGCCTGAATCTCTGCTAGACCCAGACTGGCAGGAGTAAAGGAAGGCAGGAGATTGCCCAAATGCCATCCTTGGCTTCCAATCCTTGTGTCTTTACACCAGGGGGGCCTTGGGACCTCCTGTGCAAGTTGGTGCTGTTGGGCACAGCATTCGCTGCAGGAACACGTGCCAGTGATGCCAGCGAGGCTGCTCACAACGGGAATGCTGTGCCAGGTGGAAGGCAGTTTGGAGGCTGCAAACCCATCTGTTCCTCTCAGCAGGCCTCAGATTTATCCCTGATTTCCTGTCAGTGGCTGGGCTCAGACCTGTGGCTCCAGCTCCAGGGAGAGGTTTGCTGTGCAGGGCACTGAAACAACCTCAAAACAGGAGCCTTCAAGTGGTTGACATCTTTATTCTGGAAGTGAGACCCTCACCTGAGCTTCATGCTCACACATCCCTGCCAACAGATTTAACAGCGGGTTTGTCTGGAGGATCATGGGAAGTGATGAGGAAGCAGTTTGGGATGAATCTCCTACCCAGAGGAGGCAGGATCTGAAGGGGTGGTGTATCCACCTGGTATATTAGCTCTGAGGAGTAAGTATTTTTGGTAAATAGTCTTAAAAGCACTGCTATTGACCTTTACCTCCTGTTAATAAATCTCCTTTTCCAAGGTAACAGTCCCCTGGACACTTTATCCAAAGGTTTATTGGATGGCAAGCAATGATGCACAGACATTGACTTTTGCTGTTGTTTTTGTTCTCTTCAAATGGGCAGTCCCCTCCTGAGACTTGACAGCTCATGAGTTGATGTAATTGTTTTTGTTTTGCATTTAACTGGATTGTAAGAAGATTGACTTTAAAATTATTAATTCTAATCAGTGATTAGAAATACGTGTAAAGAATTTTATGTACAGTAGAGGAACAAAGTTACATGATTTTAAATAATGAAAATCCAGACTATCACCTATCCTAGAATTGGTTCTACTCGAAGAGTGACCTCGTATTAGCATGGACTGCACTGTTCCTGTTAAATGTCTATTGCATAATTGAATTCTTTTTTGTAGATATTGTATTAAAACCCAAGTGTCTGTATAGTTAATATATAGCTGCTTATGTGTAAATGCTATTTTAAACACTAAAAAGCTTTTAATTTTATGTGATAACCACAGTGTATGTCTTCAGTTCTTTGCACTATTGGCTTTGGTCTTTATTCAAAACTGATGAAATGCTGGTTGAATCTTACTTTCATTTTGCCCTGTGCCGCACTGAAGCTTTGTCCTCTCAACAGAAGGTTGTTCAGGAGGTCCTGGTAGGCAGGTGGGAGTTCTGTGAGCTCCAGAGAGCTGCAGGACACATCCTGTCCCCCAGACATGAGCTGGAACAAGTTTTCCTGCCTGCAGCCCCAGGAGATGAATGTGCTGGCAAAACCCATCACTGTATCCAGCTGTTCTTTGGGAATATTCCTCATTCCTGGACTCTCCAAGGTAGGATCATTAGGACACCGCTTTGCTCTGGTAAGCATTAAACAACAGGGGGTTTGTCAGGCAATACAGTTGGGCTCAGTGATTTCAAGGTCTTTTCCATCCTAAATTACTCTATATACAAAGGACAACCCCAGCTGGAGGAGGCAGATTCCCTCTTTCCAGCTGGCAGAGATCAAACAGCAAAGGGAGAACAAAACATGATTTAAATACCATAAATTCTGGCCAGCATTTCCCAGTGAGGTGAATATTAAAGGAGCAGAATTGAAGTGAATATTAAATGACCAGAATTTCACTGCAGGCCCTGATGGACTCCAGCTGACCCACAGGGAATTGCCTGCAGGTTGAAGTCAATCAGCTGCTTTGCCCTTCCTGTAAAAGAAAATTATTTTGGCTCTAGTTGTGATCAGATTTGGCTTTCTGGCTGCTGCCAGTAAGAGAAGCAATAGAGTTAAATGGATTTTTTTCCCTCTCTGTATGTGGAATGATGGTCAAACGTTTCTTAGTGCTTCTCTGCTGTGGAATCAGCCCAGGAGCAAGGAGTGCTGAGAGTCTCAGGTGCAACAACAGTGAAGACTTGCTGCAGGCTCCAGAAACAAGGACTCCAGGCTTCAGGTCAGGCTTTTGGTATTTTTAATCACACTGAGGAGTAATTTTGTATGCAGGTGATCACAAAAATCTAGGACAAGTAGCTTTGCAGTGCACCAGAAAGTTAGGGTTTTTTAAGAATGAAAATATTCACTGGTTTTTTGCATTCATTAATTTGCACGTTCTTAAATTGAGCTGAACTGATGAGTTAATTTCCAGTAACATGTGGTGGAGAGATGGAAAAACTCCAATACAGGGCAGTAATGGAAAACCTTAAGGAATAAAGGAGTAATATAATTGCCTGTCAAAGTGAGTGAGGAAAAGATGTTGGTGATGTGACCTGCTATTTACTCAGTGCTGTTTGGTAGCAATGTGGAGTTTTTGGTGATCTTTGCCTGTTTTTTGAGGTGGAGGGACTTTGTGCCATGACTTTGGTTGGTGGGATTTGCCCAGTGGTCATTTCCATATGCCTTGTCCTGATTTTCATGTCCTTTGCAAACATATGAGAATGAAACACAAATGAGTGAACTGCAATTTGAATGGGCAGTGCACTCCTTACGTCATGCACACAGCTGCTGTGAGGTGTCAGAATGTTCCTTTTATTCCTGTGCTGCTGGATATATTTGGAAATTCTTACAAGGCTTGGGAAAGGATTCATGGCTGTATCTCTGGAACAGTTATTTAGTTAATTAGAAGGGGAAATTACCAGCAGTGTTTACATGGGACGGATCTGGGTGAGGCTTCAGCCTCACAGTGCCAGAGCTGAGAGAGTCACATAAAAAATACCAGTCCTGGAGGTACCTTGATTAACTGAACCTGCTTTTGGCTCTCGGGGGGGAGGTGGAACAGAACATTCAGAGAGGATGGACCTGCTCAGTTGGAGCATTTGGCTTTAGGTGTTCGAGCTTTCACAGCTGTAGTTCATGTGGTGGCTGTGCCTGGGGACAGGGTGCTCATAAATAGAATTATCTCATTAAAATACAGGCAGCTTTCACTGAGGAGCAGGTGACAATGGCTCTGGTTTATTGTCTGTTTGAGTCCTCCTCTGGCTCCTCTTGGGTGGAATTCTGGAAACGATCCACTGTGTTCATCTCAGGCTTAAACAAGATGATGTAGCATTTGGGGAGGTAGTAGGTCCCCAGGATGCCCAGGCTGGTGATCAGGATGGTGACAACCTGAGTGACAGCCCTGAGGACTGTCCTCAGCGTGGCAAAAACAGCGATGAAGAAGATCCAGATGATGAAGTAGATGAGGGTGGCAAACGTGATGCCCCTGGCAACGTTGTACCTCCTGCCCGAGGTGTGCACCATGAAGGTGCACAGGAAGCACAGGAGGGCCAGGCAGCTGTTGTAGCTGTGCAGGAGGGCAAAGGCCGCCCAGGACCTGGTGTGGCACACCAGCAGCACCTCGGTGGGCAGGGACTTGTAGTCAGACACCAGGTGGTCGGGGCCCAGGTGGAGGTGGCAGAGGCAGAGCAGGCACTGGGTGAGCAGGCACAGGGCAATGAGGAGCCAGGACCTGCCCTGGGTCACCCAGCGCAGCAGGGAGCGGGCACAGCGGGGGGACTCTGTCACCAGGGCGATCTCCAGGGACTTGAGGAACAAGGTGGAGAAGCAGCCATTGAGGCACAGGGCAGAGACCATGCCCTGCACCGTGCACAGTGTGTCACTGGGCTTGCCCACGTGGAGGCAGCAGCTGAGGCTCAGCAGCACCAGGCACAGCAGGGCAAAGAGGGTCCTGCCACCCCCAGCTGCCTGCACCAGGGGGGTCCTGAGGTTCCTCCCGAAGAGCAGGGCTGCCAGGCAGGTCAGGAGGATGGTGATGGCCATGAGGGTCAGCAGGGCAGTGCTGAGGGGCTCTGCCCAGAAGAGGAACCTCTCGCTGCGCTCGTGGCACCGCGTGCTGCGGGCAGGGGCCCACTGGTGCTGCAGGCAGGGAGTGCAGCTGGAGCTGTCTGGGAAGGAGCAGGGAGAGCCTGGTGACCACCCTGCAGGGCACCCCTTGAGGATGGATCCCTGATATGGATTAGATGGCTGGTTTGGCTGCTGCTTTGCCCATGTCCCTCCCCCCAAAGGGTATTGGAAGTCCAAAGCTTGTGACAGTTCACTCTCTTTTGTTTCCACCCTCCTCTCTAAAAGATCTACTTTTCTTGGATCTGTTCCCCAGGATGCTTCCAGAAGATCCCAGAATCTCATCATATGCCTCTCTCTTCTACCCATGACCCCAGAATTCCATCATGCCCCTCTCTCCTCCCTCTGGAGGTTAAACACATGCACATTGTCCTGGTGCACTCCCTGTGGGCTCAGCAGAGGCAGATCCCCAGTGAAGGTGTGTAGGGCAAAGCAAGGCAGGACAAGGAGGCAAATCCCCTGCCCTGGCAGTGCTTCCTGGAGGAGGAGCTCAGCCTGGTCCTTGCCTCAGCCAGCAGAGAGACATAACACAGTTAAAGCCTTTGAATTTCCCAGTCCTCACCTTTACTGCTCCAGAAGGTGTTTTCTGGACAGTCTGTACAGTCATAGCAGCAGAGGTGGAATCCTTTTATCCTCCTGAATTGCCCTGGTTTGCAGTGCATGAAGCATTCTGATGTGGGCTCCTGGCAGAGGGAGGAGTGAACATCAGGAGAATGTGTATCACCAAAGAAATCAGAAGGAATTGGCTGTGCCCTCCTTACCTTTTGATCTGCAGTGTGGAACTGGATCTGAGACTCATTGATGGACAGGGACTGTTCATAGTCACCCACAGGCAGGTTCCTGAGGGTGCCATTCTTCCAGGACCAGAATATGAGCTTGTAGCCAGTGTTTGTGCTGTGGGACTGGTCAAACCTGAAGCTTTGGCCGTTCACCTCGAATGGGAGGGTGTCCATGAAGTGCAGCAGCTGAGGAGACAATGACAGTGGATGTTGGTACAGCTGATCTTTGGAGGATGATAAAGCTGCTAGTGAAGTTCTGGCTGAAATCAGCTGTCCCTTAACATGGGCTCACATTGTGGCTCCCTGGCTGAAAAACAGCTGTTTGTCCCCCCAACCTCAACTCACCTGCCAAGATCTGATGGATGCTTTGGGACAGGCTTTGGGGGTGCACCCCAGGGCTCTGTGCAGTGCATAAGCCACGCTATACACAGCCACATGCACGGGCTGCACCTCGGAGAGGCCCAGCATGGGCGAGATGTCCCCCAGGGAGATGTGGTCACACTCCCTGCAGTGCGTTGGCAGCACATTCGCATTCATGAGGCGGCTCAGCTCTCTGGACTCCTGGCAAAATTGGTGCTGCTGAACAGAGGCAAAGAGGTCAGCAACATACTTCTGGAAGCCAGGGACTGTGCCTGTTTTCATCACAAAGCCTAAAACTGTCCCAATGCTCTGGATATTTGGGATGGAGGCAGTTATGTCAGACAGCATCCAGGCTTCGGTGCCGATCCAGACTTTCTTGCTCAGTCCCATCCTGATGCTTTGTTCCAGCAGGGCCTGGGCTGGCAGGCTGTAGGCAAAAAGGACAATGATGTTGACTTTGGTCTTCTTAATTAAGTTAACGGTGTCTTCCAGTTGGCTTTTGGCATTGGGCTCGGATGGGTCTGTAGGAATGAGCCCCTCAAAGGCAATGCAGATGCTGTTGTTTCCAGCTGTGCTTAGGAGGAGCTCCTGGGCTCCTTGGCCATACTCATCATCACTTGCAATGGTGGCAATCCAGTTCCACCCAAACCTGTTGAGCAGCAGCACCACAGCCTCCACCAGGTTCTTGTCGCTGGGGACGGTGCGGTAGAAGGAGGGATAGAGCTCTGTGTTGCTGAGCTTCTCACTGCTGGCTCCATAGCTGACCTGCATGTTGGGGAGGGACAGGGGAGGCAGAGAGGGGAGTGCTCACAGTCCAGGGCACTCTCCCCCTTGTTGGTGTAGTGTTAGTGCACTAAATTGTCCAAAAATGCTGGTCAGGGTGGTGGGAAATGCTCATGCAAAGGGATAGGTCATCCTGGCTGCATTCGCCAGGAGAGCCATAAACTGGCCCACATGGCTGTCTCCTTCTGCTGCCTCTTGTGTCCATCAGCACCAGCCCTTACCATGAATTACAGCAGTCATTATGTTAATGATAACTAACTACTTTTATACAGGGGGACCCCCCCAAAATTCAGTTATATCTTAGCTCAGGGCAAAATTCCCCTGACCATTTTTGCTCTCTGTTGAGATGACTATTTGGTCACATTTTCTAGTG
This sequence comes from Hafferia zeledoni, assembly GCA_035583235.1. Lineage (NCBI taxonomy): Eukaryota > Metazoa > Chordata > Aves > Passeriformes > Thamnophilidae > Hafferia > Hafferia zeledoni. The sequence goes on from JAWWEV010000056.1 coordinate 5,338,374, forward strand.
TGTAGTCAGTATTTTAGTCAGTATTTTCATGAGATCCCTCCTAGTTTACACTGGGAGCTCTGTTATTCCCCTTTTTACATGGATCACAGTGGTCTGAGTTGTCTCTGTTCTCTCTGGGAAGTTAAACACTGTAGTGTGTCCAGGAGAGAAGCTGAATAACTTGCCCAGGATCTCTCAGGAAATCTGTGACAGAGGAAAGACTGGACCTGTACTTTAACAGTCTGTGTTCCCAGAGCATGGACAGTGCTGTTGATCCAAACCCTTCCCCAGCAGAAAGGAGAATTCCTGCTTCTCCAGAAAGGTTCTTTACCTGTGGGATCAGGAAGGAGCTGAAGAGTTTGGCCGTTACCAGGCAGAGGTTGGACTTGTGGGGCCCGATCACGGCGGTCACCCGGGGCTGGTAGTCGGTGTAGTTGCACAGAATTCCAATGCCTGTGGTGCCATTCTGGGTCAGGAAGAACAGGCTGGGCTGCAGGGCCACCAGGGGCTCAAAGCAGGTGTCATACATGTCATAGCCCAGGGTCACTCCTGGCAGGAGTGAGCTGGAGTTGTTGATCTCATCGATGGCAAACCTCATCCCCAGAGCCCAGATCAGCCCATCTATGAACAACCTGCAGGAAGAGGAGACAGGAATTACAGGATTCTTACAACAGGGAGCAGCTTCTTCCACCTTTTTTGGCATTTTGCATCCTGTGTGTAGTCCTGGGTTGGACTTAATGATCTTGGAGGTCTCTTCCAACCCAGCTGATTCTATGATTCTGTGATTCTGTGATAAGGAAGCCAAGTGCTGCCAAAAGCTGCCATCAGAATAGGGTTGGTTGTGTCTGACAGCAGAGCAGCATCAAGAAAACCCAGTGCTGCTCTCACCTCTCACACCCCACCAGGGCAGGCTCCGAGCGCTCCGTCAGGCTCACGGCGGGGTCTCTGCCCAGTGGGAACAGCCCTCCCAGGATGAAGTCGCCGGGCCGGCGGAACTGAGCCGAGAGGCACGGGGGGCTTGGGGCCACTGCCCAGCCCGTGCCCAGCCCCAGCAGCAGCAGCAGCTCGGGGACCATCATCGGCTGCTTTGTGCTCCGAGCAAGTGTGGGAGAGGGAAGGGGGGCAGAGCATCCGGTCCCATCAGTCTCTTTAAATAGAACTCAAGAGATGAAAATAATGGGGAAGAATTTGTTTAGGAAAATGCATTAACTCTGTGCTTAGTGGACTAGGCAAATATACAGCAGTACTCTCTGAGTGCTCTTGACTGGAAACCACTGGCCTCTTCCTGGTTTCTTTTGCTCACTGAGTGACCAGATTCATTGTCACAGCTCTGGAAATGGGGCTTCCTGGGATAGGTGATGCCTCAGGTGCCCCACTCTACTAGTAGAGACTTACACAGCAGTAATTTTTATTTATGTGTTTTTTTAAATTCAAGGTCACCCCATCATGGAGATAACCAAATCTTCCTCGGGGCACCATAGGAATTTACCCGGAGAAGGCCAGTCCTGGGTCACAAGGTTGGTGATGGTTATTTTTTAGGGTTTTTTTACTGGCTGATTGAATCTTTTCCTCACACTGTGCTATGACATTAATTTCAGTTTAAAAACTTCTTGTTTAGGGACAAGTTCACGGTGTAGTAATTTAGGTTGGATCATAGCTTGCATTTCTTCTGTCAGGTTTGAATTTCAGAACACAGGAGAGCTTTGAATGAAAAGTGCCATTTACTGCATTTTATTGGTTTATTGTATATTTATACTGTACCATAAAACTGATGCACCAAATTGGACCAAAGTGACGCACAAAGTGATGCACCAAGGCTGCAATATTTTCCTTGTATGAGGAGAAGCAAATACACTGGGGAGAGCTAAATATACACAGTACTTCAGGCAAACAACAGTTGTGGCTGTGTTACATAGATATGTTTATAATGACATATTTTTAAAGACTTTCCATTTAATGAAATATTTAAGTGTTAGCTTTAACTACATACCTTCTTTTAGAAGGCTCAAGGAACATCCATTCCTTGTGTTCAGGCAAAAGATAATGTTGATAGGTGTGAATACTGAGAACAGCAGCTCAGCAGAACATCTGACTTGATGTGGCCCTGACAGGGTTTCACAGCTGATCTCCAGGTAAGTGAAACAGCCCCTCCCAGTGACAGAAAATCTGAGTAGATAAGACAGTCAGACATGTTCTTCCAACACCACAATCCCAGAAAGGACACTCCTGAGCAGCACATTATTCACATAATTGTATGTCCAGTTAGTCCAGTGTCCATGAGGTAACAGTGATTTCCTGGATCATAAATGTTACATTATGCCCAAAAGGTACAATGAGAACATGTTACAACTTGTGAGATTCCCTCTTCCTCCCCCAAGTATTCACATCATCCTGGACTAAACATACAGTCCTTTTTCAGCTTTCAAGAAGTTCAGTAAATTCCTTTTTACATCCTTTGGCTATTACAGTGATTTGCAACAGAAGCCATAAGCCTTACAGTACAAGATTGGATTTCTCCCCAGACAGTCAGAGAAATCATTTTTATAGGCATTTGACACATTCTTTAAATAAAAAAACAAACCAACCACATGAGAACACAATGTAGAAGCATGTCTGGAAAACACCTCAGGTACAGCCTTGGCTGGACAGATGGGAATGTGCAGCATAGATTAAAAACTGGTCCACATCCCCAGTGCAAAAAGCATGGATTTAATGGGCAGGGGCAGGACACAGAAGTGCTGCTGAACGCATCCAAACAGCCACCCCCACCTCCTTCAGCTCTGGGGGGCACAGGATTAGCAGCAGAGCCCAGAAAAGGAGCTTCCTTTCCCACAAGCTTTAGTCAGGATTATATTCCCAAGGTTAAAGCACAACAGAAGGCAAACCCCCCCAGATGTATTAACAGCTTATAGACAGAAGTGGCCAGGTGAGCTCCTGTGGAGTGTGAATGTGCTCAGACACCACTTCTTGTCACACAAGGCCAGAACTATTGGTGTAAATGCACAGAATTGCAGAGTTTGGCTTAAAAAAGAAACCACCTCACTCCCAGCCTTGCTGGAGGGTTGGAGATGACTCCAGGAACAAATCCATTAAGCAGGTCATACTGGCAGTTTTTTTGTCTTTGTGTTGAGGACTAGACACACACTGACATAAATATGAAATGCACATCATACATGTACGTACATTTGTATAACATACATAGATATAAAACCCCCTGGTGCATATTTTTGTGTTCCAAGGTGAATAGCCTGGCTGAGTGCTCAGCTCCCTGCTGGCAGGGAAAGGAAAATCCCTAAGCTCCAATTGCTGTGGGGTTTTCTTACCGTGCGGCTGTACCCACCCACGGACATGGATATATACATACATGTATGATATGTATTTTATATGGGAGACATACATAGATATAAAAATCCCTGGTGAATATTTTTATGTTCCAAGGTGAGGCACCCTGAATAGCCTGGCTGAGTGCTCAGCTCCCTGCTGGAAGGGGAAGTGGAGCCACGCAAACACTGGATTTTCCCGCAGTTCTGTTGGAATGCTCCTCTCTGCCGTCAGGGCAGGTCGAGCAGCCTGTGCTGTGCAAAGAGCTCCTGGGTGATGCCGTAGACACTCTGGATGTGGGGAATGGCCTCGCCCAGCATGGCCACGGCCTGCTCGGGGGGCCCCACATTCATCACCTCCAGGAAGGCGTCGCGGGAGGGCAGGGCGCAGAAGGCGAGCGTGGCGGCCTTGCGGACCACCCAGGGGTGGTGTGCGGCCAGCGAGGCGTTGTAGGCTTCGGTGCAGATGGCGGCGGTGCGGGAGTCGGTGCGGGCGGTGCGGAGCCCCTCGAGGAAGAGCTGCAGCCAGAGCAGGGCGCGGTGCAGCCGCAGCACCGTCCGGCACCCGGAGTCGGATCGGCCCCGCAGCTCGGCCGGGCCCCGCGCCAGCTCGAACCGCACCATGGCCTGCAGCGACTCGTAGTGCAGCCCGTGCTGCCCCCGCCGGTGCCCCTCCATCAGCTGCACCTTGGCCACCGCGTCCTTGGAGATGAAGGAGAAGACGGCGCCGAGGCTCTGCAGGAACCTGCGGGGGAAACCGTGGGATCGCTCGCTGGGTTGGGATGGAAGGGACACCTCCCACTGTCCAAGCCCTGTCCAACCTGGCCTTGGACACTCCCAGGGATGGGGCAGCCACAGCTTCTCTGGGAATTCCATCCCAGCCCCTCCCCACCCTCACAGCCAAGAATTCCTTCCTAATATCCCATCTAACCTTGTCTTCTGTCAGTGGGAAGCCACTCCCACCTGTCCTGGCACCCGCTCTCCTGGAGCGCCTTTAGGCACTGGAAGGGGTGCTCAGGTTTCCCTGGAGCCTTCTCGTCTCCAGGTGAGCCCCCCCAGCTCTCCCAGCCTGGCTCCACAGCAGAGGCAATCCAGCCCTTGGAGCACCTCCAGCCCTTGGAGCATCTCCGTGGCCTCCTCCGGACGCGCTCCAGCAGCTCCATATCCTCCAGGGCTGGACACAGGTAGACATCCCTACAAGCCATTTCCCCCCCGTGGGAGTTCCATTCCTGCCCTAACACTATTTGTTTTACATTCTCCTCTGTCTCAGGAGCGAACCGACCCTTGGCCGATGTCCCCTGCGCTGTCACTGCCTGGTCGTGCCCACAGTCCCCGCGCACGGGGCGCGGGACACTCACCGGATGAGCCCCCACCAGCCGCACAGGTAGGGCTCCAGCAGCACCTCCCGCTGCTCCGTCACGCACCTCTGGAAGGCGTCCAGCACCTCCCTGAGGCTGAACGCGCCCGGCACCGCCATCGCCCCGCGCCGCCGCCTCTTCTTCCTCCTCCCGCCTCCCCCGGCGCGGCCAATCCGCGCGCGGTCCGTCACCGCGCCCTGCACGTAGGCCAATCAGTTCCGGAACGTCACGGCGGTTCGGGGAGCTGACCAATCCGCTTCGGGTACGTCAGTGCGGCTTGGCCAATCCGCGCTGGATGCGGCCGCAGGGACAGGTTCTGGCGAGGGGGTGTTGGCGCATGCGCAGTGCGACGGGCCCGGCCCGGCGCGGCGTGAGGGCCTCGGGGTTCGTGTGTGTGCTGTGGATTTTTTGTGTGTTTCCTGTGGGTTTTGTGTGTTTTATGGGGGTTTTTTTGTGTTTTCTGTGGGATTTTATGTGCGTTCCGCTGTGTTTATGTTCATTTCTGCGCGTGTCTGTGAGTGCATTTCCCCGTGGTGGGTATCGAACCCAGGCAAGGCCGAGTTTCTGTAAGTTGTTGTTTATCATCTCAGTCGCGTTTTCTGTCTCCTTTTCTCCTTCTCCAGGAAGAAGTTTGGCCTCTTCGAGCATTTCTTGCCAGAGACTGGAAGACAGCTGAAATGGCACCGGCAGAACCTTTTCATTCCGTGCCCCGCACTGATCTGCCCCTGCAGTGATTATTTCTCTGTGTGGTTTGGGGTCTGGAATCCGGTAAAATGCCTGAAATCAAAGTCACTCCCCTGGGTAAGTCCGGGCTAAAATCCTCCTGAAAACCTGTGGAATGTGGGGTTGAGGGTGGGATGTGGCAACCTTGGTGGCACCTGCAGTCTGGGATAGCTGTAACTGGTTCCTCTCAGCATCTCTCTGTCCTCCCTTTGTCTTTCAAGCAAAAGTTGTAACTCATTTGATTGGAGGATTAATTAATGTTCTGGTAGAGGCACTGTAGGATTGTACAGTGTAGGTAGAGAATTAGTTCATTTATTGTGCTAAAAAGCCACAGGGAGCAAATCTTTCTCTTATTTTGATATTTTCATCTGTTTTTATTGGTTGCACTGCAGCTGTTTCTGTACTGAGAGGGCAGAGGATGTGCTGAACAGGGGAACTGCTTTATTCTGATGGATAATTTTTAGGGCTTGGTGTGGACTTAATTAAAGCTTAATGAAGTTCCACTGGGAGCAGAACAGCAGAGGTAACAGTCCACGTTATTCCTTTCCAAGCAAAGGATTATTTTGGTTTTACTTGAAGCTGTCGCTGCAACTTGCAGGAAGTTTGTGCAGACGTTTAACTGCTTTTCTTTACAATGGTTGTAAGCATTGCCAGAGGTGCTTGACTTGCCCTTTGCTGGTGTGCAGGAGCTGGGCAGGACGTGGGACGGAGCTGTATCCTCGTGTCCATCGCTGGGAAGAACGTGATGCTGGACTGTGGGATGCACATGGGCTACAACGATGATGTGAGTGCTGTGGGAGGCAGGAGAGGGTCTGGGGGAGTGTCCTGCCCTTCCCAGCAGGATTTCACTCTGGGTTCTTTTATTTCAGTGTTGCCTGGGGTGTGTGGAATCACAGAATATCCTGAGCTGGGAGGAACCCCCAGGGATCATCCAGTCCAACCCCTGGCCCTGCACAGACACCCCAGCAATCCCACCCTGTCCCTCCGAGCATTGTCCAAACCCTCCTGGAGCTCTGGCAGCCTTGGGGCTGTGCCCACTGCCCTGGGGAGCCTGGTCAGTGCCCACCACCCTCTGGGGAAAGAACCTTCTCCAACCAAGGCCAGCTCCCTGTGTGTCCCCTGGCAGCTCTCCCCTCCTTTCCCTCTGGCTCTTTGCACATTCCCAGCATTTCAGATCCCTCTCACTGCTGGTTTGTTGGATCAGTGAGGCAGCATTGCCTGGCTTTGTTTCCTGATGAATTCCCTGCTTTTCCATGTTTGCAGCGGCGCTTCCCTGACTTTTCCTACATCACCCAGAACGGGAGGCTGACTGACTTTCTGGACTGTGTGATCATCAGGTGAGGCACTCCCTTCCCTGTCCCAGCTCCCTGGGAACTGGGAATGCTTGGTATGCTGGCCCTGGTAAACCAGACACGTTCTAATTTTCTGTGATTCCTCTGTGCCAGGCAGAGCTTTAAGAATGTGAAGCAAAGTCTGAGCACCAGCCAAGCTGAATTCCATGCAGCATCTCCTTTATTCTCGGTGGGTTTTTTGCAGCCACTTCCATTTGGACCATTGTGGAGCTTTGCCCTATTTCAGTGAGATGGTGGGTTATGATGGGCCCATTTACATGACACACCCCACCAAGGCCATCTGCCCCATCCTCCTGGAGGACTACAGGAAAATAACTGTGGATAAGAAAGGGGAGACCAACTTCTTCACTTCCCAGATGATCAAAGACTGCATGAAAAAGGTGGTGGCTGTGCATCTTCACCAGACAGTGCAGGTAAAGGGGCATTTCTGTGCACTCTTGGATCACACCAAGGGTGGTTGCAGTGAAGGCAATGAGCAGTTTTATTTGAGACGATGGCACTAATGGAGTGTTTGCCTGGTGGGACAGGTGGATGAGGAGCTGGAGATCAAGGCATACTATGCAGGCCATGTGCTTGGAGCTGCCATGTTCCAGATCAAGGTTGGATGTGAGTCAGTTGTGTACACTGTGAGTATGCACAGATTTACACACATTTGCCCCTTATGTAGACATTATATACAGATATTGAGATAGATATCTATGTGCACACCAATATTTCTAGATCCCTACATCACCTCTCAATGGCCTGTCCTGTGGCCTTAAGAATATTAATGGCTTTCTCTTCTTCCATCAGGGTGATTATAACATGACACCAGACAGACACCTGGGGTAAGTAGGAAGCTGAGTTTCTAAGGGTGGTAAATGTTTTTGACAGGAAGGTTTTAGCACAGGTTGGTAATGGTAGGGGCTTATCAGCTTTGATTCTTTCTTAGGAGACTGGAATTTAATGATGTCTGTGGTGGATATATGCAATTGTGAGGGTGAACAGATTTACATTGGTTCTGACAGATAGACCTTTATGTAATCTTCTGTATACTCTGTTTTTAAAGCTGGGAAATAATCAGACTTCAATGTTTGAAATGTTTTTTTGTTGTGTCTTCTCAATGTGTTTCCTTTCTAAGAGAGTACCAATCACAAACTTTTAACATTCAATGTTATTTTCACTGGCTTATATGAGAAATTTATAATATCCATGCTATTTAGATTAGTGCATTTAAAACAGGTAATAGACTGAATAATTATGGCTTTTTGAGGTTCGTAGGGTCTATTTGGAGCTGAATTAATTTAAAGGAGCTGTGGCCTGCAGAGAGGGCTCCTGATGCTGCCACACAAGTCCCAGTGACTTTGGGCAGGCCAAGGCACAGCTGTGTTCCTGTTTCCTGTTTGAAATGGAGACAGTGACATTCCCCACCCAGCCTGGGTGCCACTGGTGCCATCTCCTGCTGGCCTGTCCTTCATTCCCTCTGCCAGGGCTGCCTGGATTGACAAGTGCCGCCCAGACCTGCTGATCAGCGAATCCACCTACGCCACCACCATCCGAGACTCCAAACGCTGCAGGGAGAGGGACTTCCTGAAGAAGGTTCATGAGACTGTGGAAAGAGGAGGGAAGGTACAGTGTGATTCCCACTAATAATGCCAGAATTGTTGCTCTCAGCCACTTGGTTTCATGTTATCCAGGAGAGAACAGAAAACTGCCCTCAGTGTGTGCACAGTGGTGCCAGTCAGGTGGCAGTGCCTTTCATTCCAAACTGCCGAACACATTCCTGGGAAGTGGGAAGAGCATCAGAAAGTGAGAGGGAACTGAGGGACTTGTTCAGAAATAATAACACTGCAGTGCGTTGGGTTTCACAGTCACTAAATCCCACCTCAATTGCAGGTTCTTATCCCGGTTTTTGCCCTTGGACGTGCTCAGGAACTCTGCATTTTATTGGAAACTTTCTGGTGAGTGCAGTCTCTCTGTGAGTGTACTTTTGTGTCCTCCCTTGTGCTCCTGGCAGGTTTCTGTGATCTTCTGTGTCTGGTGAATATTTGTAGAGGCAGGAAGTTGTTTGGAGCAAGAGGGAAGGAGAACAGGACTGAAGCCTGCTTGGTAGTAAGTGAATGCACAGGGATGTGGTGTTACCATAACACTGATTTAGAGCTCCTGAAAGTAGGGAATACACACAAAAAGTCCTGGGAGGATTACCCATGTTTATGGACTTGCAGCTTGGAGAGCCAGGATCCTGCTTTGGCCCTCACAGGTACCTGGGACCCTTCTTTCCACAGGGAAAGAATGAACTTGAAGGCTCCAATTTACTTTTCCACGGGGCTGACAGAGAAAGCCAACCATTATTACAAGCTCTTCATCACATGGACAAATCAGAAAATCCGCAAGACCTTCGTGCAGAGGAACATGTTTGAGTTCAAACACATCAAAGCCTTCGATCGTGCCTTTGCAGACAACCCAGGGCCCATGGTAGGTGGGTGCTGGGCAGGGGGCAGGGCACAGCTGGGGGGCAGGACCTGCTTTGAGCCAGTCTGGCATGAACAGGCAGCCCAAGGATCCCCTACCCCCTCAGTCCCACCTAAAAACCTTTTGTGTCCAGGCTATCTGTATAACTATTAAAGATATTTCTGGTTTTATTTCAATAAAGGTAAAACGCCCAGAGAGAATTAAAAACTTGCATCTTTATATACTCTCTACACCTAGACCTAATTCAAACCATCTTTTTTACAGTATATTCTCTAAGTAAAAGTCAGGTGACAGATCCTCTACAGCACAATATTTTATTACTGGTTTTCTTCCTGCCTGGTTTATTAGGTACCATCATAAAACCCTTCCGAGATTTCATCAAACACTGTGGCTGCTCACAAACACTTCCTAAAACAGTAGTTCAGCTGCTGTGAAATTGGACAGGGTGGGAAAAATAAAATAGCAAAAATCCCCATTTGATGTAGTGTCTGTCATGGGCATGGGTGGATAGTCTGCACAGGTGTAGGATATTTATACAGTACAGTGATGGAAAATCTCTTTGAATTCCAGGTGGTGTTTGCAACCCCTGGAATGCTACATGCAGGACAGTCCCTTCAAATCTTCAGGAAATGGGCAGGGAATGAAAAGAACATGGTAAGAAATGGTTGTTTTAACTGCTGGTTTATGCTGGTGGACGTGCCAGTGGCACTGGGAGGGTTGGAAGGGCAGGAGAACTTCTCAGCATCTGGGGTTAAACGGCACGAGTGCTCTCACAGCCCAGCCCAGGGCAGAGCTCTCACAAGCTCTGCATTCTGTATTTGGGGCTGGTTCAGTACCAAGAGCTGTGCCAGGCCCAGCGCACTGTGCTGCTTTCCCTGGCAGGTGATCATGCCTGGATACTGTGTGCAGGGAACGGTGGGCCACAAGATCCTCAGCGGGCAGCGCAAGCTGGAGATGGAGGGCAGGCAAATAGTGAGTGTTACTGCCAAGCAGGAGGATCATTTGGGGGAAATTCTTCAAAATTTAAATATAGTTACACACACCATAGACTGGTAATGGGATTATGTTGCACCCAACTCTGAAAGTGCCTCAAAGGAACCTTTTCTTTGGAGTTGGACTTGTGGTTTTTAATCCTTTATGTTGGCAATTGTGTTTTCTTCTGCCATAAAATTTTGGGGCCTATTTATAATGTTTAATAACAAAGTGAAGTAGTTACATTTTTACATTAGTGAAATGGGTTAAAAATTACACATTTTTAAGTAAATGTGGGTAACAAAATGATATGATACCAGCTGTACCCAATGTTTAATAACAAAGTGAAATAGTGACATTTTTCCATTAGTGAAATAGGTAAAAATGATATGTTTTTAAGTAAATGTGGGTAATGATACCAGCTGTACCCCCAAGTATTGATTAGTTTTAGCAAGTGTGTGACAAGTATTCTCTGAAATTGGGAATCTGAACCTTCAAGTTATGGAAAGGTTTTCTTTAAGGCAATTTAGGTGTTCTCGTTCCTCATTCAAAGTAACTAGAGAGGAGTCTGGGCCTGTCTGTGTGTGTACACAAGCTGTAGTGAGGCAGAGCCATTCCCAGTTCCCAACTGCTGTGCTCTGCTCCTCCCCAGCTGGAAGTGAAGATGCAGGTGGAGTACATGTCCTTCAGTGCCCACGCAGATGCCAAGGGGATAATGCAGCTGATCCGCCAGGCTGAGCCACGGAATGTGCTCCTGGTGCACGGGGAGGCCAAGAAAATGGAGTTCCTGAAGCAGAAGATCGAGCAGGAGTTCCGTACGTGCCCATGGGCACCGAGGAGGGGGTGGCAGCAGAGCTCACATGGTGGAGCAGCTGGCCCTCAGCAGCACTGGGTCTGATGGAATTTACACATACCCTCAAAAACTGCTGTCTGTAACATCTTGATTAGTATGTTAATTAAGCCCAGTTAATTATAATTACCCTTTGGACTTGCAATACTGTTGTTTTGTTGCTGCCACATTGCTGACAGGGGCTGTTCCCATTGCAGATGTCAACTGCTACATGCCTGCCAATGGAGAGACCACCACCATCTTCACCAACCCCAGCATCCCTGTGGACATCTCCCTGGGCCTCCTCAAGAGAGAAGCAGCAATAGGTGACCCTTCCAATCACCCCTTCCCTCTTCCAGGCCCTGCTGCTGTGCTGTGCTGTGCAGTGCTGGCAGAAGGTAGAATGCTGCAGATGGGTGTTCAGAAATGCTGGAAAACAAATGCACACACACTGCCTTGTTTGCCACTTGCTGCTCCTTCATTCTGCTAGCAAAACTCCTGTGTGGGAAAACGAATTATTTTTAATAAGCTCAATTTTATAAAAGCCCTCTCTAATCAGGATGTGCTCTGGGAAGAGAGGCAGTTGTTCTGTGCTATAAACTAGACATGGTTTATGTGTCAGTAGTTTTGATAATGCACCAAGAATGCCCTCAGCAGAAGAAAGGTGAAGAATGTAGTGTCTGAACTTTATCAGGGCCTCAGAGATCCATCTGTTCAGTCCTAGAGCAGCTGGGTTTTGGGAAAATTCAGCACCTCCTTGTTAACTGTTTTGTCTTTCCCTGGCTGTGGTTTAGGTCCTGTACCAGATGCCAAGAAGCCAAAGCTCATGCATGGCACATTGCTCATGAAGGATAATGTGAGTAACAAACCTCTCATGTTTGTGTCCTCTGAGTGTGGTGTGCACACACAAGTGCTGGGTGCCTAAAGAACCAAAATCAAGATCAGCAGTTCTAGTTTATGACAAAGAAGGTGCCAGGGGCAGAGTTCTTACTCTGTAACCTCATGGCTGTACTCAAATATCATTCCCCTGATAAAGAAGATAAATGAACTTCAAGAGAGAAACTAATTTTGTTAAATGAAGGACTGGTATGATTATTTAGGATGTTCTGCCACTGCCTTCTCTCCCTTTGCTGCCCACCATCCCCTCCTGCCCAGCTGTGCTATAGCAGTAACGGAGAGGGAAAAGGAATGGTCTGACCTGCTGCAGAGCTGAACACACCTGTGAGCAGCTGCCCCCAGTGGAGGAATACAACTCCAGGAAGCTCAGAGCAGTGGATTTTCATGGATTTGCCCTTTTCCCCTGCAGAGCTTCAGGCTGGTTTCCCCTGAGCAGGCCCTGAAGGAGCTGGGCCTGGCAGAGCATCAGCTGCGCTTCACGTGCCGCGTCCACATCCAGGACCCGCGCAAGGAGCACGAGACGGTGCTTCGGGTCTACAACCACCTCAAGGGGTGAGGCTCTGCTTATTCAGGGGCTTGTTCCACCCCCTGGGCATGGATTGAGCTCATCAGCCCCTGATACAGGGAGCACAGGTGCCCCCTCCTTCAAGCTGGCAACAGGAGACCCCCAGGCAGCTGGTGGGTCCCATGAGTGGTGCTTGGCTCTGGTGAATGGGGCTCAGACTGGAGGTACAACTATGAAGGCCAGAAGTAAATTCTGTAGAAAATCCTATGTGATTAATATAAACACCAGAGTCAGCAAGCTATGGATCATCCCTGTTCTCCCTTCCTTGGGAAGTGGGAGCCTCCTTGGGGAGAGGAGGTGCTGCTGAAAAGGAGTAACAACACGCTGAGGTTTGGGATAAAGATCCAGGGGTGCCCCACACTTCAGCTGTGTGCATGTCCATCCCAAAGCACTCACCTTTTTCTCTCTTCCCAGGGTCCTGAAGGATTATTCTGTGCAGCATCTCCCTGATGGCTCAATAACTGTGGAGTCCATCCTTATCCAGGCCACAGCACACTCGGAGGATCAGGGAACCAAAGTCCTGCTCGTGTCCTGGACTTACCAAGTAGGAAAACCCAAGGACTTGGTGCTCTTAACTCCTTTTAGTCCCAAACTACCCTGAGCCTTCCTACTCTGGCTTTGAAGGAGTTTGACTGGAAGATGAGGGGAGTTGCCATTTTCGTGCTATTTTGGGTTTAGTCCAAATGGTTTTACAGGAACTCCCTGGCACCACTGAACTAGAGGCAACTGAGCAGCAGTAATTACACTTAATTACAGTTAATTACAGTTCTGTCTTGGGTTTTGAGAACACTGAGCTGTATCACTACTGCCATGCAGAGTGTGGAGGTATTTTACATGGTATTTCTTAGGTAAAACTTGAAACAAGTAGAAAAATTACTGATAAAACAGGGGTGAGATTAAGACATTCATTATGTTTTCTTCTTTCAAAAATGCCCTTTGTATGGCTGTGTTGGAATTCTATTTGGTATTTGGCTTAAAAAGCAAGCTGTGTGTTGAACTGCATATGTCAATTAGGTGATGTAACTTTTAAGTATTTAATGAAGTCCGAGATGGTTGTGACAGAGTTCTAAACAGCTGCATATGGTCAACCAATTATGAAAGAGTTTATAATGTAAACAACATGATTAACCAATCATCATCAGACAGAGTGCCATCACCTGCGGAAGGTTACAGACTTAAAGAGGTATATAATTGTATGCGTAGATGAATAAAGTGCCTGTTCTTGCAAGCTTCTGTGAAGTCATCTTGGCAGGCCATAAACCTCGTCTCCGCTGGCTTTATGGCTGTATTTTAAAAAGCTTTCTTTATAGCAGGGAAATGCCTTTTGAGGGCAGAGCATCACAATCAATGGCTCTTTATTCCTTGCTTTTAAGAAAAATGGTGGTTTTCCTCAAAAGAGACCCCTCAGGTCCAGCCACCTCCTTGGAGACAGAGTTTTACATCAGTATTTTGAAAGAACACCCGCAAATGCATTTGTGGATCTGTTGCCATTTTTGAACACAGCTAACATCAGATCTTGCAGAGTCCAAGAATTATTTCAGACTGTGTCTGGGTATCAGAGTTCAAGTTACTGCCCCCCAGGAGAAGGTCAAGTAGAAGATTTTGGTCTCATCCCCTCTCTTTCTCCCCTGTAGGATGAAGAGCTGGGCAGTTATCTCACATCCCTCCTGAAGAAAGGTCTGCCCCAGAGCACAGCCTGAGAGCAGAGCCCAGGGGCTTACACAGAGCTAATTTTATTTTGTTTACATGGTCAATGTTTTGGTTTTTTTTCTGGCTTGTTTTAATAAAAGACTTACAGTGTTTGTCCAGTTCCTGCAGGGTCAGTGCCTACATGGCCCCAGCACTGTGATCTTCCCCCTTGGAAACCAGGCCAGGGAGTTGGGACAACCTGTTTTTAAACAGTCCTGAGGAACAAGCTTTGAGTTGCTTACACAGTAAAGTAAAAGTTACTCAGTGTTCCCTCCCACAGCTCATTGCCCTTAAAAATCTCAGCAGTGCTGACTGACACAATTAAAATGCAAAGTATAGAGGAGGTAAAAGAATAAAGCTCTAAATATGCTGATTACCAAGCAGCAAAACTTACTTAATTCCCCCTCCCTCCCTCAAGGACAGCTGACAAGCCTCCAGAAAAGCTGCACTCCTGCTTGGAGTCTCTAATAACACTTTTCTTCCTTTATCCAGAGCATAAAGATTGTGCTTAGTTGATAACAACAGTCCCCCTCCAGTGCTGGGAGGATTTTCCATAGTCTATAAATGGGATAAAAATAGCAATCCTTCCTGAAAGGTAAAGGATTCATTTGTGCTAATGCTCCCTCTGAGCCTTTCCTGCCTCCACTTCACAGTGCCAGGGTTTGCATTTGGCTCACCAGGCCCACACAAGGAACACAGGAAGGAATCAGCATGTTCCATATTTTAAAAAAGTTTGAGCAGATTTTCTCACCAATACACAGGAAGGGAGAGGCCAAGGCCCAGCAGGTGCTGGGAACTGGAGTCCTGTCCACTGCAACAACAAACACAACACTGCCCCCCAAAAACCATCCAGGACAGAGCTTTTTAGCTCTGTTACAGTTCCAGCTCTGCTCCTGGTTTGCTCAGATTGCTGGGTGGGTTCGTGATGGATCTGAGAGCTCAGTGCAGCCCCCCCAGATGCAAGACCCAGCAGAGCCCCACACCCAGCACTGCTGCTTTCCCACCTCTCCCCTCCTGTCCTTGCCCTGAGAGCTGCCAGCAAAAATTGTCCAAGTCTGGGCAGAAGCTGCAACATCTTGCTGTGCAAAGAGAAGTTACTAAATCATCCAGAGACACAATCCTTGATCCCCCAAACCATTCTGACACAAGAATCCTCCTCCAGGCCCCTGCCAGTTCTTGCTCCAAGTGCAGGAACACAGCACAGCCTGGGCACTTACCAGCTTACAGGGTGAATTTAAGCTGCATTTGGAGATTAAAATGGTGATGTAGCACATTGCCCTGTTAACCAACCCACTGGCAATTCCCCAGCTGCTCCCAGTCCTGGTGCCCACAGCCCACAAGCACACTGAGTTTTGGGATGGTGTGGGAGGAAGCAGAGCAGAGTCTGCATGTTCCACCAAAACCCCTCATCCTCTGAAGCAAACTTGGTTTGTCAGCCAGGCCTGTGTTTTTCTGGTGCCTCTGATCACCCACAAATGAGAAATTCTCTCCAGAGTCTCACGTTTCACAGGGTGGAAAAACTCAGCAGTTCTCAGAAGCCACGTGGTTCTGTTAATACAAGAAAAGGGGTGAAGAAGGTCAGATACTGTTTATATCACAAAATGTGACTGAAAAAGGGAGAGCTGTGACATTTGAAGAGCACTGCCCAGTGCAAAGAGCTGTGCCAGCTCCTCCAGAACTTCCCTCCATCAGTGAGTGGAAAGAGGAGCTTGTTTACCACCGACTGATAAATGCTGGGATCTATTCATTTCTAAACTTGCATTAATACATGTCCAGCTTGAATCCCCAGGCACTCAGTGCTGGAAACCCTGTCCTGGAATCCTCCTCAGAAAGCCAGCTGAGGATGAGAAGGCCCCTATTTGGCTGTGGAATGTGGGCAGCAGCCTGTGAACCCAGGGAGACACACCAGAGCCCTCCAAAACAAGGCAAAACCAAGCCTGAACCCACCAGGATCAGTCAGGAGGCTGATTTCCTTCAAGTGACCCTTTCCTCGGCTGTGCTGCTTCCCAGAAAAGAGCTCTGTGTTCTACCAAAGTCAGAGCAAGCCCGAAACATCTCTGTGCAGGAGCACAGCAGGTTTAGCACATGCTGGGAAGTCCTGGCTGAGGGTGCAGCTCCCCCAAGGACTCCCACGGGGCTGATCAAAATCCACTTCCCTCCAGTGGTTTAACAGCCACCACATTAAAAAAAAAAAAAAAAAGATTTTACAGCTTTGCTTTTAGAGGAACAGCTGGAAAGAGCAACTGTACCTACTCGAAGCACAGCAGTTGATTCCATCTCAGTGGGTTTTGCTTCCACGGCTCTGCTGTAGTTTATAGTCACAGGAGGGCTCCCCAAACTTCTGGTCACAGATGGTGAACACCTTCTTAGACCTGAATCTGAGCCTGAGGTTGCAGTGCCAGTGCTTGCTGGAGGAGGTGTGGTAGTACAGGAGTGGGTTGAGGCAGCAGCTGAGGCTCACCAGGGCCACGGTGACACTCCTAACGTTGTAGATCCAGATAGTGAAGGACTTGTCCTGGATGACCTGGATGTTCACCAGGAAGTGCAGCAGGTGGGTGAGGTGATAGGGCAGGAAGCACAGGACACAGATGGCCAGGATGAGGTAGATGGTGCTCAGGGCCTTCCTCCTGGAAACGCTGCGCTTGACCCGGGAGATGCTCCTGGCCATGAGCGGGAAAGCCACCAGGATGAGGGACAAGGGGACCACAGCCCCAAAAACCATGGCCAGGATGCTGTAGGGGAGCATGGGCTGGGGCCAGCTGCTCGTGGAGAAGGTCTCAAGGCAGGCTGTGATGTTCTTCTCACCCTCATGGTGAAGGGGATGCCCAAGGACAAGGGGGACAGTGACACCAAGAGCCACCACCCACAGGGCCGTGGCCACCAGCAGGCAGTGGCTGGCCCTGAGCTGGATGTAGGTGAGGGGCTGCAGCACCACAACGTAGCCATCCACAGAGAGGCACGTGAAGAAGGCCATGCTGAGGTGGATGGTGAGGTAGAACAGAGTGCCAGTGACCCTGCAGGCCACGTCCCCACAGATCCAGCTGTTGAGGTTCAGGTGGGAGTGGATCTCCAAAGGCAGCACACAGACAAACAGGGTGTCCACCAGGGCCAGGTTGAGCATGTACAGGTAGGACTGGCCCACGTGCTGCACTCTACAGGACAGCAGGTACAGGGCCAGGGCATTGCCCACCAGCCCCAGCACGAAGACAACGCTGTAGGTGACAGCAAACAAGGAGTGCTGCAAGTCTGGCCCTGAGCTGGCACTGCCAACTGTCTCATTGGAGGCTCCCTCAGCCCAGGGAACACCTGCCATGGTTTCTGCTGGAGAGGAGGGCATCCAGCATGGGGAAGGGTCTTAAACCATCCCTCACCTCAGGAAGTTCTGGAGTTTTAGTTCATCTCAGCAAGTGGGAGCTGAAGCCACACCACAGATGTTCAGCCTTGGCGTGTTCAGGTGGAAAGCAGTGCCACTAGAAGGGAAAAAAGGAGAAATTTTAAACACAAGCACTTGAGTTTACACAGTAGGCAGCACCTACTGGCATTAAAACCACCCCAAGGTGACAGTAACAGGCAGCTGATGTTCATGCACAAGGGAGGAGGCCCCAAATTCCAGCACCTAAACCAACTCTGCAGGCAGAAAAAACCACCATTCTCAGTCAAAAAGGGAGCCCAAGGGACTGGTTTGTGTTGGAAACGTGGGAAAGAGACACCACAGTAACCTGCACTCAGCAGTGCAGCTCCATCCAGCAGAAAACAAACCCAAGCGAACCAAACACAGACACCTGAACAGAAGCCCTTGCAGGAATTAAAGAAAATTAATCTTGAGGAATTAAACTCACCCCTAAAGGGCACCACGTTCCCAAAGCTGAGGCTCTGAAAGCACAAAACTAAAGGGTTGTTGGGTACTTTCCAAAGGAAACTGAATTCACATTTCCTCCCCACAGTTGTTTGTCTCACAAAGTCAAAACCACCTGAGATCAGTGGAACACGAGAAAGGAGGGGGAGGGAAGTGGTTTCACTTTAAACAAGCAAGAACGTGGCTCTGCTTACACAGGTCTTGCACCTCAGAGCAAAGGGTTTGTAAACACAGAGGAAAATTAACACCAAGCCATGACTTTAGGACTGGAAATGACCTTTATTTCAGAGTTTGCCAGAGCAAGAGCCACAAACATCCACCTTCTGTAGGTTCAGAGAGTAGGGAAAACCATCACAGGGATGGGGAAAGGAGCCCAACCTGCTTCTCACCAGCCAAATTCCCCAAATCCCTCCCCAGCTGAACCAGGATCCCATTTCACACCTTACATTCTGAGAGGGAACTTATTTACAAAACCACTTTATGGAGTCTGATCAAACTCCAAACTCAGTTTTGCTTCCCCACAGTTGTTTGGTTTGGTTTGTGGAGGTTTTTTGGGCTGTTATTTCTTCCAGATAAACAAAACCCTCTGTTTATGTTCAAAGTTATTTGTTTTACAAACACACAAAAGCATACAGCAAATTTCCCACTGGATTTTGAATTCATGGCATTATTAGAAATGTTTTCATATAAATCCAAAGCTGGATCTTTGAACTCTGGTCAGTTGGGAGGTTTTTGCTGGTTTTAACAGTGTCAAACAATCAGATAGATCTCCCCATGTGTGGGATGCCCACATTGAATCCACTGAAAAGAACTAGCAATATAGAAAGGAAAAGAATGCCAAATACCCCTGATAATAAGTATTAATGATGGACATCAAAGGATTTGGACTGGGAGCTTGTAAATCCACTGATGGTACATTTTGTGATGCTAAAAGAGAATCTTTTTTAATTCAACGTCTTTAGATTATTTTAACAGCTGCTTTGGGATGTAAAAAGCAAAGCAAAGCAAAGCAAACCCCGTCAGTAGTTCTTTGTCCCAAGTGCAGAGTTTGCCAGTTCATTTACTCCTGACTGGCACTGGCCCTGGGCTGCTCAGCTACAGCCCTTGAGAACAAGGTTTTTATTGCAACCAGAAGTTGGGAAACACCTGCAGAACCCTCAAGAGCAGCTATTTTTGCACTGTGGTGTTAGAAAGTGCTGCTCCCTGAGCCTGCAGCAGCTTTTGGCCTCACTACCCTCCAGTGGTGGCAGTGCTCAGTATTTTTATGCCCTGTAAAGACCCACAGTAAGTTTAGTTAGAGGTTGAACTTACCAGAGCTCAGAGCAGCAGCTCCTGCAAAGGCTGAGGGGGGTTCAGTGGCCCCTCCAGAGTCCTCCCAGCCACCAGGGCCCTGCTCAGCTCCTCTCTGGGGAGTTTGACACCAAAGTGGTGAATTCTGTCACGTCGCTCTGCAGAGAGAAACCACAGGAAGCCAAGGTCTTTCACTCAGATGCACCCAGAGCCCCTGCCCTGCCAGAGGAGTGTCCCCAGGGCTGGGACAGCACCAGTGAGGGCTTCACTCTCTCCCACTGCAGGAGGGAGGCACAAAACTCCCACCCAAACCCCTCCTGAGCCCCCCAAGAGCTCCATCCCAGCCCTGCCCCTCTGGAATCACGTCCCACTGCTCCAAAACAGGCCTGGAGCTGCACCCTCCCTGCCCCTCAAAGGGAGGAAGAGCAAGGGAATGCTGCCATCCCTTCAGGAAAAGCCCTGGCCACAACCAGGGGAAAGTCTGGCAGAGCTGGCCAAGCCCCACGGCTGGAGCTGGCCAAGCCCCACGGCTGGAGCTGGACAAGCCCCACGGCTGGAGCTGGACAAGCCCCACGGCTGGACTGGCAAATCCCTGCAGCCTGCTCAGCATTTCCACATCCCTGTCCTGAGCCAGGGAACAAAAAACAGGGACCACAAGAGCCAGAGAGCAGCACCAACTCTCCTCCTCCACAGGACAGCCCCAAGGAGACTTTGGGAATTAGTCCCTGAGGGAATAAAATGCTCCATGGGAAGGGAGAGGGCAGCCAGAGGTGTCTCACCTTCCCTTTCCATGCTGTCCAAAGCAGGTGTCTTGGCCCCTGGGCAGGGGATGCATCACTTCTCAGCAGAGGACACCCAGAGTTGGGCTGTCCTTGTGTTCTGCATCAGGAGCCCACACTGGATCCCTGTTGCCTTTCAGAGAGGTTAAAAAGAACTGCTCCTCCTCTGCCTCCCTCAGGGCTCTCCAGCAGAGACTGGAAAATCCACAGCCCTCAGGTGGGCTTTGTGTTCTGCCAAACCGTCTGTCCTGCAGTTCTTCTCTCACAGGAAATGATTATTTTGGTTCCAGGCATCTCAGCTGCACGTTGTTTCCACTGCAGGACTGTTGAACTCGGGTATTGTTTGTTCTGTCAACTCCACAAGTCAACATTTTCATCTTCCCTGTGACCTGCCCCTCAAACAGTCACTTTATAACCAAACCAGACAGACATTCTGGTGCCATCCCTGAGGAAAACCCCCACAGGTTACCCAAAGTGTATTTTATTGCCTGGGCAAGCAGGCAGAACCTGAGAGTAGAGAGGTTAAACAAAAGGAAAGAAAATAAAAAATCTGAGCTCTGTGCCCTGTGATTTCCATGCCCTGAGCTCTGACAGACCCTGCCCACTCTGCAGCACCAACCAGAGGAGCTCAAGGTGCCAAGCAGCACATGAGAGCCCAGCAGCAGCAGGAGCCACCTCAGAGCAGCCCCAAAGGGCTGTCTCATGGCCATCCTGACTCCCTCAAGGAGCTGTTCCTGTGCTGGGACCATTAAAACAGTTCTAAGTGACCTCAGAGGAGTTTTGGTCTGCAGATGCCACATCCCAAGTGCAACCAACAGAGTGGCTTTGTGCCAGGGCACAGGATGAAGGCAACGCTGCTGCAGCTCAGCAGAGGAGTGAGTGGTGGTGGCAGAGGAGGCAGCTGCACTTCCCAAGGGCTGGAAATCACTCCCCAGGCAGGAACAGTTGTCCCTTGCTCTGGGCTGTACAAAGGCAGGGCTGGGAGAAGAGGAAATGCTCAATTCTGCTCTGCTCTCAGCCTGTCTTCCTCCCACACACACCACAGAAGGGAAAAAACACCCCACCAACACAAAAAAAACACGCCACCAACCAAACCCCACTCCTTCCTCTTCCTGAGCCTCTTCCAGAATCTCAGAGAAGGGCATCTGAGTTCTCTGAGGGCTTCTTCTTCCTTCTGCCTTGGCACTCTCGGAGGGCAAGAACAAAGGAGAGGAAGATGCTCCAGCCACAGTCAATGGGTTTTATTGAGCCAGGTCTGTGGCACTTGGCCAACCTCCACCCCCCCAGCCACAACAGTCGTTTCAGCACAGCTCAGCCCACAGAGCTCCTATTCTCCTGTGGTGTCCAAATCTGAGAGGGGAGAGAAGAAAGAAAACATTGACTTAAGCAAAAAAGATGGCACTGAACCCACCTGAAAGCACTTCAGTTGCCCCTGGGCTCCCTCCCCACGGGCACAGACACCTCTAGGGGGGAAGAAGAGGACAAAACCAGCAGCTGCCTCTTCAGGGCCAGGCCAAGAGCTCATTCCAGCTCCCTCCCTGCTCTTTGGTGCTTCCCTTTCCCTTCCGAGTTTCTCAAGCCCACCTGGACGAGGGCTGGGATCTGCTGAGCCTCAGGAAGGTCTGAGGGGGGTGAAAGTCCTTGGAATCCACATTTCATGGGCACTGGATTAACCACAGACAGCTCAGTCCTGGGAGTTCAAATACCTGCTCTCCTTAGCAGGGATTTCAGACTCCCAGGACATCCATTTGCTCTTTCTGCAAATCCTGCCCTACTCCTTTTTTTTTTTTAAGCTAAAAAACTGAAACAGTTTCTCACAGAATCATGGAATGGTTTGGGCTGGAAGACACCTCAAGGATCATCTCATTCCAACCCCCTGCCACGGGCAGGGACACTTTCCACTGGTCCAGGGTGCTCAGAGCCCTGTCCAACCTGGCTTTGATCACCTCCAAATGCTGTTAAATTAAGAGCTTCCATCTAAGCCAAAGGATGCTCCACTCTGTCCTGCAGCCCCTCCAATCCTCTGGAAACACCAGGGGAGAGGTGAGTGAACTGAACTGGCTCTGCAGAAGTTTGGGTCTTTATCTGTGGTCTGGGACAGAGCAAGAATTTATGAGAATTTAAAGCATCATTCAAAGCCACTGCCAACAGAACTTCTTTACTAACCTGAGAGGGGAAAATCCACAAAGGAAAAAAATCACCATTTTTCCATCTCAACACCTCTGTGTGTGCCACCTTCCCTGTGACCTTCCCTGGGTGACCTTTAGGGTCCCTGCCAACCCCAAGCACCCCTTGGGTGTCAGTGTGAGCCATGGGGGGGTCACTGTCCCCCAAACACAAAGCCACCTCCACAGCCACCCACCTGCTTGGTCGTATTCCACAGACTGCAGGAAGAGCCCCCGGGGTGGGGCCATGGCATTGGCAGGGAAAGCCAAAGGATCCCTCACCTCCAGCAGCTCTTTGATGTGATGAGGTGCCATCCTCCCCATGCCAACTGAAACCAGAGCCCCAACCATCCTTCTGACCTGCAAAAACAGAGAGCACAGCTCAGGAGCTGCCCTGGCAGGAGATCAGCAAGTCCTGCCCAGAGTCCTGCACTTGTGGCATCAGCAAAGAGTGTCCTGAACCTTGTTTGAGGTGCCACTGAAGTGCCCCAAGTGACAGCCCAGTCACCCACTGGGGTTCACAGAATTATGGGATATCCTGAGCTGGAAGGGACCCACAAGGATCAGAGTCCAACTCTGGCTCTGCACAGACACAACAATCCCACCCTGTCCCTCTGTCCAAACACTCCTGGAGCTCTGGCAGCCTTGGGGAGCCTCTCCCAGAGCCCAACCACCCTCTGAGGGGAAGAACCTTCTCCCAACAGGTCCTGGCTGCCCCCTGAGTGCCTTTGGCATCCCACACCTCCAGGGACCACTTCCAGCACTCACTTTACCTCTTCACCAGATCATCACCCCATGGCCCAGCAGCCACAGTCACCCCAAAAGCTGCAGGAAAAGCTGTTCTTCCCCATTCCAGCAGGGGCTTCCTGGGCTCTGCACTCATTGGGGTGCCACATTTCCAAAGTGCAGTGGCATCTTAGTGCCCAAAGCTGGTGGGAGGGAAGGGAAAAGAACCAAAAACATCACCCCATTTCCTTTTGATGTTCTTTCCCCAGGCACGAGAGCTGTAACACAACCATCTCCAGCCCCACAACCATCTCCAGCCCCACACACTGCCCTGGAGCAAGGCTTGCCCCCCACACGTGGGGAGGGAGCTGAGCAGGGGTGGCTGCAGCTCCACAAACAGCCCCCACAGAGCCTGTGGCAGGAGCTGACAGGCCTGGTGGGGAGCTGAGTTCACAGGGTTTCACACACAAGCAGAGCTTTGCAGGTGGGGGACTGTGGAGGGATTTGTTTCTCACTCAGAAAGCCAAAAAAGAGATTTAAAACAAAAAAAATCACTCAAGTAGGACATCCCACCAGGAAACTGGTATTTCAGACACCTCTACATGTCACAGCTTCCCTTCCCTCCCTCCATTCCCAGCAATTCCACACATTTCACACCTCAGTGTTCACCTCCTGCACAAACAGCTCTCCCACCTCAGCATCTTCCTGGCTAAAACCATTCCTCCTGTATCCCTGGGAGCCCCCAGAGCCAAGGCCTGGAGCTGCCAGTGCCACCTGCACACCAAATGCTGCTCCTGCATCTCTGCTCCTCCCTGTGTGGTGGCCACACACATCAGTCCCTTGGACTAAACAAATACTCATTCTGCTCATGACCTTTCAAAGCTCTCCCAGAACTTCCCTGTGGTGCTGCAATGAATCCTTGCCCCGAGCTCCTGATCCACTGACATTTACCAAAGAATAAACCCCAACCCACCCAGACCATCCCTGGGAAGGAGAAAAGTCCAACAAGCCAAAATATATTTATGCAAAGGCAAGAGCTGCCTCTCCCTGTGTGCTCTGATCTTGGAGTGCCCTGTGGAGTGCCCAGAGCCTGCCAACACATGGCACAGGCCAGCACAGCTCCTCCACCTCTGTTATTTTATCCACCCTCACTAGAGGTCATCACATGCCATGACTTCAGCTTTGATGGCTCAGAATTAACCAGAAAAACCCAGCCTAATGGTGCACATCCCCAAATAGCCCAGGGCTTGGTGTCTCCCCGCTCCTGTGCGGCTCTGGGGGTGGTTTAACCCTTTTTCATAATGAAACCACCCAGATTTCAATGCTTCCAAACCCTGCCTGAGTGAGGTCAGAGGTTCACCTCAGCCTGGTCTCCTCTTGGTGATGGAGAGCAGAAGAGGCTCAGAGAGAACCACAGACTGGTTTGGGTTGGAAGGGACCTCCAAGATCATCCAGTTTCACCCCCACCATGGGCAGGGATGGCACTCACCACATCAGGGGGCTCAGGGCTCCATCCAACGTGGCCTTGGACACACTTGAAGTGTTCCAGTTCAGGGGCACAGCCCATTCCTGCCTCACTGTGCCCCTGCTGGGAAAGGCTGGAGCTGAGCTCAGTGGTGGGGTGACTGTCCCTCTGCAGTGTCACTGAGTAGAATTCCCCTTTTAATGCATTCCCAGCATTTTCTCCCTGGCACTGGAACACCTGATGGAGCCAATCCTTGCTGCACATCCCACCCTTCTCCCCCTGCTGCCCCTGCCAGGGCTCACAGAGCACTGCTTGGCACAGGAGAAAAACCAAACTGAGCTTGTCAAAACAGGGCAAGAAAGAGCTGCTTGCTGTGCCCACAGAAAACTCCTCTCCTCCAAAAAAACAAGTCCTCTCCTGCCTGTTCTGTCTCCAGAGTGTGACCAAGGCCAGAAGGCACAGTGAGAGCAGCTTTTCCTCAGTGAGGTGATCCCTAAATTTGGGAAGTCTCCCCTGGGAATACCACCAGCCCCTCAATGGAGCCATTTCCAAGGAGACCTCCCTGGCAGGGGCAGAGACTCCGCAGTTGTGCTGCAGAACTTCCAGGCCTTCCCACCACTGAGAGGTACTTCATGCTCCAAAACTAGGCAGGAAAATTCCAGGCAGCCTCTGCTGGGCCCAGGGCCATCCAGCAGAGCAGGAACACGTGTCTGTGGGGTGTCACCACCGCACTGAAGGACAAGGAGGGTGGTAAACAAAACCTTCTATCCTCCCACACGAGTTTGGGAGGTTGGATGTTCCTTTCAGACACAAACTTAGGAGATTCTTGTTCCGATGGATCAAAGGACACAGATCCTTCATCTCTCTGCTGCCCCAGGTCCCTGTGGGTGCCACACAGCTGGAACAGCAGCTCTGCAAGAGCTGGAGCTACACAGGGATTGCTCAGATCCTCAGTATTTAGAGGCAGCACCACTTTGGTCCTTGGAGGCAAAGGGAGTGTTGGACACAGCCCCAGACATACCTGTCGGTACAGGAAGGATCTGCCCCTCACCTTCACCTCCCAGAACTCCAGGCCCCTAAAGAAAGCAAAAAAGGCATTTAAAAATCACATTTCACATGGTTCTTTCACCCCCAAAGGAAGTAAAGGTCCCAGGTGAGTGTGAGGACAGTCAATAAATCAAATAAGTTTGGAAGCCCAGGCTGCTCCTCTGGTGCTCAGGAGGTTTCCTGGGATGAAACAATCCCCACCTGCTTGGAATGTTCCTGCTTTATGACCTTCCTGCTGCCTCATCCCCAAGTGTAACCACTCCAAGGAAAGGGAAAGGGCAACACAAACCAAGGAGCACCTGAGCAGCAGCCAAGGCACTGCTGGGCTGAGGATCCAGCCTGATATTCTCTGGGGAAAGGGAGGAACCACCAGGCACAGCCAAAAAACCACCTTTCCTCTGGAGGTGCCTCGAGGGAATCCCGTGGTCCTGACTCCAGGAATGGCAGGATGGATTTCAACCCTCAGCAGTGCCCACTGTGACACCCACACGGCACTGGAAAGGTCAGGAGAAGTCAGGAATGTGACAGGAGAGCACAGGGCAGGCAAGGAACCACTGCAGAGTGAGCAGGGCAGGGAGGGGGATATTTGGGGAAGGAGGGAGGGAAGGATGGGTGGATGGAGGGATGGGTGGATGGAGGGAGGGAGGGAGGG
Source organism: Hafferia zeledoni (assembly GCA_035583235.1). NCBI lineage: Eukaryota > Metazoa > Chordata > Aves > Passeriformes > Thamnophilidae > Hafferia > Hafferia zeledoni. The sequence goes on from JAWWEV010000056.1 coordinate 5,364,489, forward strand.
AAGTGGGGAGGGAGGGAGACCTCTGTCCAAAAGGCATCCCTTCCTTTCACCCAATCTCTTCATATAGAAACCATTTTCCATGATGTTTCATGGCAGTATCTGATATTTTATGCAATATTTATGGCAACAACCAACATTTATGGCAGTAACCAGCCTTTATGGCAATAACCAACACTCCCCACAGGAGTGGGGAACTAACCCCACACTCCTCTGGCCCCTGCTAAACCTGCTTTCCAAACATAGTTCTGGTTTTGTTGATGTTCCAGCACCAACTCTACCCCCAATACCACCCAAGAAACATTCCTGCAGGGCAACACCTTTTGCACATCTCCTTCCTGCAAATACAAAAATCATCTGATGTGCACATTAGATACACTCAAAAACAGAGGCATCCCCCTCTTCAGATTCTCCTGGCCCTGCTGCCTTGAGATCCATTAAGCTACAAAAGAAGGGTGAAAACGCTCAGGAAAAATACCTTGCAGGCTTTGAAGGAGAACAAGGTGTTAAATTTAAGTAGGAAACTCTGCTTTCCATGTCAGTCTCAGGGATAATTTCATTTACCAGCCAAAAAAATCCAGCTGCCTTTTCCCAGCTGGCAGCAGAAAGCAGCACCTTGCACTGAATGGCACGTTGTGCTCCAGTCCAGGTGGCAGAGCCATCACCCCCTGGGTGCCAGGGCAGGGGCTGAGGCTCTGGACACGTCCTGGGCATCCCAAAGCACTTGGCATGGATGGGGCACCAGCTCCACTGCCAGTGTTGCTGAGCAACTGAGGTTGAGGGGAGGAATCATTTCAATACTCAGCCTTTTGGACACAAAAGTGGCCAGTTCAGGGGGTTGGGGGAGCTCAGAAAGGAAGGAAAGGAGGAGGAAGAAAAGCTGCATTATAGGGCTAAGAGATTGTAGTTTGTCATTCTGTGATTCCTCTCTCTGAAATAGAAAATAAACCTCCTTAGATTAGGCTAAAAAACCCCTCTATTTATAAGCTTTTAGCACTATCCCAACCTTTCCTGGCAGGAACAGTTCATTCTGCTGCTGCAGTGAAGAAATGATGATGATGATGATGATGACGATGATGACGAAAATGGACAAACTCTGAGCTCCAGGAATGCAAATGTTCTCACAGGGAGAGTTTTACAGATTAAAAGCAACTGTAATTAAAAAATCCCGAACAAACAGACAACAACAACAACAAAAAGAAGCCCAACAACACTCAACTCTGTCACAAAGACCCAAACCCCAAACTTTTGTCTCTAAATCAGAAAACTGGTTGTGGTTCTTATTAACAAAGGTTTCTAAGAGAGTAAAATGCTCTTTAAAGCCACCCCCCTCAGCCTAAACATTCATTAAACCAATTAATATTGACACAGTGTAAAAATGACTCACTACAACACACAAGTTTGGCTGCATGTGTCACCAAAAGCAAAAATATTCCCCCAGGAGCTGCTTTGATGCTTTCAAGGCAGTTTTGAGGGTTATTTTCTTTCTCCTGGGCTGTTTTTGGCCCCGTGTGGGATGAGTTTCTGCAGCAAGTTATGCAAAGAGTGGCAATTTCCCTTGTTTTACATTAAAATTGAAGACCCAAAATATGTATTGAACCTCAGGGATCAGTCAAATGGCAACAGCAGAGCTGGGGCTGGGGCTGACCCTGGTCCAGAGGGGACCTTGAGATGCTGCCACTGGTTATTTGCTCAGGACTCTGCCACTTCCAGAGCTCATGCCAAAGGAGGAGAGAATCCTGGGATGGATGGAGGGATAGATGGATGGATTGCATGAAGCTTTTCTGTGCCCCCTGAGTCCCTCAGCATCCCCCACTGGACAGAGGAAGACCAAGCTCTGCATTCAGCAACACCAAATAGCAGGAATGTCCCCATTTTCCTCCCCATCCTTCCCTTCCCCAGGGAAATGTGTTGTGGGGGTTTTTTTTAGGGAAGCTTTTCCATGTGCCCAGACCCACCTGGGTGGCTCCAAATGACCTGTCTGGGCATTGCCAGGCACCAAGAGTGAGCAGGAAAAGCAGGAATGGGAGAAGGTGGAAGGACCTGGGAGGAACTGACAGACTCAGAGCACACAGAGCTCTCTGGTTTTGCAGCTCCCTTTCAGTTTTTGGCTGAAAATGTCCAAACAGACCCAAGGGGCTGTTGGCAAAGGGCAGCAATGCCCCAGTGAGGCTTGGAGGGGGCACTTGCTGCTACAGCTCACAAGGATTCAAATCCAGGAGGGGAAACTACCAAAAAAAAAGGAAGTTTTTTCCCTAATCAGAAGGCACAAAAATGGAATTTGAGACAGACAACAGCCAGGTTTGCTCTCAAGCTGAAACACAACAGCGAGATGAGCCAGCAGGAAAGCAACAGTCCTGCTCAGGTGATAAATATCCATGATCTTTCTGGGAAAAAAGTTCAGTTTCTGCTAGAGAGAGAATACTTTCAGCCACTTCATTTCAATACTTGCAAGACCTGGTCCTGAGAGAACTTGATACTCAGCTTTATCTCTTGCTTATGCAACGACTGAGGAATATTGGAGTTCATCCCCATCCTCTGGGAAGGCAGGAGTTGTTCCTGGTGGGAACTGGGTGGATCTGCATAACCACAGCACTGCCCCATGTGCTGGGTGGGGTTTTCTCCCTATTTCCAGTCTTTAGGCAAAGCCAGGACAGCAGCAGGGGAGGAAAATCAAATCAAATCAAATCCCCTGGCAGAGCTGGTTTTTAGCAACCAAAGTGAGAGTAAGTGCTGGAAGCAGCTCCCAGGACTTGCTCCGTGCCAGATTCCAGCCACCAGTTTATAACATCCTGCCTTTCATGCACAAACAACTGGCCCAGTTCCCCCTGCCCTCAGTTCCTGCTCATATTTCTCCCTGAGGACACTGGAGGGGAAAGAAATGTCCTTTCCAAGCTGTCCCTCAGCAGAGCCCCAGCCCAGGAGGGTGAGGGTGAGGATCAGTCCCCAAAACAGGGCTGGGAGAGGCTTTGCAGCCTGGAAAAACCCTTGGCTGGGGCTCTGGGCTCTCACCTGTGCTCGTAGTGGTGGGCCAGAAAGCCAGAAGAAGGTTGGATGTCCACCTGGAAGATGGTTCTGATGGGGGTCTGGGAAGTTGAGTCGGAGTTGAGCGAGCGGAAGGTGCTGAAGTCGTGGGTTCCCACCAGGAATTTTGCTGCCTCCTGCATGGCAGGAATGTTCAGGAAGCTGGAATTAAACACACAGGGCACAGGGGAAGGGGCAGCAGACATGGCCAGCATGGCAGAGGGGCTCCAAGTGCAGAGAATCCAACCTGGCACAGGGATATCACTGTGGGAACACGTCCTGATGGAGCCTGTCTTGGAATGGCTCAAACCACAAACCAAAATGCCAAGTGATCCAAAGTCTGAAGGTATTCAAAGCTCCAAGGGCTGCCAGGCACAGGATCTGCCCAAACCTTCACCCTGCTGAGCTCCTTGGAATAGTTCAACTCAAATAACTCCACCCATATTACTGGAGGTATCAAAGGCCAAGAGAACTTTGGGGGTCCCTTCCAACTTGTGGAATGTTCTGTGATTCTGTGACCAAAAGGCTTTGCAGTATCTGGGTCTTATAAACTGAAAAAGATGCTGCCAGGTAACAAAAATATCAAACCTCATGATGGTTTTCTAAACCTTCAGTTTGCAACAGGCAGAAGATGAAACGAAGAAGGAACAGAAATGGGATGAGGGAACAAAGAGACAGAGACGAAACCAAGAAAAGGCCAAGGGGAGAACTCAGAATCTCAAGTGTCATTCAGATTTCTTCAGCTGAAGGTCTGGTCAAAATAGTCTCAAGCAAAGGAATTCAGGCAGATTTTTTGGTGTATTTGCTGAGCAGATGTTTATTTTTATTTCTGGAAATTTAAGAAAAGCCTGAGTGAGTTCACATGAACCTGCCTTAGGTTGTTCTGAGCCTGGCTTAGGTTGTTCTGAGCCTGGCTTAGGTTGTTCAGATCCTACTAGAAGTCAAAATGTTTCTGAAAAAAAAACCCAACTAAAATAAAACAAACAAAAGAAACCAAGATGAGGTTTTCCAGCATCATTAAATTTTTTTCACTGTGTTAAATTAAAATAACCAGCACTCCCAGAGAAGAGCAGTGATGGCTCCAAACTCAGCTCAGATCCCTACACAAGCTTAATGTGCTTGACAGCCCAGATGTGCTCAGGGGTGTTCACACAGGAGCTCCTCCACCACTGGCAGCCCAAATATCCCACCTTTTAGGAAGGAAAACTTCCTCCCATTTGGAATTTCTGAGATGCTCAGTCTTTCCTTCACGTGGGGCTGCCATTTGAGAGAATTAACTGCATTTTCTGGAGCTGCTTAAATGATTTCCCAAAGCTGCCATGAAGGCACATTGTGCATGTAACATCTAATCCTGCAGTTCCATATTTATTTTTCCCTTCCACAGAAGAGAAAGTCAGCAGTTTAATGTGAGGGCAATGTCATCTTCATTCCTCTCCTAAGACAGCTGAAATTACATTTTTTTCCCATTACCAACAACTGTTATCCAAGAGTGGTGATGACATTACTCCTGCTTTTCTCCCAGGTTTCTTGAATGGATGTTTCTTTCAGTACAACATAAACTAAAGGAACAATAACAAATTATCTTCTGGGGTTTGTTTGCTTTTTTTTCTCACCCACTGTTTATCATGCCCTAAGATTTTATTTTTTTTAATGGCACTGAATTTGTTTTTCTTCCCTTGCATACACAAGCCCTGATTTGTTATGACTCGGTGGTTCCTCCAAGAACACAAGTGCACACTGAGCCTGATACCCTGATTTATTATTGTGGGGTTGCTCTGACTCTTCAAACACTCAGGGAATGAGAGAGGAGATTTAGAGAGACAGCACTGGGGAAAATAAATAACAAAAGAATTCTCAGCCTTCGTTTTCCCCCGAGTGTGAAGTCACACCTAAAACTGTGAGATGTGCTGGGTGACCCATTTGTGCCCCCGGGCATCTCCTCAGAGAGGGCTGGGCAAAGGGGGGAGCTCAGCTGAGGAAATGCCCAGCCCTTCCATGGGGAGGGACACCCAAAGTCCCTGCTGGACATTCCCCAGCAGTGCTGAGTGGGCACAGCATGGGCACTAAAGGAGCTGCAAGTGCCAGGGTTGGGGGAGCACAGCCCGGGCATATCCTCCCTGAAATCCTGCCCATGCCCACAGGGAATGGGGTCACACAGGTGGAAACTACCCACTTCCTCCTTCCCCCAAAAGCAAAGCCTTTCACAGAATCACAGAATTCCTGAGGTGGCACAGCCCTGCCAGCCCCTGGAGCCCACCTTGTGCCCGATGCCCACCTTGGAAAAGCCCTCCCAGCCCCTGGAGCCCACCCTGTGCCCGATGCCCACCTTGTCCCCCAGCCCAGAGCACTGAGTGCCACATCCTTGGACACCTCCAGGGATGGGGATTCCAAACCTCCCTGGGCAGCCCCTTCCAGTGCGTGCCCACCCTTTCCATGAGGAAATTCCTCCTGATGTCCAAACTGCCCCTGCCCTGGCCCAGCCTGAGGCCGTGCCCTCTGCTCCTGTCCCTGTGCCCTGGGACAGAGCCCGACCCTCCCCTGGATCCATCAGGGATTGCAGAGCCAGAAGGTGCCCCCTGAGCCTCCTCTTCTCCAGCTGAGCCCACCCAGCTCCCCCAGCCCCTCCTCCTCTGACTCACCCTCTTATTTTCCCTCCCATGCCAAGGTGGCTGCCCAGCAGTGTTGCCCAGCAGACACTCACCCTCCTGCAGGAGCCCAGCACAGATCCTGCTCAAACACGGGCACCTGGGAGTGGTGGGCACAGCCCAGCAGGAGCCGGTAGATGTAGGTCCTGGAGAGGGCAGAGAAGCGGGCATGGAAGCTGCTGGGCACCCGGTGGGCACTCAGGATGCTGCAGGGACAGAGCAGGGAGGGACAAGGGCACAAATGTCACAGTTTAACTCAAAACCTTCTGCCTGGTCACCACAGGGATGGGAGTGGAAACAGGCAGTGGGTTCTTGGAGAAAGTGCACTCAAATATCACAGAACCATGGAATGGTTTGTGTTGGAAGGACCTCAAAGCCCATCCAGTGCCACCCCTGCCATGGGCAGGGACACCTTCCACCGGCCCAGGGTGCTCCAACCTGGCCTTGGACACTCCAGGGATGGGGCAGCCACAGCTTCTCTGCCCAACCTGTGCCAGGGCCTGCCCACCATCCCAGCCAAGAATTCCCTCCAATATCCACTCTCAATCTCCTCTCTGTCCATTTGAAGCCATTGCCCCTTGTCCTGTCATTACAGCTCCTGGTGAAATGCCACTCTCCTGAGAGGCAGTGACCAAGGATGGGCACCTGAAGGTGCCACAGCATCTCTTGGCTAAATAAAGTCAGATTCAGAGTGTGTGATGCCAGAAGGCTCTTCTGCCTTACGTAATTCAGGACAAGGGGGAAGGGGCTCAGTTCAACCTGACATCTGTCATCACAAACACACTGACCCTGACTTTGGATCATCTCCCACCACCTTTTGGGGACACTCTCACTGTCACAAGAGGGATCAGTTGAGAGATGGCAACTACCAGTGTGTGATTTCTGCTGCACAGACACCAAACTGCTCAGCCAGCACATCAAACTTCCTTTCACCCCTGGCTGGGGGCACTCCTGTTCTCCTGAAGGTGAGAGAGGAGCACACCTTGGAACCCTCCACCCTCCTCCTGCTGCTCCTGCAGCTCCCAAACCCTTGGGAAGGACCCCCCAGCCCAGAGTCCTCTGTGCTGACTCCCAGGGGCAGCTCAGTGGAGCAGATGGAGATGTTTGGAAGTGGGTCACCTCCCCCAAGACACCCAGGGCTCTGCTGCGGAGTTCAAAGGAAGGTGGATCTGTCCATCCATCCCTGAACCCAGCCCAGAGCTGCTGGCACAGCCCCTGGGAACCCTCTCACTTTCCAGGGACAGCCCCAAGAGCCATTTTCTGCACATCTCCCACTGGCTCCAGGCAGTTCACTCCACAAGGAGCTTTCCAGGCAGCTGAACTTGCCTGTTTTCCTCTGTAAGCAGCAGGGAGGAATTGTGTGTCTCCAAGCCAATGCCACCACTGCCACAGGGGAGGGCACAGGGGCTGGCAGGGCAAACCCCCCTCTCCCTGGCAAGGGAGGAAACAGCTGCCCTGTGTCTCTGCCCCTCCCCAGGGTGGCACCACAGCAGCTTTTACTGCCTTTGCCTGTCCCTCAGCCCAGGGCAGGAGCTCCTGTCACACAGCACAGGTCTTTGCAGGTGTTCCTTCACAGGATGCATCTCCTCACAAGGTGGTTTTTCTCCTGCTGTTTGCCCTTCTGCCCTTGGAGTTTGGTAGGGTGAGAAGGGACCCAGACAGGGTTAAAAACCAGGATGCCATTTGGAACCACGTAACAGTCAGATTACTTTATTTACTTTATAAAGGTTGGTGCTTGGGGGATTTTTGCCAGCTCAGGTGCCTCTGGCTCTCATGCCTTGACTGCAAAGGCTCAGCCCACAGCAGAAGAAATGAAAGCTGAGCACAGGCCTCCACAAAGACCTGCAAGCCCAGGGGATTCCTGCCCTGCTATAAACCATCAGGAGAAATGCAAACCACATCCTGCAGTGGAGTTTGGGCCCAGGATGCTCCAGCCTCTTCTGAACACAACAATAAAATCTTACACTTCTGTCCCTCTGCCTGCTGCCTCCACAGGCATATCATCCATCCTGAGCCCCTCTGGTTAACACTTCTCTGATTTTTTATTAAATAACCATCCTTTCAGGAGGATTCTTTCAGAGGGGTCTATTTATGCACATAATCCTTTCCTGCCTCTCCTACCAGGGGCAACAGATTCCTTCTATCTAAGAATGTTTTTCCAGCCTTTATTCCAGCAGCCTCATTTCAGGCCTTGTTAAGATCCCATTTTTTGGAAATGGGTAAATATAATATGGTCAATAAAGACTCATGGCATTCTTTATCTTTCCAATAGAGCCTGAATTTCAGGGGAGGTGGAAGGGAAAAAAGCCCAAAGAAATGCCAAAGATGTCCTTCAGAATCACACCCTGCTCTCCCCACTGCCAAGAGAGAGCCAATGCCAGTTTGCAGGAGGTGGGAGGAATCCAATAACCTTCACTGGGTGCTTACAAAACCAACCCAGAAACAGGAGGTGTGAGTTCCCTCCTGGCAGTACCATCCCTACTTCAGGGAGAGCAAAGTCCTGCCCAAATCACCCCACCTATGAAACATCTCTGATCTTTGAGGACAAGATCCTCTCACATGTTTTGCAAGTTTAAAAGACAGAGTAGTTGATAGAAGGAACCCATTGGACCACAAAGAAGGTTATTGTGGCTGATGGCACAGTCAGCCCCCTTGGAATCTCGTTTTCCTTCCAAGCTCCATCAACAACAATGTGTTCTCACAAAGATCCCTCTCTCCATCACCCCCTGCTTGTAACCACATGAAAGTTTTGAGTTCCCTCTTCAGCATTAGCAGAGAATTCTTCCTGGCAGAGCAGCATTTGCAGAGGGAGGGATGGCTGCTGAGCACACGTGGGCTCATGCCCAGCACCAGGAACCCTAATGGGAAGCAGATGAACCATTTTTGAAAGATTCAGCCTCAGGGAGAAGGAAAAGCTTCCTGATGAACTCAGACTGACTGAGCAGGGCTGGGTTGTATTCTGTCAGAAGGTATCACCTCCTGAGACATGGCAGATCCGAGCACGAGACAACTTCTCCCCTCCGTGAGATCCCACTGCTGCTTCCTTTTGGAGATGTTCTCTGGTCCAAACCTCCTTCAGCAGCAATGGGATGGCTCTTAGGACAAGCCTGAGTGCAGCTATGGATCTGTGTCACCTCCAGCACTGAGAGCAGCAGGGTCCCAACAGCACTTTCAGCTCTCCAGGACAACTCATTCCATTAAAGCTCAACAACACAACTCACATGTTACTGCCCCAAATTCAGGGGAGGGAGACTGAGATTCAGTGGCTGGTGATGCTCAGCACAGCCTGACCATTACAGACAGACTCCCTGGCTGGAAAATCAGAGAGTTTGGCTCCCAAACTGCTTCAGTCTTCTAAGGAAGGAAACCAAAACCATGACCTACTTCATGTTCTCTGTTCCTGTTAAAACATCCAGAAAGGGTTTGACTTCCAGGCTGTACAGAGTCTGACCTACTTTGCAATCTGAGCACAAGTCACATTCTATTTCAGAATATTATCTCAGAATATTATTTTTACTTCTGGAAAGAACTCCTCCCCAGCCCCACCCCAGAGCAGCTGCTCCAGGCTCTTTGCACACACGGCAGGAAAGGTGAAAGCTGTCAAGAGAGAGGAACTCCCAGTCAGCCTGAGAGAGGGATTGGCTTTGTGGCTCTCACTGCTGAGGAATTGAGCTGCTGCTTGGAGAGGCCAATGGAGCAGCTGCATTTGTGAGTGCAGAGCTGTCAATCCTCTGTTATGTGCTAATATTCCACCTCAGGTTTGGTGCATGACCTGACTTGCTCCTGCCTGGCTGTCCCTGGGCTGAAATCAGAATCTTGCTCTCCTTTCAGGTGCCCCCTGGGAAACCTTTGCTTAAAGACTCAACCAACACTGCAAACTGCCAAAACACATTTTTGCAAAGGAGGTGGTGGCAGGGGAGGGAAAATTCCCCCGTGGATTTCTGGGGGCTGACACTCAGATGGGTTTCCAGCAGCAGCCACACTCTGCATCCCCCTCAAGCAGCACAGGAACCACTCACAGTGCCCTGGGCTCAGCTCACCTGCGCAGGGCCAGCACAAGAGGGTCCCACGGAGGGGCAGTGGCACCTGAGCCAATGTGGACAGTCAGGAGAGTGTCAGGATCAAAGGAAAAGGCTTAAAGAAGGGAACAGCAGAAGGGTGGCCTTCTCAAGCTGCCTGGGGACTGCCAAAGGAACTGCAAACATCAGGGGGAAAGGGCAGATAAAACAACCCAACAGCCACCAACAGGAACTGTGTGCCTGCAGACAGGAGGCTCTCACAGCACCTTCCTGAGCTCACATTCCAAGGATCTCACTTCCTCTTCCCCTTCCCCCTCGGATGGCTCCCCTGGTGCTTGTTCAGAGGGGAAGGAATGCAGCTGGCTGAGCCAGATGCTGCAGCTTCTGCTCCAGCTCAGATCCCAAAGACAAAAGGTCCCACTGGATTTAAAGAAATGCAAAGCATCACCAACACACAGCTCCAGGAATTCTGCAGGAAAACACTGGAAAACCCAATGCTGAGGCCGTGAGAGCCACAGGCTACACAATATAGATAATAGATAATATATAGTCTATATTATATACGATAGACAATATAATAGATAATATATAATATATGCTATTAATATATATTATATATGATAATATAGTATTATGATATATAGCATATAATAGAAAACACATAAAATAGATACTAGATAATGTATATATTATATATATAACATATATGAGAATAGAGAATACATAAAATAGATACTAGATAATATGTATAGTAGATAATATATATAATGGAGAACATATAACATATATCTATTATATCTATCGTCCATAATATATTAGATATCCTATACTAATATAACTCCTAAAATGTTTAATTTTTAACATGACTTTACCAGCATTAACTACACTCATTTCTTCCCTCCTACTCCAACAGCAGCACAAACACACACACAGAGGAGGGCAAAGCACGGCCAAGGTCACTCCTGCAGGATCCCTCCCAGCCCAGATGCCCCCAGGGCAGCAGCACTCACCGGATGGGCTGTGGCCGCAGGTGGCAGTTGAGGCTGAGCTGCAGTTGGTGCCCGCTGAGCTGGGGCTTGCCCGGTGCCCTCAGCACATCCAGGTGGGCAGCGTTGCAGAGGGCATGGACCCCACTGTCCGTGCGGCTGGACACGTGGAACCTGATGGGCACACTGGGCTTGAGCTTCTGTGCCGCCTCCTGCAAGGGTGGCAGTGCCAGGGGTCACCAAGGTGGGCTCCCCTGTGGGACCATCCTCCTCCTCCCCCACTGCCCACCCTGAGGAGGCACTCAGAGTTACGGTGGGCAGAGGATGCCATGGAGAGGAGCCTCTTCAGGGATCCTCCCAGCACCACTGGCTTTTTTCCCCTTTTTGCCCTGAAATCAGCTCCAACAGAACACCCAAAGTGCCCTATGAGCTTCCTCACAGGAGAAAATCAAGGGAAAATATTCATCTTCCTGTCCTTTGCCTCGGGTCTTTGGGGAGGGGGAAACAAGGCAGAGGATGAGCTCCTTAAACCTGGCACTGAGTGCTGGAAAGCCAGGCCATGAAGGGATGGGGACAGCACAGGGATGTCTGAAGGACATCAGCCAAGGGGCTGAAGCAGCTCGGGCTGCAGCTTTTGCTCCCAGGCTGTAAACCCTGTGGTTATTGGTGCAGGCAGAAGTTCTCTCCCAGCCACAACGGGAGAAATAAACTCCCATCGGCTGTGGGAGCACAGGAGGGGCAGCACAGCACTGATATTTATTGGGAAAGAGCAAAATAAACTCAGCCAAGAACACTCTGAACACACCCCAGCAGCTGAGGAGCTGGCACTGAGCTGTGGCAGCAGGTCCAGCACAAACACACAGCCATGGCACACACAGGAGGGTTTTTTTAACATATATTTTTCCCTGTATATTCCTCAGTTAATTAATGCAGTACTGGCCTCAAGAGCACTGTTTTTGTTTCAGGAGCAAGAGCTGCCTTAAGATTCAGGTGATGCCTCACTCACCCCAAGACCCACAACAGGACGAAGGCAGAAAACAACCTTAATGACACTATCAGAGCCCCAAATCCCTAAAATTACACTGCACTTGAGAAGCCCTTTAAAGATTAGCCAGCAAAATGCACTGCAACAAGATCCTCCTGGTCCTGCCCAGGGTTTGGAGAATCCACCTGTGGATCCCATTGTTGTTTCCCTTTCACAGCTGTTCCTTTCCACACAGCTGGGTTTTATCTCCCCTTTTATTCTGCCTTTCCCACCTGCCTAACTGGAAAAACAACTGGGGGAATTACCAAAGGTTCCTGGGGGGAAAGTAAATAACCCCCTGCTAAATGAGTCATTGATAAGGTGCCTTTTAATCAAGATTCACACTCTCAAACAAGAGGGAGCAGAATTGATGCTACCACAGCCCTCCCTAGTGAGGGCAGGCCCTTGGACAGAAAACCCAAGGAAAGTTGTTACAGGGAGTAAGTGAAACATTTGAAAGACTGAAAACCCACAAAAGAAGGCAGAAAACCAGAAGAATGACTCGAAATTTCCTTCCCTTTCCCATCTCCATTTCTGAGCAGAGAACCCAGTGGTGGTCTTGGTTAGATTTTAATTTGGTACAAGAGCCAATGAAGTTCGAACTGCTGACTCACAAATACCTTCCAGACTCCTGTTTGAGCAGTCAGGATTGTGGGCTCTCAGAAATGCAGTTAAAAGGCAGAGCAAGGCAGTTAAAAATGCCACCAAGCTGTAGGGGGAGGCCTGGGAAACCGAACAAAACTGACTTTTCCCTCCCTAATCCTTCTCTCTGGAGTTCACATGTGCTTAAAATTAACAATGAAAATCTTTATCACCCTTAAGCAGAGAGAAGCAGACAGAAATGAAACAGTTTTCTGGAGCAGACCTTGGCTTGTGCCTCAGCAATTTGTCTTGGAGCAGAAGCTGATTTTAAGAGCAGAAGTTTCTGAGATGTTTGGGTTTCACAGACTCCTCCTTTCCTCCACCCTCTTCTCCCCCTCTTTTCTCATCAGACAAAAACCAGCAGTGGAACCAGAGTTGAGAGAGAGAACATGGAAAACATCCTCTTTTTTTTTTTTTTTTGCTACAGACTTGCCCTTGTCCAGCCCCGTGTTCTCCCACCTCTCTGGAGGGATGGCTGAAGGAAATGTGTGATGGTATCCCAGGAGGAACATCACCATCATCACCACCACCACCACCAGAGCCCTCAGTTTGTGAAGCTGAAGCCTTTGTGGAGTACCAACAGGCACCCAGCTGATAATGGACTTGCAACTTTAATATTTCATTTAATTAGGATGGGATATAATCTCCTTCAAGGGAGACTTTCTGACCTGCTGAACTCCCCTGCAGGCAACAAGAAGCGACCCTTCACCCATGCAAATATCTCCTACCTGTGATATCCAAAGTCCTCGGGGCCTGGAGGCAGCTCAAGGTTTCCTCCTCTGGTTCCTGTGCACTTTAATCTGTCATTATCACCCACACACTGAATTTCAAAAAAGGGGCATTATTTACATGTTGTAACTGCCTGGATAGGGACAAGTTTTTCCTGCCCTTTCAGTACAAAGAAGCCCCTAAAAACAGGCAGGTCTTTGATGTGAGGAACTCAAAAGGTTTCACTGCTGTTGGTGCAGATCCCTCTCCTGTCTGGGACCATCTGTGGATTCCTGGGGGGGAACTGAAAGAGTTAAGGACTTTATCCATGGGCACCCAGCTGAAAAGAAATAAAGAAGACAGAGGGATGAAGGAGCTGGGCTGCCCTCCCTGTGCTCAGGGTTCCCAGGGCTCTGCTCCCTCCTTTAAGCTACAGAACAGGAAAATATCCTCTTCAGCAGGTGCTACAAACACCAAAACCTGGCTTGGCACCTTCTGGAGACCTTCCACTGAGCCACATCTCACCCATTTAGCCTTTGCTTCCAGAGGCTTTCCAGACAACATTCCTGGAGCAGCAGGGAAGCCTCCCAAGGGTGCAAGTTCATCCCTGTGACGTGCCAGGGATGCAGGGAAAGAACTCCTTGCCTTCAGCAGGTCTGCTCTGCCAACAGGTTTCATTCATTAAGCACTTCCATATTTTGAATTATGCCCAAATTTCCACTGCTGAGTGCCAGAATGACATGGATCCACATTCCAAAGTGCTGTTATTGCTCACAGCTCAGTTCTCTCCTCACTCTGCACCAAAGCAGGAGAGGCAAGAGAAGAACAGCCCCACTCATGTGCACCACCTATGGTGGGGAAGCAAAACTTCCTCCCCCTTCTCTCCTGAAGTCTAAAAAAAAAAAAAAACAAAAAACAAATCCAAGATACTCAATCATCAACCTCTACAGGCACCAGGAATGTTTGGGAAAAATAAGAGCCTGCCCTGCCCTGCCAGGGACCTGCAGAGTTTATAAAGTGCTGTGTTCTAATAAATCATCATGTGCAAGCTCCTGGTTGCAAGTCATCCCAGCCTCCCTGACTCACTGGGTGCAGCTAATTAAAAATCTCCCTTGTTTGCAGTGGAATAGATAAAAGTTGAAGTGAAAGCCAGGCAAGGAAACGTGCATTCTGCTGGGAAAAAGGGTTTCCAAAGCAATCTCCTACATCCTTGAGATTATTATCCAGAGGTTGAAGATGACAGGTCCCTTGGTCTGTTTTCCTTTCTTTCTTCTTCTTTTTTAAGGGGGTTGGGAAGAGGAGGGGCAGAAGGTTGTGGCAAAGCTGCCCTGCATGGTAAGGAGTTGGTGGATGTTCTCCCTCTCCTGTCCTGCTCCCTTTCCCTTTCATGAGGGAGGGTATCTGCCCTCAGCATGAGGCTGAGGGCCAAAACACAGTTCTGTGTGGGGAATCATGGAATGGATTGGGTTGGAAAAGACCTCTGAGATCATCCAGTCCAACCCTTGCTCCAACTCCAGTCCCTTTACCAGATCATGGCACTCAGTGCCACGGACAAGCTCAGGTTAAAAACCTCCAGGGATGGGGAATCCACCCCCTCTCTGGGCAGCCCATCCCAAGGCCTGAGCACTCTCTCTGCAAAGAATTTTTTTCTGATCTCCAACTTAAATCAGATTGGGGCAGCATTGCCCACCACAAGGGCAAAGAGCACACTCAGGAGATGGAACCAACCAGGAGAGGGAAGGGAAATTACAGACCCCAGCAGGGCTGGCACATGGTGTCTGTCAGGAGAGACACTCAATGAGCAAAAGGTGCTTCATGGGAGACCTTCCTTAAGGACATTTGGAAGGGTTGAGACTGGAGAATGAAGTCCTGCCTCTTACAAGTTTCCACAAAGGACTGGAGGGAGCCAAGTCATGGGGCTCAAACATCCCCAGCTGGGGAAACAAGGTCTGGAATTTGGTTTGGACCCATCACTCCCAAGCTGGGCTTCCAAGTCTGTGGTGTGTTTCCTTCACAAGTCCTTCAAGACAAATATGTTGTCTCCAAGAATGAAATCAAGTGTTGTCTGCAAATCTCACCCCCCTCAAAGAGATACTAAAAGCTCCATCAAATATCTACATGTGTAGCAGAGCTCAAACAAGTCTCCATTTCCCCTTGACAGGGCTCTGGTACAGAACAGCACTGAGGACTGCAAAACCTTCTGATAGAGCATTTTCCAGTGACACAAACCTTCTGCTCAGCCCCAGCCCAGCAATTTCACCCCAGCACACCCCCCCAAACCAAGCAGCCCCTGGCCCTTCCAGTGAGACAGTTGGTGAAGCACAAGGGCTGCCCATCACAGGTTTATTTGCTCACCTGTAACTGCAAACAAATGTCTGCACATCTTTAGGACACAACAAGGATCTGGTTACAGGTTTAATTTTGCCCTTCCCTTCAGTTCTCTGGCTTTGGAAAGCAGTGAAGTTCAAGAAGAGGAGAAAGGAAGATAAATTCCTCCAGGCCCCAGAAGTTTTCTATTTAAGTTGCTTTAAGCCTTCCCATGTGGTTCTAATAGACACAGCCCAGCTCAGCAGTGCCCAGCATCAATACCACCACATGAAAGCAAAGCACAGAGCCCAGAACTGGCCTGCAAAGTGCTGATACTGTGAAAAGACAACACCAAATAAGCTCATGTTGTTCTTTTTTGCTTCTTCTTTTCTCCCCTGATGACCCATCCTGCCCATCTGCCTGTCCAAACAAAGTTACTGGGATAATGCAAAACAACTGCTGGGCTCCCCCGAAGTCCAGCCTGGGCTGAGGCACTGGATGGCTCAGAGGATGAGAGAAATGAGAGAGAAAGTCCTCTGGGCTCTTCTTTCAAGAGCTGCACAATATTTATCCACTTTCTCTGCAATGGTCTCAGACAAGAAGCCGTGGAAATACACCCTGAGAACTCTTACTCAAGCCGTAACTCGTGACTTTCCTCCAGCAGGCAGAACTCCCTCCCTCAGTGGGGTGGAAATGTCTTGGCCATGGTCACAGAGAGAGGCTGGGTGGGACAGCAAGTCCTCCTGGAGCAGCAGCTCCAACAGCTCTGTTCTTCACACCCCCAGGATTGTGGCCAAAGCAGAGCAGACTGTCCCAAACTGCTGAATTTGTCACCTCAGGTTGGACAGACTGACCGAAAATGAGGAACACAAAGGCTGGGTATTTCACCACAGATCTGGTCTGACCCACAGCAATCAGTCTGAACCTCTCCAACAACCTCCTAAAAATGCACAAGCTTCCTTTGGAACTCCATGATGCTTCCAAGACAAACGAGGCAGCTTTCCTTTGATTCCTGCCCTGCTGGGCTTCAGCAGCAGCAAAACAGCAGCTTGGAATTCAGCCACAGCTGGATTACAGTGCTCAGGTATGCTGAGCTTTTGCCCCATGCAAGTGATCCCTTTTCTACTCCTGGGTGTAACAGCAGGTCCTTTGCACTCCTCTTGCACACTCAGTCCAAGCCCCAACTGCACTCAGGTCCTGAAGGCCATTCTTGTACTCTGGGAATCCCTGGGAGCTGCACAGCAACAACAATAACAATGATAACAGCATCTTAACTTCTTTCCCTGGCATATCAGAACTCCAAATGAATGGAAACAGGAGGGAAAAATGGCCATCCTGCTGGGCTTTGTTCTGGAAACATCCATCAGAGACATGCTCTCCCATGAGGACACAGCAAACAGTTTCTAAATCCATAAAGGATTTTGTCATGAACTAGAACTGAGGCAGTTTGAAGAACAAGGGGAGGCAAAGCCACAAGTGCTAACGAAGCCTCAGTGCTTAAGCACCTTCAGGGGGGGCAGCACCTGAGCAGGGGCTCTCAAAATCACAGCCCTCAACTCAGAAGCCTCAATTTCCAGTCTCATTGAAAGGTTCACATCTTTTTCAGGATCTCTACAGTGACATCATTTCTAAAGCACTTTGACTGTTATGAACTTTATTGCATTTTGAACCATGCAAGTATCTTTTATTGAGTGTCTAAATATATCCTTGGTAGTACCTGCAGCTGAGCAATGTGAGCCAAGGAGCTTCTTTCTAATGACAAGATGATTAGCAGGGACGTACCTCCAAGTAATTCTGGACTCCAAGCAGTGCCTGGTCACTCCTAGTCTCTACAACCCCACTGCAAAGTGAAACAAATACAATAGTTATTGATACACGCCAAGATCCAAGGACTTGGCACAGAGTCCACCAACACATCCAGAAGTTAATGGAGACTGTTTGTTTTTGAACCACCTGGATCTTGCCACAGAACTTGCAGAGACCAAATTCTGATGAGTGGGCAGTGAAACTCAGGCAGTGGTTTCTTGGCAAGAAAGGAGCCTGGAATTAAAATCCTCCTTAAATTATTACTCTCTGAACTGGCCCTTCAGATGGAGGCAGATAAATGACACCAGCTTGCAGATAAAACTATTTCAGTGCCAGGAGCTGGTTGCCAGCTTCAGGCCACCTTCTTGCACGCCCTGTGGATGCCACAGAGGATGAAGAGACCACGAAATAGTTTGTGAGGACCTTCCTCTTTGCTGCAGAAGTCACTGCCATTCACACTGAAGAGCTGGGAGATACACCCCCAGGTTAAACCCACCCCACCTGGCCTCAGAGTGATTTCTGTGAGTGCCCACAGTGACAGAGACCATGCACTGTGCAAAAACTGGGGAGTCTGGCACAGGATGTCATTGTTCTGTCACATCCTCATGAAGAGAGGCACAATTCCACGAGCTGGAGCTGCACAAGTTCTCCCCCACACTTTTAAATGTGAACAGGCACAATTCTGCATATGGGATGTTTAAGCCTGGGGAAACCCAAGCTCAACCACCCTCTTGCAGAGGTCATAGCCCACAGATCACCTCCCCTGCACCTCTGGGGCAGTGCAGGATCTGAACAGAGAACTGGCCACAATCAGGCACCACAAACCACCTCCACTGCAGGAAATACAGCAACTTGCACCTCCCTCTCCAGACTGAGATGCTTCCCTTCTTCTCCTTCCTTTGACCTTTTCTCTTTGCTAATTTTATGCATTTCCTGCCTGAACCATCCCCTCTCTGACACTTCTGTGCACAGTGGGAAGTGGAGTCCAGCTCCCTCTGTGCTCTCACCTGCTCAGCAACAGAACACCCCTCACTGTCCCCATCCACCCATCCATCCATCCATCCATCCATCCATCCATCCATCCATCCATCCATCCCTCCCCCCCCAAACTCTGTCCTCACCCATCAGTCACCTGACCACTGCCCTCCCCCAAATTCTGTTCTCTCCACACTTTGCTCTCACCATTCCTTCTCTGAACTCTGTTCCCACCTATCCCTCCCCAAATCCTGCCCTTCCCAAACTCTGCCCTTCCCAAACTCTGCCCTTCCCAAACTCTGTTCCCACCTATCCCTCCTTAAATTCCGTCCTCCCCAAACTCTCTTCTCACCCATCCCGCCCCAAACTGAGCCCTGATCAAACTCCGCTCTCACCATCCCATACCTGAACACTGTTCTCTCCCCTCATTCCCCAAACTCTGCCCTTCCCAAACTCCGCTCTCCATCCCTGTCCCGGCTCTCCCCATCCCTGCCCAGGCGCTGCTCCTCTCCCCGCACGGGGCTCTGCGGGGGCACCGGGGCACGTACCTGTACCTGGTGCCAAAGTACTGAAAGAACACCAGGTACCGGGCCGGGGCACTGCCCATCTCTGCCCGGCCCGGGCAGCACCGCCCCTTCCCCCGCCGGCACCGCCGCTTCCGCCGCCGCCGGCCGGGGGGGCCACGGGGAGCGGGGGGAGACCGCGGGGAGCGGGGGGGACCGCGGGGAGCGGGGGTGGGACCGATAGGAACCGGGGATGGGACCGCGGGGAGCGGGGATGGACCGATGGGAACCGGGGATGGGACCGTGGGGAGCGGGGATGGACCGATGGGAACCGGGGATGGGACCGTGGGGACCGGGGGTGGGACCGTGGGGACCGGGGGTGGAGCGATGGGGACTGCGATGGGGTGACGGGGACCGGGGATGGGCTCCTGGGCACCGGGGATGGGTAAATAACAGCTACAGGGACAAAAATAGGCAAAGATAATGATAATACGCAAAGGCTGCAGATGTTCTTAATGACTATGATCTGTATTTAAAAATCTTTGTCTTTCTAAAACCCCGAATATCTGTGTGTGCAGAAGCCTCAAACCACTATAAACGAGTGCCCAACTCATTAGAAAAGCAGGGAGAGCAATAGAAAAATCCCTGGCCCCTCATACAAATCTGAAATCTGCTTTGAATGGAAAAATCCAACCAGCTTTCAACCCACACAATGGCATCCAGACTGTATAACAATGAGAGTGATGAATCTCAGCTTTGCAGAGGACGGTAATTTCTAATCCCCGAGCCTGTGCACACACACGAGGCAGGAACAGCCACTCACTTTCATCTCTGCTGGAAGCACCACAGAAAACAATAATTGAATTGCTTTGACCTTTATGAAACTACAGAAAACAGAGGCCACAAGAGGTCACCTTGCCCCTTCTCGAGCGAGGTGTTTGGCAGGGCTAATTTCTCCTGAATTCCTCAGAACCCTCCAGCATCTGATAACTGTTAAATAAGTCACTTTTGCTCATGCAAAGATACTCTTGGCTGTGGCTGACAAATCACGCAGGTCTGGGAACTCAGGTGGAAATGGGGCTAGAGGTGAATCTTGGCTGTAATTTGTGTATAGAAATGACATTCAACATCTCATTTCGTCTGATTCCATCTCAGTTCTGTCCATGCCTGAGGTAAGGCCTCCTTGTGACATTTTGTCAGGGGTTCAGACACCCTGGCCCTGATGTTTGACTCGTTAGTTTAGATCCATATTACACAGGATTTCCTTAAAACATGGAGATTTGTGTCTCATCTCTAAGTTCCTATAAAACTTTCAGGGAATGATGTGCTCGATGCTGTTGTGTCCTGGTGCTCGGTGGGTGGAGGCCCAGGACTAAACCCACAGTAATGAGCCCTATTTATCCACCCCACATTATTGTGGCAAACATGATCTGTTCAGCTGGACCCCCAAGCCCAGACGTGTTCCCTCCTCAGCCAATCCCACTGGCCTCAGAGGAGACACTGCAGATGTACCACATGGCTGGTGGCAGCAGCAAATCCACGGTGTATAGAAAATTAAAAACTAGATTAAGTAGTAACAGGATTGATGTCAATCCTTTTGCTGCTGCTGGTGTAGATTTGCACAGTTTGGGGTTTTTTCCTGCAGTGCACACAACCTGATGGCAATCCTACCTGCAAATCAGGGACTGGTTTGGCTTGGAAGGGAGCTGTGAATGGCATTAGTCCAACCCCTGCCATGAGCAAGGACACCTTCAGAGCCTTGTCCAGTCTGACCTTGGATGTTTCCAGAGCTGGGGCATCCTGTTCCAGTGTTTTAAGACCCTCATTGTAAAAAATTCCTTCCTGACATGACTGGCTGCCCCTCAAGCTCATCATAGTCCAGGCTGATGTCCAAGGTAGTGGCTGCTGTCACAGCCAGCTCTGCCCTGGGCCACACTCTTCCCGTGTCCTTAGTGCCATCTCAGCACCCAAACAAAGAGGAGAAACAGACAAAAATTCCTTCACAGAAGAGTTGGTTGGATTTTGGAACAGGCTGCCCAGGGAGGTGGTGGAATCATCATCCCTAGAGGCGTTTAAGGAAAGACTGGATGTGGCACTTGGTGCCGCGGTCCAGCTGACAAGGTGGTGTTGGGTCACAGATTGGACTCAATGATGTCACTTTTAAAAGGACATTGAGATGCTGAAGTATGTCCAGTGAAGGGCAACAAGGCTGTCAAAGGTCTTAGGGGACCAGCTGAGGGAGCTGGGTTTGTTTAGACTGGAGAAGAGGAGGCTTTGGTGGGACCTCATTGCTCTCTGCCACCACCTGAAAGGACACACATTGTCACACTCCTGCCTGCAGTGAGAGGGAGGCCTAGAGGAAAGGACTTCAAGATGAGACAAGGGAGATTCAGATCAGATATCAGAAAAATTTTTCACTGTTACATTGGTCAGGCATTGGGAATAAAAAGGTGGAAAAAAAGGGTGGTCAGGCTGCCCTGGGAGGTGGTGGAGTCCCCATCCCCAGAAGTGTTCAAGAGGCATCTGGATCTGGTGCTGGACAATGTGGTTTAGTGGTCACAGTGGCAGTGACAGCTGGACTTGATCCTAAAAACCTCTCCCAACCTTGTCCCTAAAAACCTCTCCCAACCTTGTCCCTAAAAACTTCTCCCAACCTTGACGGCTTTACGATGCTCTGACCTCAGAGGTCGTTTCCCACCTAATTACCCTCCTTGATTCTGAGGAAAGGGGACGGCAAAGGTGCCTCACACACACCGGGAGGGGTGCCCGGGACGAGTGACCCTCGGGCCGGCGGGGCATCCACCGCGGGGCTGAGCCGCTGTGGTGCGGTGCCCCGGTGCGGTGCCGGGAGGGAGGCGGGTGCGGGCGCTCCATCCCCGGCGGGCGGGCGGACGGGCGGGCGGGGGGCGGGCGCTGCCCGCGCGTCCTCGGCTCCGGCGGGCGATGCGCTTCCTCCGCTGAGCGCGCCCAGGGCCGACCGGCAGCATGACGGTGGAGTTCGAGGAGTGCATTAAGGACTCGCCCCGGTTCCGGTAAGCGCTGCGGCGCCGGGGCAGCCGCCGGGAATGGCTGTGGGCGGCGGGGAGCGGGGACGGAGACGGGCAGGGCCGCCGCCGGCTCCGCGGGGCCGCGCCCGGGCTGCTGCGGGAGCGGCGAGACGGCCCCGCAGCCCCGGACACGGCGAGGGGATGGAGACGGGGCCCGGGAGCTCCGGCGGCAGCGGGGGCCACAGTCGTTTCCCCTTGTGCCACGCATCCCCCCATCCCGTGGCCCCCATCCCTCCTTCCCATGATCCGCATCCCCCCTGCCCGTGCCCCGCATCCCCCCTTCCCATGCCCCGTATCCCTCCCATCCCGTGCCCCGCATCCCCTCCGTGCCCCGCATCCTGTCCTTCATCCCTCCCCTCCCGTGCCCCGCATTCTATCCCGGGGCATCGCCCCCTCCCGTGCCCCGCATCCCTCCCGTTCCGCCGCATCCCGCCCTCCCCGCCGCGCTGCCCCGCTCCGCTCGGCGCTCGGCACATGGAAAAATGAGGAATTCCAGCTCCGGCAGCCAGCGCCGGATCCCGTTGGGAGCGGGGCGGACGGGGCATCACCCCGCGGGCATCAGCCGGGCGGAGCTGATCGGAACCGCCCGCAGAGCCGGCGCTCGGGAATACAGGCATTTTCCATGCGGTCACATTCCCAGCTCTTGGAGGGTGGATTTTTTTTTAGCGGTCTTGGAGGAATCTGGGCTATGACAACAAAGACTCCGGCTTGGCTGTGCTGCATTCAAATCAGGCCGCCTCAGAAGTGCCCAGGGCTGCAGGAGCCGCCACGCTCCGGGGGCAGATGCTCCATTGTGCCAGGAGCATCCTGGCTGCGTGTCCGGATGGGCTCCGATGTGCTGCTGCTATAAAGGGAAGGTCGGAGCTTCCACAGGGAACAATCTCCTGCTGCTTTCAGTGCTGGGTCTGCGTGGGGATCGAGGGAAATCCAGACAATAGCCTGCAGGAGCAAGTTGGCTGCGTGTGCAGGGGAAAGAGTTATCGGGGGGGGGGGGGTTCCCTCTTGCAGACATTTCGTGTTGCTTCTGCTCAAAACGGTTTTGTTTAATAAGTAGAGCAGTTTGCATTTCGCTTTCAGTGTGTTTAAAAAGATCTCCTGGGAATGCAGGCTCTATCCCAGAGGCTGCAGTGGGGCTGTGGTTCCCTGCTGACAAATTGTCATTTGGTGTGTGGTTGTGGTACAGCTGCAGGTAACACAAACACCTGGGCAGGTGCACCTTCTCTCTTCCTGCCTGTGGGATTATGTGGGAAGGGTCCTTCTCCATGCGTTTTAATTTTAATTGTGTGGTGAGATCCTGCTCTGTCTTGTTCCAAAGCTGGTTCTAAAAGGTAATGGGCAGTGCCATGTGAGATGACAGGCTGGTCTCACCCTGGTTGGCATTGGAATCATGGGAGTTTTTCAGCAGGAAAAAGTTAAAGGCATGGACAGGTTGGCAGAAGGTATGAAGCTCCTGCTTTAATTCCCTGCTCACTTAGCATCAATTAGAATTTATCCACCCCTTTATTTCCTCTCTGGCCTGTCATTTTCTCCCATTGTGCTGCAGAGCATGTGAACTGCTCGGTGGCATCTTTCCAGAGCTGTGACTTCACTGTCCAGATGTCTCGTTCCACATGGCAGTGACCCTTTTCCTGGTGACGTCAAGATTGATTGATATGTTTATTTATTTATTTTGCCTCTGGTGTGTGTGTGGGCTCAGGGCCAAGTTTTAGTATGCAGGGAACATCATTCTGCTCTGTCTGCTCCATCCATAAAAACAAAACAGCTCTCAGAGCACTGGGCTGGACCTTTATCAAAAGCCACTTCTTTGAGCATGGAATTATGAACTATTTCCCAAATGGCCAGACACAGTCTGCCTGTTACAGGGAACAAGAGATTGGGCTGGAGAAATAAGGCTGGCCACTTCAAGAGGGCTGAAATAGATGTAATAACAGGGGAATATTTAAACTATGAACACCTCAAACAGTGAGAAATCCTGACTTTAGCAGGTCTAGGAAAAGAAAAAGAGCCAGACAGAATTTCTCAAAGGTACACATTTTAGCCTCCTCCTGGACTTTTTCTTCCTTCCAGGTCTTTAATTAGTTCTTCTGTTAGACTTATTTGGTGGTAATACAAGAGAATCCTTGAATGTGTGGAAGGGACTGGACTTCTTCCATAGTGCATGGCAGAGATGTGTGTCAACGTGTCCCTAAAATCTTACACCTATAAAAAAGTAAAACAGAAATATATATTTATAAATATAAAAAAGAGGTGATAGAAGGTAGCACATAATCCATTTTCTCAACAGAGGCTGAGACAGCAATAGGTGAAGTTTTTTGCCATAGGAAGCATTGTGGAAGAGAGAAAATTTAATCCAGGTTTCCTATGCCAGTCCTTTAGGTGGGAATTACCCTCCCTTTCCTGCTGGCACCCACAGAACCCTCTGCACTTCCCAGCAAAAGGTTGTGCCATATTTTACAACTGGTTTATTCTCCTCAGTTGTGACCCTTCCAGGTAATCAAGTTGTTTTCTGTTTGTCATACAGAGGGAGAAAGAAAAACTCAAAAAAAAAGACACAGGCATAAACAAACATAGGATTGAACATCCCATAATAAGCTACCAAACTGGTCTACTTTAGCAATCACATCCAATTCCATCAAAATGCTCCCAATCAATACTCAGAACACACTCAACCCCTCAGTGCTTCCTACTCTATAGAGACAAAGAAAACTTGTGTTTTCATTGAAATTTCATGACTTAAATATAAGTAATCTTCAGCTTGGCAGATAAACCTGACTTTTACAAGGCATCTTGCAGAGACATGTGCATTCAACTCCAGTAAACAAGTCTAATTACCTGGAAAGACCTGTTCTTGCACATTTGAATGCAACCCCAAGAGATACCGGGGCTTTCATCTAAAGTTTAACCAAGAGGAGTTTGGGAAATCTAGGAACACCTCTCTGGCTTGTTCCACTTGGAAGCTGGTGGTCTGGAGTGATGCAGAGGAGGATCCATTGCTGTCCTAACCCATGCAGATCTGTAAGGACCAGGGTCACATGAGTCAGTTTGGTTCGTTTGTGGGTTAGAATGAGATGATATTTGAAGTCTCTTCCAACTCAAACCATTCTGTGATTCATTCTTGGAAAAATGAAGTCCAGAGAAGTTGTGGCTGCCCCATCCCTGAAGTGTCCAAGGCCAGGCTGGATGGGGCTTGGAGCAGCCTGGGCTAGTGAAGGTGTCCCTGCCCATGGCAGGAGGTGGGACTGAGTGACCCTTGAGGTCCCTTCCAACCCAAACTATTCTGTGCCATCACTACTCATTCTGGGTGTCAATGCACTCCAGGAACACTCAGGAGGATGAGAGAAGAGCAGTAACCAACTGCAGAGGCTGGGCCTGGCTGTGGGCCCCAGAAAACCCCAAATGCCTCTGTGGTGACTCCCCCAAGGACGGGAAATGGGTGGTTGTTTCCATAACTAACATTGCAGTTGTAAGAGTTGTTGCTATTAACCAAGTGATTAATCAGCTTGTTGTGAGGTTGGGGTTCCCTGTGGCCCCAGGGTGAGCCAGAGCTGCTGTGCCCTCACTGTAGCACAGTGGCTCCCATTCCGGAATCTTCTGAAGCCCTCAGAGCCACTGTGACCTGCAGGAACAGAGTTACCAGCATCCCTCCATGGCCATCCAAGCTCCAGGTCAAGGACAGAGAGAGTGCTCAGGCATTGGAATGGGCTGCCCAGAGAGGGGGTGGACTCACCATCCCTGGAGGTGTTTAAGGTGAGACTGGACATGGCACTGAGTGCCATGATCTGGTGATCACAGTGGGGTTGGATCAAGGGTTGGACTTGGTGATCTCAAAGGTCTCTTCCAACCCAGTTCATTCTATGATTCTGTGATCTTGCTAAGTCTGATAACAGATGGAATTAGACAACTCTAAAGGCAGCATAACCAGCTTTGGTGCATCCAGGCTGGGTGTGTGGTGCCCAAGGCCTGCCCAGGGCAAGCTGGAGTGGCTTGTGACCTGTGCCACTTGACCCCTCATGCCATCGACATGAACTTCGAGGTGAACCAAACTTATCACCTTGTTAGTTCAAAGCAAACTGAAATTACACCCAGGACAGCCAAAGGAACTCAGTGAGTTTAACAGAAAGAGCAGAGCCCGGGCATCGATTGGAAAGTGGGGGTTGTTACACAAGGCCTGTGTAAGCAGGAGCCCCGAGCCCGGGGACAGCCACACGATGCCCACACAGAGCGGCTTCCTCTGTGGCAACACTGATGGGCATGGCTGCCAGCACTTGCTGCTTGGGCTGCAGGGGAGAGGAGACATTATCATGAAAGCAGGTTGATGGTATCTGTGTCAATCATAATGCATTTAGTTCTTATCTCTTTCTCGCTGAGCTTCTGAAGTCAAAGAGTCGGAGGTGTGTAAAGGGAGAAGTCAAAGCAGGGATGTCACCATGGAGCTGCTTCCTCTCACAGCTCCAGAAGATGCTCTCCCAGTTAGAGTTGTCCATCCTGTCCATCCTGCCCCTGAACATCTCTGTGTGACACTTTCCTCAGGGAGTGAGGGGTTTTGTTCCCTTTCCTGGTTTCCAGCCTCCCTTTCTCAGCATCCCTTTAAAGTGACCCCCAGGCAGTAACACAGCCCCAAATCTGCCCTTTACTGGGGTTGCCCTGGGACAGGGTTTATGGTGGGGACCATCCCTGATTTATTTGATTGTCTCCTCTCCCCACATGTGTGTTTGTGGCACTTTGTACCTGATGTGCCATTCCCAGCGTCCCCCAGAGGGGGTGTGTGACATTCCAGCTGCTCCATGTCAGGTGTCTCCTGGTCACACAGAGAACAGCAGGACCCTCGTGTGGCTCAGGGGGTTTTCCCTCCATAGGTGGACGCAGAAATCCCTTAAGCTGAGGTTCCCTGTCATTGAAACTCCCATGGGAATCCTGAAGTCCTCAGGAAAAGCTGCAGAAGGTCTTTATTCAGGGTGTAGTCAGGGAAAAGCCCTTGGTAGGAGGGAACACACTTGACAGTTCTGACTGGAAATCCCTGGCTTGGCAAAAAGGTATTTTATGCCAATTTTTTATCAAGGAGTTTCCTTAATAACTTTGAATTGTGACCTGTGTAAACAGGGTATGCCAAAGGGCCAGGATTTGGAAGGTAAAACCCCTCAGGTCAATCCCAAGTTGCCAAATCACAAAAGGAATTTTTTAATTCTTTTTTTTTTCCCCCCCAGATAAAACTGCCCAGACAGAAGCTGTGAGTTTGCAGTGGATGGTATTAAACACTGAAAAATCTCTCAGGATGCTCATGGGAGCTACAATTTCCTTGTGTACTACACAAACAAGGGAAATTTGGATATTTTGTAACTTGATGATTGTTACCAAAATAACACTCTTGCTTTGTAGCAGTGTGAGGATTTCTGCAAACTTTGAAATGCTTCGAGTTGTCTTAACAGAGCAGTTTCTGAGCAGCCTCTGTTTTCAGTTGCTTTTTATTTTAAGTCTTCCTTGCTTTTTCAGTAGCTATTCCTCTCTGTTGTCTCTCTGCTGGCACAAAGGGATGAAAATCATCTCTTTGTCAGTGACAGTGACATCCTTCTCTCTCACTGCCTCTTCTGGTTCCCAGAAGTGTGAGGAGAAAGTTGTCCAACCTGAATGATTTTACACCTGCTGAGTGTGTGAGTCTGTTCTTCCCTCCCTCAGAGCCTTCCAGAGGGAAGCACAGGGAACCACAGGCCTTGTCCTTCAGGATGTCCTAAAGCCCCTGGGACAGCCCAGATCAGGAGCTGCAGTGACAGGACAGGGAGCAATGGCTTCAAACAGAGGGGGAAATTCAGGTTTAATACACTGAAGAAATCCTTCCCTGGGAGGGTAGGCAGGCCCTGGCACAGGTGCCCAGAGAAGCTGCCCCATCCCTGGAAGTGTCCAAGGCCAGGCTGGACAGGGCTTGGAGCAACCTGGGATGGTGGGAGGTGTCCCTGCCCGTGGCAGGGGGTGGGACTGGATGATGTTAAAGTCCCTTCCAACCCATCCCTTCTGTGATTCCATGCTCTGCTAGTTGCTGTTTTCTAGCTGCAATAAAGACTGTAAAAGGGTTGGAAGGCAGATAACAATGCTTGCTAAAAGATAAAAAAACCAAAATAGCACTAACCCTGTGGTGGAAGAGGGCAGTGAGAGCCAGAGGTGGTGTGGCTCAGAGCTGCTGATTTCAGCTCTTCTGTGCTATTGAATTATCTCTGGGGGAGTTGTCCAGTCCTCCTCAGAGAGGGACTTGTGTCTTGCTAATTGTGCTTTGCTGGTTGTCTTGGCACCAGGCAGTGCCTCTGGGTTCCAACCCTGGTCCTCGAAGGACCTCAGCATGGCCAAGTCACCACCCATGGTGACAGCTCAGGGAAGCAGCTCTTGGTGTGGCCTCTTCATGTGGACTCTGTCAGGCTCCTGTGGAAATGTCCTGCAAAGCCAGAGAGCTTTCCAAGCTGGGA
The DNA here is from genome assembly GCA_035583235.1 of Hafferia zeledoni. Classification (NCBI taxonomy): domain Eukaryota; kingdom Metazoa; phylum Chordata; class Aves; order Passeriformes; family Thamnophilidae; genus Hafferia; species Hafferia zeledoni. The sequence continues at coordinate 5,392,624 of JAWWEV010000056.1, forward strand.
TAAGTCAGAGTCCCTCAGCACTCACTGCTGGAGCTCCAGAAGCTGGAGAGGGGCCCTAAAGCCAGTTCTGTGGTGATGGCAAACAGTGGTGTGGATCTGAAGAGCTCCAGGCTCTGTGGAGCTGGAGTGGGGCCTGGACAGCTCAGGGTTTTGTGACCAATGGAAGTTCCTTTTATTCATCCCAACAGCTCCTTTGTTTCGTTTTCCTTGGCTTAGGTAGGGATGGGTCACCTCGTGTATTTGAGTCAAGAGCCTGCAAAATAATTAATGTTTGTGATGACAAAGCACCTTCAGCACTGATTGATGAATCATTCATTCCTGGGGATCCCAGCGGGCAGGAGGGTCTGGCATTCCAGAGGAGGGCTGGGAAGGAGGGCAGCAGGATGCTGTGCACACCCCAGGGCCACCCCGGGTGAGAGGAGCCATCTGTTCCCCTCCATCCTGCTGTGCTCCCAGGGGCAGGGAGGCAGCGCAGACTCCTGGAGTCAGCCTGGGCTCCTTGGCCTCAGCAGCATCACTTGGGCTGCTCCCCAGCCTGGCCAGGGAGAGGGGAGGCAGGAGAGCCCTTTGCCTGGGCTGTGACTGGCAGCTTTCTGCAGCTGCCCTCTGCTGTGCCAGGCTCTCTGTGCCTGTGGCACGTCCTCAGCGTTTGGGGTGACGCAGCCTCTGCTCCTGTGGGTTCTGCCCTGTCAGTGGGACAGCTCAGCTGGGACCTACAGTCACTGGGGGAGGAATAAAGCCCTGTCTCATCTGCTAATGCCCAGATCAGGGCCCTGCAAATCCCAGTCCAGCCCCAGGGTGGGTTAAACGCGCTCTGGGGGATCCTGCAGGTCCCTTTCTGCAGCTCAGCAGTGCCCTCTGGTTCATGGGGCACCTCTGCTGGAGTCACCACAGCAAGCTGAGAGTCCCTGAGAGTGGCACAGAGGCATCTCCTGGGGTCACCAGGCAGGGACAGATTGCTGAGGGTCCCTGAGAGTGGCACAGAGGCATCTCCTGGGTCACCAGGCAGGGACAGATTGCTGAGGGTCCCTGAGAGTGGCACAGAGGCGTCTCCTGGGGTCACCACAGCCAGCTGAGGGTCTCTGAGAGTGGCACAGAGGATGGTGAGGAGGCTGAAGGCTCCCAGGGTGGTGGTGGGGCTTAGCAGGGGCACAGCTGAACCAGTGTGTGTGTGTGCATTGTTTGGGCACAGGAGGAGCAGGCAGGCTGAGAGCTGCCAGCAGAGCTGCAGGAGGCACTGCGGGCTGACTGGGGGCACCTCACAGCATCTGCCAGGGTGGGCACGTGGGCATTGTCCCCCCAGCTTCCTGTAGCCATTGCAAAACCAGCCCCATTTCTGCACCTAAAACTGCCCTGAGACTGCAAACCCCAGAAAGCCTCTGCTTTAAATGCCCTGAACTGCTGTTCTGAGGGGCAGTGGGAGGGCAGGGGCAGTGGGAGGGCAGGGGCAGTGGCAGAGCAGGGGCAGAGCAGGGGCAGAGCAGGGGCAGGAAGGAGGGCAGAAAGTTGAGCCCAGGAGCTTTCCCAAAACAGTGATGGCCCCTTTCAAACCTGGTTTCATAACACTGTGAAATTTCATCCACAACGTGAACTTTCTTTTCAGCAGGAAGGCCAGTGGAACCATGAGGTTTTCTGCCTTTCTAAGCTCTGGCTTTGCTTAAAAAAAACCCAACAAAAACCCCCAGGCTACTGCCTGTGTGAGTTCAGTTATCTGGAATAAAGAAAAGAGCCCTTAAAACAGACCTGCAATCCAAGTCTGGTTGAATTTGGAGCACAGGACAGAATGTTTCCCTGGAGCCAAGAGCTTCCTTGCTTGTTTGCTTGCAGTTCTCCTCTGTATCAAGGCTCTGTTCTGACTTCAGGCATTTGCAGTCACTCCTGAGTGCTGTTTCCCAAGTGTTTGCTCCACGCTTGGATTGTTGGCTCTCCCCGTAGTTAATGTGGCCTTATCTAAAGTAAAGCTTCGAAAATGAGGGTGGGGGAAAGGAAAGGGAACAACAGCAAAAAATAAAGAAAGTAGATTTGGGTGGCACTCAGTGCTCTGTTCCGGGGCACAAGGTGGGCATCGGGCACAGGGTGAGCTCCATGGGCTGGGAGGGCTTTTCCAGCCTCAGGGGTTCTGTATTCCATGATTTCTCTGTGGAACAACTCTCACACTCACACCCTCTGAGTGTAACCACTCCAGCACGAAACTTGCAGTGGCTGCAGAGGGAATGGCTGGAAAGCAGCTCAGTGGAGTCATTACAGTGGATTAGAGGGCTGATGTCACAGCTCAGGGGTGGCACATCCCAGAGCAAAGTGCTCATTCATTCCTTAAATAAGCATAAAGTGGTACCGTCTAAACAGATTATATAATATCAGGGAGTGAGATAATCCCTTCTCTGCATACCCAGCCTGCTTCATCACCCCACAGCAGGGCTTCATAATTTGCATTCTCCCTATGAAATGCTACTGCTGATGGAAACAGCATGTGTGAACATGTGTGTAAACACATGTGATTCCAAGGCTTGGGATGTCTGCCTGTGATGAGTTAAAAGGATATTTTATGGGAATAAAATGCAGCTGTATGTCCTGCATGTACAGAGTTAGAGACACAGAGCTTGTGGTCCTGTCTCAGCACCCAGGCAGTTGTGCCAGGCTTGATTTAACCACCACCAGGGTCCTGCCACCCTGGCAGAGCTGGGGGAAGGCACAACTCTCTGTGACTATTCTGAAGAGCAGCTATTTAAGCCTGTCTCTTGTTCCTGCTCTGTCCCAGCCCAGGGAGACAGTGCTGGTTCCCACAGCTCAGCCTCCTTGCAGAGTGTCACCCCTTTGCTCTCTGAGAACCCCAGACTTTGGCAGGAAGCTTCCCCCCTCTTTCCCCCCACTTTTTCCCTTTTCTTTTCCCTTTCCCCCTTCTCCCCTTTCCTTTTCCCTTTCCCCCACCCCTCCCGGATGTCCTGCTGGCACTGCCCGTGGGCTGGCACTTCATCTGGTGCTGTCAAAGAGCTGCCCACCTGAAGGCTGGGGGGGGACAAGAAGGCAGCAAAGTGACATTTGGAGAAAACCTCCTGCCTTCAGTGTTCCAAGAGTGGGATCAACCCAGGCCTGCCAGATTGAGTTTAGGAGTTTGGAATAACACAAGCTCTTGATGTGCCACTGACTCATCTGAATTCAGAGAAAATGCCAAACTAGTAAACAGGGCTGAGAGCCTGGAAAGCTCCAGGTTGGTGTGTGTGGATGGGCTGGGGAGAGGCTGCTCTCAGAAGTTGAAATGCTGTCGCTTCCAGCCTGATGGACTTTCATCTTTGCTTGTGTTCCCCACAATTAGTCCCAGTTTGGTTCTGTTACCTGCAGCTCTGAGCTGTGTGGGTGGAGAGGAGATGTGTGAGATGCCAAGAAATCAAGAAGATTCAGTGTAGAGGATGAATATCTGAGAGCCCTGCAGGGCTGGCCCCTGTTGTTCCGACCCTGGACTTGGTGCTTGAGTTCTCTTTCTCTGCTGAGACCCCGTTACCACAATGCCAACTTTGTTCTCCCTTCCCTGGGCTGCATCACTCAGCACAGGGGACGAATTGATTTTACTCCACTGGTCCCAATTATTCCCTCTGCCCTCAACATTTTGACTTTTGTGTGAGCTTGGGAATCTCCTCCCTGTAGCTGAGCCTGACCAACCTGTGTCCAGGACAATGATGTTCCTCCTGCAGGGATGATTCAGCTCCAAGGGCTGGGACAGCCCCTCCCATGGCCACAGAGGGCAGATGTGGAAGTGGTGAAAGTCCTTCCAGCTGCACTCAAGAGTGTCCTTTTCCAAACCTGATGATTGAGAACTTCATCTTTTACATGAGAATTAATTCCCCAATCCCAGCCACATCACGCCAGTTCTGTTCCCTCTGGAGAGGTGTCAGGGCTAGAAAAACGGGACCATACCCAACCCTGGAGAGGAATGGATGGTGTTTAGGACACTTGTTCCCATTCCCCCAGCAAGTTTCCATGCAGCGCAAACTGCCCTCCCTTTAGGAAAGGGCTGGGTTATGGGATCAGCACTCCCCAAGAAAAAAGCCAGTTGTTTTGTGGCACTGGGACACAGCACTTTGGCACCTCTGGGAGGGTACAAGTGACACCCAACTGTCCCAGGGCACAGGAAGGAGCAGGACCCTCCCTTCTTGCCCTTTCAGCACTTCTGCTGCCAGGGAGGGCAGGACCTTTGCTGTGTTTGGCAGGACACGACACAGGAAAAGCCTTTCAGGGCGAGACAAAGGGAGCACAGAGGTTGGGGAGCTCCAGCTCCCAGCCAAGGCCCAGGGGAGGGAGGGAAAAAAAGAAACAAGGAGCATTTAGTGCTGAGAGACATCCCTGCTGGGGGAGGGTGGCTGGAGCTCAGCTGTGGACCAGGGGAAGTCTCAACAAAGCCTTCTGGACCTGCTCCAGCCCTGTTGGTGAACGGATGTCTCCAAGGTCACTTGGGGAGAAGATAAAACTCCTTGAGACAAGTTTGTTGGTTTTTTTTTTTATAAATCTATTTGGCTTTTAAAAAGAAAGCAAACATCATCTACGGAGTCTCATGCCACATAACGATTCTTCCTTCAGCTCAGGAAAGAATATTCCTGTGTTTAGTCCTTGCTGTGCAGTTTCTGTGTTGCCACTGCAAAAGCAGCCCAGGGAAATGAGCAGAGACATCTCTGCTCTGAAGTTGCTCAGCAAGCTGGGTCAAGGTGTGCAGGGAGAAGTTTCACTCCTGGGAGAGTGCACATGACCCACCTGATGAAGTTGTGAGCATGGAGAATGTTTGGTGGTTGGTGTGCCCGTTTCTGGGCATGTGTCTCATGGAGTCACAGAATGGTTTGGGTTCAAGGGACCTTTGAAGGCCATCCAGTCCAATCTCCTGCTGTGGGCAGAGACACCTTGAACTAGATCAGCCTGCTCTGAGTCCTGTCCCACCTGGCCTTGGACACTTCCAGGGATGGGGCAGCCACAGCTTCTCTGGGCACCTGTGCCAGGGCCTGCCCACCCTCACTGGGGCCAGGTCTGTGGAATGTGCCAGGTTGGGTTCAGCCACCCTGGGCTGGTGGGTGTGTGGAGGTGTTTGCTCACCATGAGTCTCTGGGTGAAATTGTCTCCTCCAGAAGCCCAAACCCTCCCTTGCATCCTTGGAGGGACATTCCAGGAGCTGAACTGCCCAGTGGGACACCCACAGAGGTTCCTGAGCTGCAGGAGTGCAGTGTCCACGTTGTTGCACACCTGTGTCTCTTCCTGGGCTTTTCTCAAAGCACATCTGAGATGTGGTGATGAGATTTACTGCCCATTGAACCAGAGCTTCAGTGTTAAGCTGTGTCATCCTCCTGCAAACTGAGCATTCAGAGCAGGAAGGAAGGCAGAGATGCAGCCAGGGGGATTTGTGGCTCTCAGCAGAAAAGGTGCCATGCTCTGGGGAGCTGCTGTGTGGTGGTCACCAGATGACCCCTGTCAGGTCTCTGCTGATCCATCAGTATTAGCACTTGTGGTGAAATGCTCTGTATGGGCAATCCATCACCCTGAGGTGCTCTGCTCACCTCCTGGGCTGAGAAATGGCTCCTGGGGAACTGAAGGGCACAAGGACAGCATTGACCAAGAAGAGGGTGGTCCTGATGCTCTGGTGAGTGGAGGACCCCCTGTGACCTCAGGATGGTGCCTTTTCCAAGGGAACTGTCTGGTTTCCTGTCTCACTGCAGAGCCCCTGAGGGGCCCTTGGTCCTTGCTGGCTCTACCCCAGTTTGCACAGAATCTGCTGCTCTAACCCACGAAAGGGCTGAGTGGAGAGGAAACCCGACCCCAGGGAACCAAACTGCTTCTTCACGCCCCTGTCCTCACCCAATCCCTTTGCTGATGGGGTTCCCCTCACACTGAAACACCCGGAATGGAGAATGAAGGGCTGTGATCTTGCTGGGCTGCTTCCCTTCTCTCTCAGGATTTGGGAAGCTGCTCAAGGGCTGTGGGCACAAGTAGGAAATAGTTTGCTGCAACTTCTGTCAGAATTTCCCCTCTAGACTGTAATTTGTGATGAAAAGTAAACTGCTCTCTGCACAGCCTTCCCTCCCTGCTTTGGTGCTCACCCAGGGCTGGACAGGAGACATCCAGATGCCCAAGTTGCTCTGGTCTCCTTGAACATTTGGCTGTGAGTTGCAAAAGAGAAGCTGGGAAAACCTGTTATCATGAGATACATTACATAAGGAGTGCATTAGAAGAGCTAAGGAAGGATTTCATCTCTAAGCCATTAAATCCTGGAGTAATTTAGGTTGGAAGAGACCTCTGGAGGTCACCTAATCCAATGCCCTTCTCAAAGCAGGTCCAAGTAGCTCCTTGATGCTGCAGGAGCTGACTAACTCAGAGTAGTGATGGAATGGCAAACTCAAACACTTTCCTAAATTCCAAGAGGCTTTTTTTATAATTTGAGCATAAATGAGAAGCACTGGAGGAACCCCCTCTGTTTGTATGTATAGCAGAGTGCATAAAAGCCATCTCTGTCATTGGGTGTCTCCTAAAGACAGTCAGGTTTTCCTGAATATTAATGTACAGATTGCAAATCAATGGAACACACCAAGCAGCCAAACTGTGAAGAGTTACTCATCTTGCTTCAAAGCCTTGTCTAAACATACACCCCCAGCCTCTGGGGAGAAGGGCAGGAGCTGCAAACTGACATTTAGAATGTTCCAGACAGAGATTTGGGTGTTTGTGGGGCTGTGCAAAATGTTGTGAGCGCTGGTACCAAAGCCAGAGCTCAGTGTGGGCACAGAACCTCTTCACCTCTCGAGAAAACATCATGGTTTATTCCCCACCTGCATGGAAAGTGGGGGAAAATAAACCCCCAAACACCAGGAAACATCTCTGTGTCTGTGCACCAGCGAAAAGGAGGTTTGGGGAATCACTTCTTCAAGTCTTGATGGACTTTCTGTGCTTTAATTGTTTGTTGGGCAAACTGGTGATCCAACCCACCCCCTGCAGCAGGACAGGGCAGAAATCCTTCCTTACTGCCCAGTGGGACTTTGTAAAGAATGAGGAGTTGAGTCTGGTGGCCACTTGTAGCTCTGAAGCTCTGAAGGAGCTGGAGCTGATGGCAAGTTCAAGTTTTTGAGCCACCACTGGGTTTAGAAAGGGAAAAGTCATTTTTTACTGGGCCTTTAGAAAAACCCAAATGAGAATAAAGCTATGGAAAGGAGAGAGATGATTTCAGTGTCACTTGCACCCTCCAAGCTTCTGCTGTTCCACCTCAGTTTTATTTCCTGCAGAAAACTCCCAGGATCCCAAAGCATTGGCAGAGCCTTCCACATCTGCATCGGGCTTGCAGCCATCTGTGGAGAGATTTTAGTCAAGATTAGAAATACAGCTTATTCCATTATCCTGCAGCAAAAAGAGGGGACTCCAGGCACTACAAACAGCTCTTCTATTACGGTTTCCCCATTAAGAAATTGGTGCAGTTTATCCCAAACATTCATTTGAGTGATGAGTTAAATCCCCTGCACACTCCTTAGTTCACTGGAGGGGCAGTAAGTGAATTAGTCTTTACCAAACCCAACATGAATCTCAGGTAAGGTAATAAAAACAATTATTTTTATTTTTTTTTAAAGTGACTTAAGTATGAGTGGCTTTAAAAATTAGTCCTGTAACCTGTTTGTACCCAGGTTATTCCAAACACAGCAGGGAATGGAGCACTCTGGGGTTTTCTGCCAAGGGAACCAAGGGCAGGGACACACCTCCCTTGGTGGCATCTGAGAGTGGAAGGGCTTGGGGCTGCCCAGGAGTGGTAGAAGGACAGGTAGCAGGAGACACTGAGGCTGCAGTGAGTGCCAGAGGATCAGATCCCTGGGTGGAATTAGCATAACACTTACTATAAATAGATTTATCTGGGCCACGGCAAATCTCAGCCATTTTGACCAGAACAAGTCACCTCTAAACAAAGCAGATCTTTGCTGCCTTCAGCCACAAAATGCTTCAGCCCAAAGCACCATCCCTGGGGTTGGTGGGGGCAGGTGGAGCAGATCCTGTCACAGAGAGTGGCATTTGCCAGGTCCTTCCCTTGCCATGGCCTGGTGCACCCCGGGGCGTCACACTGAGGGTGCAGAGCCCCAACAGCAAAGCCAACCTGACCCAGCCACACTTCCCTGGGTTGTCCAAGCTCCCAGGAGTGCCAAGGAACAAGTTTGTGTCCTCAAGGTGAGCTGTGCTCGTTGCCAGCAGCTCCTACTGGCCTTGCAGGACAACTTTGGGATGCTCCAAATAAGCTCCAAGAGGCAAACTATAACAGTCCCTTCCCTGCACACACAAACTCACCTCAGCTCTTCCTCCCACCCCACAGCCACCCTCCCCTCCTGCTGGTGGCCTGTCCCCTGGCAGGGTCACTTGGTGGCCTTGAAGTCAACTGAGACTCTGCCCAGGTGGCACTTGGGGAGGCTCAACCCTCTCCTGCTGAAAGGGTTTTTTAATCATCATCATCATGATCATCATGATTATTATATAATAAAAATACAGACGAGGCAATGGACAGGGGAAGGAAATGTAGACTACAGATATATATGTCTATATAAATTCCTTTGAAATGGAGGCAGATTTTAGTTGCCTTCCCCTCAGTTCCCCCCTATTTTTTTGGAGCAGGACATGCCCCAGCCAGGCTGGAGGGGTGGGTTGGTGCCCACCCTGTGGCTGGTTGTGCTGGTTCCCTGTCCCTCTCCCCAGCCCCTGGGCCCATCTTGGGCTTTGGCCTTTTGTAGTCTCTCTCTGCGTGTTGTGTTTTCCTCCTGATTTATGGTTTCCTGTGGGCTTGGAGGAATGTGGGGAGGGAACTGCCTTCTGATTTGGCACTTGGGAGCACAAAAGGGAAACAGGGATTAGTAGCTACAGGTCTGGGGTTTTGTGGATGTTTTCAGGCTGCTAGCAAAGCTTTGGGGAGGATCAGAGCTGGAGGAGCAGCCCAGGGCCTGCCTGCCTTGCTGAAGTGCTGAAAGCACAGCAGAAACCACCACAGCCAATCTCCTGCCCAGCTGGGGCACAGGGGTGGGTGGGCACAGAGAAAGAGCATCCCTCTGGTTCTTATGCTGGATGATCTTTGTTTTAGATCACCTGAAAATGTGTAGAAACCCTCCCTAAAATGAGCAAAGGCCACGGTTGAGGTTTGGCAGGTCAGAGAATGAACCTGGCCCTGCACAGGGAGCCTTGGACATGTGGGGATGAAGAGCAGGATACAGAGTGTTGTCCCTGCATGTCCTGAGGGTTTGGAGTGCTGTGGAATCATTCCTGGGATGGAGGCATCAGCCTGGGAGATGGTTCTGGATGCAAACAGACCAAAGGCCCCTTGGTTCTGGGTGGGGCAAGGCTGAGTTTGGTGCCTTTGGTGTGTCACAGTCACCAGTTCTGAGGAGTTCCTGTCAGTTGTTTTCCAGTCAGGCTTGGGTGACCTCAGTGATGGAGAATCCAGGGCCGTGGCTCGGCCTTGGCTGAGCCTCTCCTCAAACCAGGCAACTCCTCCCTGCTGAACTGTCCCCTTGGCTGTTTCTGTGAGGACATCTCATTCAGGGCTCTGCCTTCTCCTCCTCCCTGTGCAGGGAGAGGATGTTGGCTCTGCAGAAGGCTGGAAAACAGAGATGTTCCCAGTGAGCACTCCATGGGTGAGGGGCTCCAAACACACCCTGCCTTCTTTTAGAGCCGCACACTCTTCTCTTGCCACCACTCACTAGTAAGTACAGCCCAAAAAAGTGTGCCAGGCTGCTGGGTCTGTCCAGCCCCTTGGCCTGGCACGTGGTTATCCCGTGGATCCCTGGTGGATGACCGAACAGTGGCACTGCAGGAGTTGGGCCAAGGGTTGGACTTGATGATCTCAGAAGTTTTTTCCAACCCAATGGATTCTATGATTCTATGATTCCATCATCCAGCTTGGAGGTGCATCCTGCCAGCAGGTTGTGCCAGCTGGGCACAGCCCTGGCTTTGTTTGACTCAGTGCACAGTTATGTCTTTGAACAAGGCAATGGTGAAATATTCCCTTTGTGGATCTTCTGTGGGACTGTGACAGGATTGTCAGGACAGGAGTTCATGGAAGGAAAGGCCCTTTGGAACAAAGTGCTGCCAGGCAATGCTCTGCTCCCCAAGGCAAAGGAGACTTTCCTTGATGAACCCAAAGCAGCTGGATCTCTGTTCCAGTGTAGATGTTCTCCCAGAGCTGCTACAAGGGCATTGCTCTGCCCTCTGCCTCTCCACGGAGCATCTTCTGCTCACTCCTACTGGGAAGCCAAAATCCAGACGTGCTGGGGGTGAGGTGGACAGGCCTGGGCTGCTCCTCAGCACTGCTGAGCCATCTCCTCCACACACAGACCATTCTGAGTTGGAAGGGACCCACAAGGGTCAGCGAGTCCAACTCTTCAGTCAATGGCCCACACAGGGGATTGAACCCATGACCCTGGGGTTATTGCAACCAAGTTTTAACCAACTGAGGGGAGGGGAAAGGGAAGGGGCAGGGGACAGGGACGGGGAAAGGAGAAGGGGA
>JAWWEV010000056.1:5406656-5451416 GCA_035583235.1 Hafferia zeledoni
TTCCCTCTGTTCCCACTGTTCCCTCTGTTCCCTCTGTTCCCACTGTTCCCTCTGTTCCCACTGTTCCCTCTGTTCCCTCTGTTCCCACTGTTCCCTCTGTTCCCACTGTTCCCTCTGTTCCCACTGTTCCCACTGTTCCCACTGTTCCCACTGTTCCCTCTGATCCCACTGATCCCTCTGTTCCCTCTGTTCCCACTGTTCCCTCTGTTCCCTCTGTTCCCACTGTTCCCACTGTTCCCACTGTTCCCACCATCTCCCCTGGTGCTCTCTGGGTGTTCATCAGCTCAGATCCTCCTGCAGCACAAGAGGGAACCTTTCTGTGCAATCCCAACGACACCCATGACCTCCACACCTCCTGCCCTTTGCTCTGCCCCCACTCAGAACAATCAGCTTTGTTAAAAATAGAAGCCACACACCCCCCAGAGCAGATCTCCTACCTCACCATAACTGGTCAGGGCTCCTGACCCGGCAGAGAGACTCGTTAGTCCACAGAAACCAGAGGGCAGCCCAAAAGGCAGGAAGGTTTGGAGGGTTTGGGAGGTGGGCAGAGCTGCTCTAGGATGCAGGAGGCACTTGGCTGCCCCAGAGGGACCCTCCAACCTCCAGCATCCTCCAGGAGCGCTGCACAAGGTGGCAGAGCCGGCAGAGTTTGAAGTGAAGTGACAGCGAGTTATTCAGCAAAGAAGCACCGGGTTTGCTGGGGAAGGGAGCAGAGGGGAGGGGAGAAGAAAAGGAAGTCATCTCGTTCTCTTATCGGCCCCGAGGCAGCAGCTGCGAGCGCAGGGCTGAGAAGGGGATGGCAAAGGGCAACCACTCCCCGGGTGGGAGGGCATCTGCCCCCAGCTCAGGGGCTGCCAGGGCTGGAGGACAAGGAGAAAGAGCCTCTAAAATGGGCAGAGTTCCATCCCACAGAGCTCTGGGCAGCCAGGGCTGGAGAAGGAGAAAGAGCCACTAATGGGCAGAGTTCCATCCCATGGAGCTCACGGGCAGCCAGGGCTGGAGGAGAAGGAGAAAGAGCTGCTGATGGGCAGAGTTCCATCCCACAGAGCTCTGGGCAGCACTTCCACAACATCTTCCTCGTCCCTGCGAAGCGGCCACAGAGTTTTCTGCTCCAGACCTTCCATGCCCAAGGAGTGTCATCACCCACAGGGCACCAACTCCTGGCTCCAGGCTCCAGGGCCAGGGCTGCCACCTTCCTTCAGGAGAAGCCTTCAGGATGCTCAGGTTTCCCAAAGCTTCCTTGCATCCCGACTTGCATTTTGGGTTTTCTGATTTCAGCTCACAAAGCCTTCCCTTGGCTCAGCCCTGACCCTGTTCCTGTTCCTCTGCCCTCCAGAGCAGCACCCACAGCCCTTCCCTTGGCACCTTCTCCCTGCTTATGCTCATTTTAGGTGTGTGATAACAGAATAATTTTTCAAATCTTGATAAATTTGAGGCATTGGTGGCTGCATAGAAAATACCCCATTTTCAATCCACTCCTTCACTGTTTGCAGTTGCAGGAGAAGCTGATTTGCTGTTGGTGTTCACTTTCCACCAAAGTTGTATCACTTCAGGGTGAACCTTCAAACCCAACATGGTTCAATTTTCTTTTACAATCAGGGGAACATTCTGGGGACACACAGCCCTGCCCTGCATGTCAAACAGCAGGAGCTGCTGCCCCCCAGACAGCTGGACCTGGGGCAGGAGCATCTCTGGGGCAGGAGCATCTCTGCACAGCCCTCTGGGCACCTGCCAGGAGCTCCCAGACCCCAGGGCTGGGAGGCACCCACTTAGAGTCCAGTTTGTTCCTCAGGGATGGAGAGAAATAGTCAGTCCAGAGGATGGGGCAGAGCAGGACCGAGTTCTCTGCCCTGAGTAGGCAGGGACAGTCACCTCAGCCCCCCAGCCCAGGGGCCTGACGTGAGACAGGCCAAGCACCAAGACATGTGCAGGGGTTAATGGGCAGAGATAACATTTTTATGACATCAGATGGTATAATTGGGATATTCAGACGAGCTTTCAGGCACACAAACCTCTCCACAGACCACCCCTGGGCAGAGAGAACTTGTGTTCTCAGTCCTACAAGAGGCCAAGGGCTGGGGCAGCCAAGGACAACTCCACTCTTCCAAACCGAGTCCAAAACCAGCACTGACCTCCCTGTCTCGGCTCAGCACGTTGGGGAGGAAGAGCCCAACACCCAGTCCTGGCAAATCTGGGCTCATTACAGCCCTGCAGCCACAGGAGTGGCCAAACAGCTCCCTCCTGCCTCATCCTGCAACCCCCTTGCCTCACCAGCTTCCGAGAGCAGGGGAAAGCAGAGCTGGGAAGGCTGTCCCTGGGCTGGCAACCAACTCAACGGGCATCAATCAAGGTATTAAATGGCTGGGAATGTGGCTGCCTCTGCAATCCTGAGCATTTAGTCCATTATCCCACAGACACTTAGCACAATTAGGGCTGCTTTGTGGCGAGCCTTTAATGTGCCAGCAGAGCAGCTGAGGCACAGAGGAGCTCAGGGACCAGCAAGGCTCAGCCACAGAGCAGAGCCTGGTGCTGGGGAGGTCCCATCTCGCTGCAGAGACTGGGAAATGCTGGGCAGGACTGGGGCTGGTCCCACAGAGCCCCAGCAGGTCCTGAGAGGGGGAGCAGGGGGTGAAGAGCACAGAGCTTGGTCACCTTTAGGGTTTATCCCCACTCAGGCAGCTCCTAAACAGGAGCTGGGCTCCTCATCCTGCTGAAGGAGGAAGGGCAGCTCTTCCACTCCAGAAGGATTCTCCAATCCTCACTTTGTCCTTCCATTGTGGCATCCAGGCCAATGCCACTGTCCCAAACACCCACCATCCTGTGCAGCAGTCCCCAAATGTCACCCCAAAACAGAGTTTTCAGTGGATTTCATGGGATTCCAGCACTCAGAAACAACCAACTTTTGCTCCATCTTGGAGTGAAGACCCCAGAGCAAGAAATATCCAAAGCCACCTCCAGGCAGCAGCTGGAGGCTGTGAGGGAAAGTGCTACACAAGTGCCAATAAACACAGGGAAAGTGGCAGAGAGAGCTTTGGACACAGCCATGAAGCTCCAAACAACTTGTCTCTGGGCAAGGCAGTGCTTGGAATGGGCTCTGAAGCAATTCCTACCCCTAGGAGACAAGCAGAAGACGGATTGCTGCTGACATTGCCCTCCAGTTAACAGGTAAACCCTTCCAGAGATGAAATACCCAAGGAATCAAACCACATCCTCTCTCTCTGTAATCATTCCAAGGCCAAAAGCAGCCCTGGAAAACCAGGAAGAGCCGAACTGGCGTCCAACACTCAAGGACATGGAGTGGTTTCCCAACCAGCACTGACAGGACTTTCCTTTGCTCAGCGCCAGCACTTCCGTCCAAACCTGCGCTTTAAAACACCCCCCAGTGTCCTACTCAGCCCTCAGACACTCTTCCTGTGCCCAGGCAGAGACGGCAGAGATAACAGCTGCGGTGAGACAGCAGAAAGGGAGGGCAGAGAGGAGGCTGCACCGTGGGGGGCTGTGAATTCCCCTCCACAACACCCAGCCCAGCCCTTCTGCCATCACAGCCCTGGAGCTCAGCAATGTGGGACCAAAGCTCCTGTCTCACGGAATTCTGCAGGGGCCACCCCAGCTGGCAGCTTGGGAGGCAGCTAAAAAAACAGCCAGGAGAAATTCCAGCCCATTTGCACTGACAAGTTGTTGAACCACCTTAACTCTTGTGCTCGGAGCACCAAATTGGGGGTTCAAGGTTTGGAGGAGCCTGTTTGAATCCCAGAGGTTCAGTGGATCTCTGTTCTTCCCAAGGGACACCAAAACCAGCCAGTTCCAACCCAGTTAAACCCTTCCAAACACACCTTCCTCTCTGAACTGCACTGCTGGAAGGGCACCAGTTCCTCCCAGCTGAGAGGACCACACAGTTTCCAGCAGCACAAATCCTGACCCCCCGTCCCAGCCCTCCCTGGAGCAGGGCTGGGGCTGGCCCAAGACACGGATGGGTTGGTTCAACACAGGGCACCCCCCTAGAGCACATCTCTCCCTGGCACAGGCTGGGACAAACCCTGACCAAAGACGTGCCAGGGAGTGGAACTGCATCCATAGGGCAGGTTATGGCCAAAGGACAAGAAGAAGCTTGGACATCTCCTACCTGTTTCCTTGCCAGGAAAACCCTCAGGACAACCCTGAGCCCTCCCAGGGAAAGGACAGAGGGAAGGAAATCACCCTGGCAAGGCACAGGTGGAGCAGCTGCCCCAGAGGGCAGTGGTTACCCCTCAGTGCCCCACGGCCAGAGCTCAGCTGGGGTTGGGTTGTCACGTTCCTCTGCTCCATCTGGTGGTTAGAAAGGTTTGAAAGCCGTGCAGAGCAAACCTGGGCTGCTCCACACGTGGGCTCAGCATCTTCTGGGCTACCTGTCCAGGGAGGAAGAAGTTTTTCAGGTTGGCCAGGGCTTGGAGCAACCTGGGTGGAAGTTGGAATGAGATGGTTTTTAAGGTCCCTTTGAACTCAAACCACCCTGTGATTCTACAAACCACTTGGGTGAGTGCAGGGAAGCACTTTGAGAGAGCAGAAAGCTGAATGATCACCCCCAAATCAGACAACACAGGCCCAAATCAGACACCAGGCCATGCTGAGCATGAGAACCTGAAGAGTCAGTTGGGCTCCCAGTGCCAGCCACAAGGATGGGCACGTCCTGCAGCAGCAGCAGCAGAGCCCTGGCACCCCAGAGACATGTTTGGGGAGCAGGAAAAGCAGGCAGGGCCAGCAGGCAGCACCTGACCTGACTGCAGCAGTGGCTGCTGCTTCTCATGCTGGATCTGCAGGTAACACCTCCCCATCCAGACCTGAGCTACAGGAAAACAAACAGGCTCACTCAGCCAGGAGCAGAACTTATTTTTAGGGTGATGCCAAGGGCAGGAAAACCCCTGGGCCATTCCCTCAGGCACAGAGGAAAACCAAACCCAGTCCCCGAGGTGACAGGAGGAGTCCAGGGGCTTTCACCCTCAACCAGGACCTTCCTCACTGAGCAGGTTCCTCTCACAGCATCACCACAACATTAACTAACAACTAACTAACTAACTAATTAAGGCAATAAGGCAAGAGCATCTTGGCTTCCCCAGCTCCATCCCACTTGGCACCAGGGCCAGCAGGAGGAGATTCCAGCAGTGCCAGCCCTGCCCTGACACAGCACCTTTGCCCAAGCCACCATGTGCATCCCTGCTCAGCCCAGGAACCCTCAGCTTTCAGGATTATATAACCCAATGAGCTAATTAAAAATTTGGAGGTCTATTTTCGGCCCCAGGCAGGGTGACAGGACAAAAATACAGCCCCTAACAGGTCCATGTCCCCTTTGAAGAGTGGCCAAGGTTATTTTCTACCTTGATACATCATGAAGAACTGGAGAGAGAAAAAATACCGTGGTTATATTTAGAATTTAATCAGTGGCAGAGCTTGTTACATTTCTTTGATGAAAATATTTCAGGAGGGTGGGAGGAAGAGGGGGAGCAAACAAACAAACAAACTGCCACCCCAAAAAACCCAACCCAAGGACAAATATAGCCCTGGCAACACCCTCACTCCAGGGATGCTGCTCAGGGGTGGGAAGGGCATTTTTTGTGGGTTGGAAATTAAATCTTTATCACCTTCCCACCCTCCCGAAATCCCCAAGGGCAAAGGACACATCCTGAGGGATGGGCATCCCCTGCCTGTGGCAAATGTCCATGGCTATCCCAACCCCCAGGGCTGCTCCAGGTGTCTGCAGCTGGAGGAGCTTCCCCATCCCCAGCCAAAGATGCTGGAAAGGCTGGAATGGTTTGGGGTGGAAGGGACTTTCCAGATCATTTCAAGCCCCTGCCATGGGCAGGGACACCTTCCACTAGACCAGGTTGCTCCAAGCCCTGTGCAAACCTTGAACACTTCCAGGGGTGGGGCAGCCACTTCTGATGCTCATAAAGGTGCGTTTTCCAACCTGAATGACTCTCTGATTCCATGGAACCCCGAGAGCAGCCCCATCCCTGTGAGATGAGGGGCAGGTTGAGGCTCCCAGTTCAGCCAGCACTCCCATTGCCCTTGGAAGATTGGACACACCAGGCACAACAAGGACCTCCTGGGAACCTTCCCCACCAGCTCTGGGCACAGAGACCTTGAGCAGGTCCTTGCCCAGAGCCTGCTGTGATAATACAACCAGCACAGCCAACACCAGCCCAGACACAGAACTCCACTCAGCCTCCTCCCCCAGAGCTTCTCTCCACACCGAGAAGATGCAACAAGGGAGATAAAGTTTATCTCCTGCTGGGAGAGGCTCCCCCAGCTCTGAGCCCTCACTGAGGGGGCTGCAGGAAACTCTGCTGAGATTCCAACCACAGCTGGACCAAGTGACCCCCTCCCTGAGGTGCTTTGAAGGGCACCTGCTCAGTGCCCCAGGTGAGAGGGGCAGCTCAGAGCTCACCTGTGCCCCTCACAGGGGCCCCTGGGGCAGAGGGAGGGGACAGACAGACAGAGCAGGGCTGGGGCTGTGCTGGGGTGACACCCAGAGCATCCCATGGGCAACAACCACCAGGGCATTTCAAAGAAGATGCAGCAGAGGGTGAGACTCACCAGCTTCTCTTGTCCACATGGAAATGTCTGGGACCTGACAAAGAACATCCCAGCCCTGGAAGTGTCCAAGGCCAGGCTGGACAGGGCTTGGAGCAACCCAGTCTAGTGGGGTGAAATGAGATGATCTTTGAGGTCCCCTCCAACCCAAACCATTCTGGGACTCCATGAATATCTCCTTCAGCACCTGTGACAGCCACAACATCTGCTCTACCAGAGCAGCAGCTCAGACAGCCCAGGGGGAGATGCCAAGCTGTGAATCTCCTCCAGGAACGTCCCTCAGGCTCTTTGGGGAGCTCTGTGGCTACAGGCAGGAGCTATTTGCAGGGGAAAAAAAAAAAAAAAAAAGCCCCTCCAGGAAGGCCAGAGTTCCTGATTCCAGAGTTCCTGATTTCCAGCTTGGTTTCATGTGAAGAATTTCCTCC
Source organism: Hafferia zeledoni (assembly GCA_035583235.1). Taxonomy (NCBI): domain Eukaryota; kingdom Metazoa; phylum Chordata; class Aves; order Passeriformes; family Thamnophilidae; genus Hafferia; species Hafferia zeledoni. The sequence continues at coordinate 5,413,649 of JAWWEV010000056.1, forward strand.
TTCCCCTCGGAGCGAGCAGGAAGCCTGCAAAGAGCTGGCCCCGTCATCTCATCAGGCTCCAGCCCACGCTCGTTTCCTGGAACAGGCACTGCAGGAGCCACTTTCCAGCCATCCCTCCCCAGCACTCACTGCACGAGGCAGCAAGTGCAGCCCTGCCCAAGCTGCTTTTGGTCAAGGCAGTGAAAAACGCAACAGAAGGAGCATTTCTGCTGCAGAGAAAGGAGGGATCAATACTGGGAGAGCTGCAGCCTTAGCAATACTCCTTGCACACACCCCCCGGAGGGTGTGGGGCTGTTTGCAGCTTGGAAAGAGGTCTTGGCTTTGTTCAGGCCTCAGGACAGGGATGGAAACACAAAGAGCAGCATTTGGGAAAGAAGTTTTCAGTGGTTTGGAAAGCAAAGGGCACCTGCAGGGCAAGAGTGGGAGGGTGAGCACCAGGGACACTGTGGAGGCAGGACAATGAGGTGACAAACCAGGGACCTGGCTGGGACACAACAGCTCCCAGCTCTGGGTTCCACAGGACCCTCCTGGAGAGGGACCAGGCTGCTGGTTTGCTCAGGGGGTGACAAAGGTGGTTGGCACCAAGGATGAAGGAGCCCTTTGGCTTGGCCAGTCCTTTTCACGTGGAGGAATAAACTGAACCCCCATTTCAGGACACAAAGTGAGAGATCCAGCACAAAAGGCCAGCCCTGGAGAAACCCTCCAGGAGTGCAGGGTCTGCCTCACTGGGCAGGGGCAGATGCCAATGCCCACACCTTTTGGCACACCCAGAAGCACCTCCAGCTGGGCTCTGGGCTGGCACATGGGTTTGTTCCCCTTCCTGAGGAGCAGCAGCTCCGGCTGCAGAGCCACAGGCACGTTCCTGCTGAGCCCCATGTGCCTTGGCCATCCCAGCCAGCCATCCCAGCCAGTTGCTGGGAGTACTGGGAGCACTGGGAGCTGCCTTCCCAGTGCCTGCTGGCTCGTTTGCCATGGCCACACAGCTCCAAAAACCTGGGAGAGCCCAGCTGGCTCCCCTGGCCGAGCTCCACCGGAGCACAAAGCTCCGATTCATCCATTCAGGTGGCTCTCAGGCTCCTGAGAAGAATCATCTCCTGGCAACCACCTCCAGCTCAACTTGGCTGCAGTTTGGGTACCCCCAGGCACAGAGGGGGCTGCCCCCAGCACAGCCCTGGCCTGGCAGGGGCAGCCTGGCTCCCCCTCCTGCCCCTGAGGAATTCTCCCTGGCAGCCTGCAGAGATCCAGCTGCATCCCACAGATGTTCCAGGGCTGGGAGAGCTTCATCTGTCCTGGGCCCATAACGGGAGCAGCTCACTGTGCCTTGGGGCAAACCAGAGGATGCTGGAGAATCACCCAGGGCCTGATCCAAAACCCCTCCCAGGCAAGGCTGGTCCTTTCTTGGAGCTTGGTCATTAACCATTCTTACCCCCTGCCTGGAAAAGGAGGGAGAACTCTGGGAAAACTGGATTGATGCATTTCATGACCTGCAGCAAGGACCTCCCCCTGCCTGGGAATAAACACCAGGCTGAGGGCTTGGAAGTGAAATGTAATTTAAGTTGCTGCTAATGTTCCACTCCTCATTTACTGTAATTAAGGCTGGTGAAAAAGCACATCTGGTCCTCTCCAGGCACTCCTGCCCAGGCCGAGGGTGCACAGGCAGCCCCAGCACACACAGACAAGGCCCCTGAACAAAAACCTTTGAGCTTTGACTCTCCCAGACTCGGGGAACAGAGTCCTGTGTCCAAAGATGTCTTCACACAGCCTGGCCAGGGAGAAACCCTGAGCCAAGAGCCAGGTGCAGCCTCAGCAAAGGAGGGGGCCTGGCTCCAGCCACCACTTCCCTGAGCTCTTCCCACCATGGCATTGATGAACATCCAAGATGCCAAAACACTGACCTGGTTTTGCTTCCTGGACCAGAAGTTCCCACCTCCCCCCCACCCCCCAGGTTGCCAAAACAAGCAGCTATTGCAAATACTCCAGGTGAATATTCACATTTGGATTCAGCACAGGAAGGATGTGTTTTCCCACTGGTAAGGGGAGAGGGAAAGCTGGGACCAGGCTGGCATTGTATTCCCTGGCACTGCTGCAGATGCTCAGGGTTGGACAATGAGGCTTCAGGGCACAGCTGGATGCATTTGACACCTCAGTGCCCATGGCCTGAACAAGCTCAGTAAATCACCCCAGAGACAGCCCAAGGAGGGCTTGGGCCAATCCCAACTCACCAGCCACTCCTTCCCACCCCAGTGGCTGCAGCCACCCCATGTACACTGGGGGTTACAAACAATGCAGGACTTCAAAGAGAACCACCCACAACGTGCCACAAAATCAGTGGGGGGACAGGAACTCAGCTGAGCTAAATTTTGGAAAGGTTTATCTGAATGCAGGGGAAAAGCTGTCAAACAAATGTACTGAGCTCTGGATGTGGGACCACTCAGCAGCTCCTTGTCAAGCCTCAGAGGCTGGTGAGGCCCTGGCACAGGTTGCCCAAAAAGCTGTGGCTTCCCCACCCCTGGAAGTGTCCAAGGCCAGGTTGGAGGGGGCTTGGAGCAATCTGGGACAGTGGAAGGTGTCCCTGCCCATGGCAGGGGGTTTGGAGCAGGATGGGCTTTAAGATCCCTTCCAACCCAAACAATTCCACAATTCTGTGAAACCTGACACAGAAATGGAAGCTTTTCACCAGAGGACTTGTGAGCACAGTTAGTCTGCTCACTCCTTGTCCCCCAAACTGGAAATGTGGTCCTTTCCCTCTCAAGGGGCAGCTTCACCCTCCTGGTGCTGGAACCTGCTTGGACATGCAGAGGTGGAAAGAAGAGCAACTGTCTCCTCCACATCTGCTTCAGCAGCGACCCCCAAAGCACCAGAAGCACAGCCTGAAGAGCCTCCATGCTCTGTGGCTCCCCAGGGCTGTGACAGCACTCCCAGCACTGATTCCTGCAGGGTTGGGGCAGCCCTTGGAGACAGGCAGGCTCCGGAAGGTGGCACTTACTCATTTCCTCCAGACTTTCCCTTCCTCCCAGCCACAGCATCCCAGGAAATGTGGCTGTCCAGAAAAAAGCCTGCCCTGCAGACAAGGGCAATGCCACCAAGTGCTCCAGGCACTGTGCAACCGCTTCTCTAGGAAAAAAAATAACCAGGGAATTTGGGATCTGCCAACCTGTGGAGTCAGCACTGGGGGAGGGGGGTTTATCCACCCTCATCTTTAGGGCACAGCAAGGCAAAGGTGCCATAAAAACCTGCAGGTACTCTACAGACCTGGTGGGCACCCCACATGGTGCTGGGCAAGAGGAGAAAGGCTGGGGCCAAGCGGGGGTGAAAGGACCTGAGCAGGGGATCAGAACCAGGAACAGCAAACCCAGCACAGGTGGAAAGGATGGAGCAACAGACACTTGGGAGCGATTACTCCCCCAACACCCCCCCCTCAAAATGCAGCCCCCACAGCCCTGGCCCCGCTCAGCAGGAGGGCTCCTCCCAGCCAGGTTCCTCGGGACTGCCGAGAGTGCTGAGCTGGCAGCACATCCCAACCATCCCACTTCGCTGCCCCAGGTGACTGCCCAGCAGGGCGGAGCCAGCAAGGAAGGGGCAGCGTAGACAAACACTGACTTGGCCGTGGGCACGGAGAGTTCTACCAGAGCTGGCAATGAAATCCAGGGGGTCCCAGCTCCCAGCCCTCTGCTTTGCACCCCATCACCCACCGGCGTGTTCTGGAACTCGGGGTGGCACCGCCCAGACAGACGCGGCGTCTTCCCAAACTTCTCCACACTTTGAACCAGACACACAAAACGCAGCTCAGCCCTCGCAGAGGAGAGACAGTCAGTGCTGGATGGCAAAAACAGACCCCCAAACCCCATAAATCAGCCAAGCCTCTCAGTCCTGGAGTCACAGGAGTGTGCGTGGAGAATATGGAACATGTTGGAGAGGTGGCTGTGGAAGCCGCTGAGGTGACCTGGCCGAGCCGGGTCCTGCGGCCCCAGCGAGCGCTCCCTGCGCTCTCACCGATCCCTGGGGCTGGGTCACCGTCAGCGGAACGGAACGGCCGCTCCGGCCACCTCCCTGCTCGGGGCTCCTCACAACACCCCCCACTTCTGACAGCAGCAAAGGCTTCCTCAGGTCACCCCAAGGCTGGCTCAGGGGAAGGACAGGCAGGACCCCCAGAGTGGCTGCACGGGGGCCGTGTGTGACCCGGCACTCTGAGCGGGGGCAGAACAGGCCCGGGGAGAGGAGCCCATGCCCTGCAGGTGCGTTTATCCCGAGCAGGGCCGATGTCCCCAAGTCGCACAGGCTCTGCCGTCTCTGAGGAAAACGCTGAAGCAACAGCGTCCTTGGAGAAGCCGCGACAGGCACCACCTACACACCAGAAGCCCCAGAGTACCTCTTTTTTTTTACCTCACAACCCACAAAGGCATTTCAGACAAGTTTTAACGCTGAGTCCCGTTTTGGCGTCCCCTCTCCTGCATCCCCAGCACAGCGCACCGAGCGCGCTGGCACAGGATGCTCTGAGCTCCCAAAGGTCTTGCGGAGAAACCGCGGAGCCAAGAGGGCTCGGGGTGACCCGGAGCAGCCCGGGCAGAGGGGCAGGGCTGGCAACGGGGCACCGGGAGGGCGCGGGGGCTGCACCTTCAGCCCGACCGCCGGAGCTCCCTCCGATAGCGCGGCACCGTCCGCGGGTCCGCGGCACAGGAGGGCGATGGCACATGGGGGACCGACACGCGGGGAGCCGACGGGCACACGCGGGGATCGGGGGCACCTCCGGGGTGGAGCTGGAGCCGGTGGAAGCGGTGCCCGGTGGCAGCGGGAACGCGCTCGCCGCGGGTCGGGACGGGATGGGATGAGACAGGACGGGATGGAGGAATAGAATGGGACAGGATAGAGGAATAGGATGGGACGGGACGGGACGGAACAGGATGGGACGGGACTGCCCTTACCTGCGGGAGGTCATGGCTCCGCGGAGCTCCGCGCCCCGGCCCCGCACCGACTGCCCGCACTGCCCGCCGCGCCCGGCGAGCGGCTGGGCCGGGGCCGGCGGGGAAACCCCTCCCTATGACGCGGGGGAATCCCCGCCCTCCGCCCCGCCCGTCCCGCAGCCCCCGCCCCGCCCCGGGGCGATCCCCGCGCCTTCCCCCCCGAGGGATGCGCGTTCTCCGCAGCTCCGCCGGCCCCGGGAGAGTTCCGTGATGGGATCAGGGAATGGGGACGGTGGGAAAAGATCATCCAGCCTGCACCGCCGAACCGTCCCCGAGTGGCACATCCACATGTTTTAGGACACTTTCCAGGGATGCTGATTCCACCACTGCCTTGGGTAGCCCCTTCCAATGCCTGACCAGCCTTTTCATGAAGAAATTTTCCCTAATATCCAATCTGTATCTGCCCTGGTGCAGCTTGAGAATATTTCCTCTCCTCGGGTCCCTATTTCCCTGCCCAAGAGCCCGACACACCCCCCTCCCCCCCCCTCCCAGGCTTCCCCTCCTTTCAGGGATTGCAGAGCCAGAAGGTGCCCCCTGAGCCCCCTTTTCTCCAGGCTGAGCCCCCCCAGCTCCCTCAGCCCCTCCTGGTGCTCCAGCCCCTTCCCAGCTCCATTCCCTTCTCTGGACAAACTCCAGCCCCTCGATGTCTTCTTGTGAGGAGCCCAAAACTGACCCCAGGATTCAAGGAGAGACCTCACCAGTGACCAGCACAGAGGGACCAGCAGGAATTTAAGGTGTCATTGGTACCCAAACACCACTGGAGGTCCTGATTTTGGTGCTGAGTTCACAAAAGTTTGAGTCATGCTGCCAAAACAGTGAAAAAAGTCACCAGACACTGAACATCTGAGGCTGGAGAGGCTGAGCCACATCTGCTGTCCTCCCTAAGAGCCCTTGACTCAGGAGGGCACAGTGGCCCCAGGGTGAGTCCCCCACTCTCATCCCAACATCTGTGGAGACACCAAACCTTCCACTGGGATAAACTGGGGCTCAGGTGTGCCATAACCATGCTGTGCCCTTCATCCAAATAAAGCTCATTTTGCCATCTGAAGTGTAAACTGAGAGGCCTTGAACAAACTCATGTCAAATAAATGCTGCTTCACGTAAAACCCAGATATTAACCCCAAGAAATGCCCTGAATCTGGCACCTCTCATGAATGCTGGGTGAGAAAACAAAGCCAGCTGTCCAAGAGAGAGAAAAAACCAGGGCACAGCCAGCCAGCCCCCAGTCCCAGTCTGCCCTTAGTGTCAAAAATAGCATTTTAGACCTATAATAAGACTCGGCGAATTCCGTGTCTATTCGGGGAATACCCAGGGAGCTCTGGCAGCAGAGCCAGCTCAGCTCCAGCTCAGCTTCCCTGAATGCCTCTGCATTGCTCACAGGGCAACAGGGACCACAGAGGCCAAACAGCAACCCTGATAATGGTGACCCCTGTCCTCTCCTTCCTCATTTCCCCTGCCACTGAGTCACTGGGACCTTCCTGCAGGGCTCGGAGGCTTCATTGTGAGACCCAACTGTGACTTGTGTGTCACTGTCTCCGTGCAGGGGGGATGAGACCCTTTTTGAGGGCACTGTTCATGGGCAGGGAGGGACATGAAGGGCAGTTCAGCTCCTGGGTTAAAATCATGGGCAGGGAGGGACATGAAGGGCAGTTCAGCTCCTTGGTTAAAAAAAGGGAAGCCACTGGAACTGCTCTCCCCACTCCTGCAAAGCAAAGCAGAGGCCTGATGGCCCAGGGTTGTGCCAGGGGGGCACAGCAGGGCACCCACACCTTGCACCAGCCATCCCCAGCCTGTAAAACATTCATTGTTATAACTCTGCTCTGCTCAGGAGGGCAAGATGTGTGTGAAGATTCTCAGCCAGCCTTTGCTGCTGCCTCAGCACGTGGAGGAGCAACAGGGTGTTCATTCCACCTTTTCTGTCAGCTATAAATTCCCACCAAAAGGAACCAAGACCCTCATTAGGCCCCACTTACACATGAACTTTCACATCCCTTAGACTAGAAATGAGGAAGAACATGAGATCTGTAACACATGGATGACCAAAGTCACCAAACACGTGGTTGGGGGCCCAAAATTTATAATGTAAAAGAGGATTTGGGGCAGAAAAGTCAGAGTGGGAAACCACACTATTTGTTGAGTCTGGAACATGCAAATCCTTATTGAGCTTGACCAGCCCTGTAGTCTTGGGTTGGTAAATTGAATTATTTGTAAATCTGGGCTTGTGAAGTGCTTCTTACAGACCTCAACCAGACTGACAGAGCTGATTCTAAGCAGAAATTGGGCCCTGCTGCCCTCAGCCCCTCTGAGGACCAGCCTGAAGCCATGGCAGGTTATTTTCTGCTAAATTTCTGTATTTTTCATGAAGGTTCCCCCTTTGGCTTCCCCCCCATCCCACTGGAGCCTCAGCTCAGCGTTTAGGAGTGGGGTCAGCTGTTCTGAGCCCTTTTGAGCTCCTTGGCACACACAGAGTCAGGGTTGGAACTCCCAGGGAGAGCTGAGGATGGGTGGGACCATCCAACCCCAACTGCCGTCTCCTCTGGAAGGTACCACCAGTTTGGCTCCCAGTGAGTGCTGACTGGGCAGCCAGGCGTGTTCCTGGGAGCACTGGGAAGCTGCTCAGGCTGCCAGGAAGCCCAGCCAGGCCATGCCCAAGTCACACTTGCTGCCTGCCCAAGGGTGCCCCCAGCACGGCTCCTGCCCCTTTTTCCTTCCTCCTTCCCCTCCCTATGGGTTGTTCTTGCCTGTGGTAGAACACCCACCCAGCTGCCAGAGCTCTTTTCCTTCTGGCCAGGACAAGGATGGCTTTTTCTCCTCCTGCTCTGCAGCAGAGCTGGCAAAATGCCTGTGGAAGAGGGACTGGCTTTGCAAGTCCCTGCCTGTCCTGGCATAATGAAGTCATTGTCGAGGAGAGGCAGCTCCAGGAGGCTGATGTGGAGCAAAGCGTGGCCCCAGTGGGGAGCTCTGCAACCCTCTGGCTCTCAGACACTGCCCCTCTTGTTTCCCACTGGGGGGCTGTGGTGGCTCATTGTCCACTGAAGAGCCAATTCAGACACCAACCAACTCCATCCTTGCTGGTGGCAAAATGACTCCATTTGCTAAATCAGCTGCTCCCAAATGGCAGGAAATGCACATTCTTGTCTCACTTCACCCCACTGGGATGAACCTGAGCTCTTGGTTGGATGAAAATCCCCACCTCTCACTCTTTCTGGCAGAAAGATGGTGCTGCAGACAAGTGGAAAGGCCCCATTAGGAACCCTGTTCAGAGCAGGAAGGCAGATCCTGGTGCACCTCAAGGAACATCCTGAGCTGGAAGGGACACACAAGGATCAGCAGAGTCCAACTCCTTGCCCTGCACAGGACACCCCAAAAATCACATCAAAGGGTTGGCTCAAACCCCATCCTGCTGGAGACTGAGTTACCATTGCCCAGGGGAAATGCTGTCCAGGACAAACAAGCCACAGGAGCATCACTTCAGTCTTACTGGTGTGATGTCCACGGGATGCAAAACCTCTTTGGAAAATGCTGCCTGAGATGAGGTGAGAAAAGCACATCTGGAAAAGGGGGAAAAGCCAGTGGGTACTTGAAGAGCTGAAACCACTCCCATGGCCCCAGAGAGGGGAAGGAAAGACACACAGATCCTACAAACCTTGAGTGGATGGGATGAAGTTGGAATTCATAAAAAGGGGGCATTTAGAAGATCCAGCAGGTACCTCCTTGAGCCACTCTGGTTCTACAGGAAACAGGGAGATCCCTGTTTGGCTTCACACACCATCCACCAGGAGACAGCAGGAAAGTGAGGGACAGCACAAAAGAAGAAGCCACAGGCCCCTTAAAAACATATTTAATAGTTTTCAAACTTTATTTCATGGTGATTGACGAAAGACACAAGTTAGTAATGGTTATATCATGCTGCTCCTCTACTGTGCATTGCCCTTCAGAATTCATACAGCAGTTCACAAGGGTCATTAATTTACCCTATAAATGAAGCCACATGGACATTAAAAAAAAAAAGGCCAAAAAAAAAACCAAACCCAGAAAAAAAAAACAAACCTCAATGTCTCTTTTTTTTTTTTTTGTTATAAATGCTATTAAAAATAAAGCCCAAGTTAAGTGCACAGCCCCAAGGGAGCACTGCTGAGTCTGCCCTTGGTTCAAGATGCTCCACGAGGACACAAGGTCCTGTTTTAAGGCATTTCCAAGCCCCAGCAAAAGCAGACAGAGTTTTTGTTTTTGTTTAGCTGTTGGGGTTTAGTTTTTTGCAGTGACCTTGGCTTCATTTCAGTGGCATCCTAGAAAAGTAGCAGCTTCCTCTGTGCATGCCCCTGGCCCTCTGGAGCTGCAACACCAGCCCCGTCTCAGCCAAAGCTGTTGCAATGCCCAGCTGGAAATCCCGTTCTCAAAACACAGCCTGGGGGTCTCACACCTCCCTCCCCTCCCCACCCCACCCCACCCTGCAGGTCCCCTCTCTATCTACACCTCGGGATCAAACACAGCAGTCCCCCCCTTTCACAGCACTGCACTCCCCACCAGGAACCACAATTTATATACAGCAGCCACTTCAAATGTGGTTTTGGCACACACACAACCCACACACACAGCAGAGTCTCCATCCCACAGAGGGCACAGCCCCCTGGGAAATATTTAACCCCTGGATTTTGAGAGGAATGTCACAGATTGGGGTGGGGGAGAGTTTTCTTTTAACCAAATAAAAAGGGAACCCAAGTGGTTTGACACATGTTCTTCCCCTGTTCCATCTGTGTTCAGAGCTCACCCTGAGAAAAGGCCTTTCACCTTCCACGGCTCCAAACTTGATGCCAAGAAACACCATTTTTAAAGGGTGCACTACTTTGTAAAGGTACCTTACAAGGTGTGCCAGAAATTGAGGGCAAAATGCAAAATCGTGGCACCTTGGCTATTAATTAACACTCCATACCTGGTGGGATCCTTCAGGTCAGGTCTGGACACTCCCCACTGCTGTTCTCACACAGAGCTGCCATCTCAGGGTGGGAAGGGAACACAGTTGTGTCCCAGTGGAGGGAAGGGATGTAGGTGCTACACAGCATCACTGAATCCTTCCCATGGAGAAGGAACCCGAATGGAGAGGGTCGTTTCTCTCATAGCTGTGTTCCATTTGTTCTTCTCCTGCTGCCAGGAGATGCAGGGTCTGCAGGCAAACGTGTGCTGGGGGACACACACTCACAGACACCCCCCAGCCATTCAGAAACACACGGACTGGCTTTGCAACTGGCACCACAACATTTGCTTTCAACAGACAAAACCCTTCCAAATCCTCCCAGAGACTTCCAGCCTGGACAGCCACCCTGTGCCCAGCTGCCACTCCCACTGGAGCTGTTCCTGCTTTGATCACGGTGTGCAAGACCCTGCATTGCCCTGGGCACTGCAAAAACTTGAAGTCCAAGGTGAAGCTCCAAATACTCTTCATGGGAGAGGCTCCAGTACCAGCTGTACATTCCCAGGCTGGGAAGTGTCAGAGGGCAAGAGGCTGGTATGGACATGGGTCAGGGAAGGACACATCCAAGAGATCTTCTCAAAGTGAAGAGGGACCCTGTGCCCTCCCAGCCTGTTTGGCAGTGCTGGAAGAGGGGGAGCACTTCCAGCTCTTGGAGAGGAGCTCCAGGTTATCCCCAGCACAAGGGAGGGCAAGGCTTGGTAGACAGAAGCCCTTGGGAAGAGCAGCCAGGGCAAGCAGGTGGTTGGGACATGTCTGGATAAACACAAAGCGTGGAAATGAGGTTTCACAGCTGCTTCTGCACATGTCCAAGAGGAGGAGGAGGAGGAGGAGGAGGAGGAGGAAGAGGAGGAGGAGGAGAGCCGACAGAGACATCAGTGTTCCCCCACAGCACCTCTCAGTCCAGCAAACAGTCATAAGACAACCCAAGAGCAATGCTTTTCTGCCTGCTCAGAGCAGACCTTGGTCTCTCTTCCAGTGCATGGATCCCTGATTTCAACAGAGCATGAAGGAGAAAAGCACTTGAGATTCTTACACACATAAATTACAGTGAGAGGAAGAGGGGGAGGAGGGACACCGTGTGAACACAGGGCCAGGAGAAGGCTTGGCAGAGCCAGCCCCTGAAGCAGGGGGGCAATTCCCACTTCCCTGCTCAGCCAGCACTGCAGAGGGGACGTTGGGGCCAGGCAGTGAATCCATGAAGGCCACATGTCCCACCAGCACCAGCAGCTTTTCCCCCACGGGCATGAACAACAACCCAAGCACACAAGTAAGGGGGGGGAAAATAACCCAAAAAAAGAAGCTTCAAGTACGAAGAAGATTTACAATGCAATGGGGAAGTTCTTCTGTCACTTCTTGGAGACTTGGTTCAAGGTTTGTTCTTTGTTGCTGCTGTTTGATTGGAGTCTGACTGACCTGGATAGACTTGCAACCGAACAAATAACCCAAAAGAAAAGGTGTTTCCTCCCCTCCCTTTTTCCCCCCTCCCCCCAAAATATAAAAAGCAATAAGTTTACAAAAATAGAAAATAATTACAGCAATAGGCAGGAGGGAGGGAAGGAGAAGGGAGGGTCTCTGGGGGTCTATTTGGCTGAGCAGTGTAATATCCTGGGGTTGTTTAAAGCGTCCTCCAGCAGGTGCAGTTCTTGGCGGTCCACGAGGACATCTCGGATGCAGCCAATGAAGCCGGTGCTGTAGGCCTTGGGCAGCTTGTGAGCCACACTCAGCTTCTCCAGCCCCCCTGCAAGGGACAGCACAGGGCTCAGGGCTCAGGGCACAGGGCAGGGCACCCCAGCCTGGCCCCAGCAGGGTCACCCCCCCAACACACACAGGCAGGGCAGGAATGTCTCAGGTTGGACATCAGGAGGAATTCCTTCACAGAAAGGGTTGTTAAACATTGCAAGGGGCTGCCCAGGGAGGTTTGGAGTCCCCACCCTTGGAGGTGTCCAGGGAAGGACCTGACGTGGCACTTGGTGCTCTGGACTGGGCACAGGGTGGGCATCGGGCACAGGGTGGGCTCGATCTCAGAGGGCTTTTCCAACCTCAGTGATTCTGTGAGTGTCTTCCCAACAGCAGGAAAAATCACTTTCCTGGCTAATAGTAAATATGAGCTAATTAGTTAGCTAAAGTAATTTATTTTATGGAAATAAGTAGTAGTTATTTTCACTGTAATCAGTCATGCCAGTTCCAAGCACTGCCTGCAGCTTCCCTGAACACTCTTCAACCACTTGTTTCTACTGGTACTTCTGTTCTACTGCTGTTTCTGTTCTTCTGCCATTTTTATTCTAAAACACCAATTCAACTTAAACTTTCATTTCCTTGGAGATTGATCCCAAATTCCAACTCAATTTTAGTTCAGTCACTGCAGCACCAACTCTGGGCTCATTACACAGGAAATACTTTGAAATGACAAAGGGCTGACTGCAAACACCACCTTTGGAAGAGCCAGTGGGGAAGTCAGGCAAAAATTTCTCCTGGACAAATTCTGCTCTGCATGCAACTTCCAGGGCTGATTTCAGGAGGAGAAATGGCACCCAGGACCTTCTCTTGTCAGAGGTAAGGCTACATTCTTTAATATGAGCACCTTGTGAGTCAGGTTAGACCTGAACTACAGGCTCAGACTGGGGAGATAAGACCAGATGCTTCCAAAAAGTGTAAATAGAATCTAAGCCTATTTTTCCCTGTGAGGGTGGGCAGGCCCTGGCACAGGTTGCCCAGAGAAGCTGTGGCTGCCCCATCCCTGGAAGAATCCAAGGACAGGTTGGACAGGACTTGGAGCAACCTGGACTGGTGGAAGGTGTCCCTGTCCATGGCAGAGCATGGAATGAGATGATCTTTAAGGTCCCTGCCAACCCAAACCACTTTGTGATCCTCTGATTCTAATTCACTGTTTTATCCAGGCCAGCCAATGGGTCTCTTCAGGGGACACGGTGCCCTGGGAAGGACTGGCACTGGGTAAGGCCAACCCCTCATCCCTCAGGGTCACCACCACCACCCTGCCCTGGCAGGCAGAGAACAAGCAGGGGAATTTTTAGGTCAAAGGACAAAGGTGTCATGTTCAACAAGGGAGGGAGTGTCACCATCCCACTCCACCTCTGCACCCTCAGCGAGGGGCACAGAGGGTGCTCACCCTTCCCACACCAACTCACCCAGCCACAGGGCCCCATCTGTGTCCAGTTGTGTTGCACCAAGTGGAGAAGAACCAGCAATGGGAGCTTCATTCCCAACTTGGAGGGAACCTTCCCTCTGTACCCTGCTCCCAGAGAGGGGAGAGAAGGAACAGCAGCTGATGAGAGAGAAACCCCAGAGCTCTTCTCTGCTTTACACTAAATCCTGACCCTGGGCACCATCAGCCTTTCTCCAGCTGGAAGCGCAAGGGGAGCTGAGCTCTCCCTCTGGCCGTGTGGCACAGAGCAGTCCTCGGGCCAAAGCCACAGTGCCCCCCTCCAGCATCCCCATGGCATCCCACAGCCCCACCACAGCTTCCTCCATGCCCACCAGCAGCAATGCCTGGCACGGCAGGCGCCTGACCCGCTCACCACTCCCACCACCACCAAAAATAAAAAAGGGCCAGCTCGGGCTTCACACAAACAGAATGTCAAACCCTCAGACAGCTCAAATAAAAGGCACAGACCTCCCAGACCATCTTGGTCCTGCCCCTTTGACATTTCCAGGCGTGTGCCAACACGCTCCCCTCCACAGGGCACTGCCCACATGCCTCTCCTCTATTCTTATCCAAGGACAGGAGCGATCCTGGGGCATCCCAGGGTGTGGAGCCACGGCCGTGGTGCAGCTTTGCCCTCCCTCCAGCCTTCCCACCTGGAGGCTTTGATGTGGATCCACTGGTTGGTGTTGACTGGCACCGTGGAGCGGAGCACCACCGGCTTGGAGCCCAGGTCGTAGCTCATCTGCACGAAGCCATCCACGATGGCCAGGGCGATGTAGTCCGAGCGCTCCAGCCCCTTCCCACTCCACAGGATCAGCCCCTGCGTGGCCTCTGTTTTGATGCTCAGCTCGAAGTGGTTCGACTGCAAGGCCTTCTCGCTGCAGGGGGGACAAGGGGCAGAGTGAAAAACAAGGCAGCTCCTGGGAGCAGCCTCCTCTTCCCAGCCAACTGGTCACCTGCTGGGATAACCTCCATCCAACTCTGGCATCAGGCTCTGCCTGGGCTCTGTCCCTGCCTGAGCGGGTCAGAGAGTTTGGAATATCACAATGCCTGGGGTCTATTCCTGCACCTGAGGGGTCACAGAGTTTGGAATACCAGAGAGTTTGGAATATCACCATGCCTGGGGTCTGTCCCTGCAGGCTGCACCTGAGGGGTTGCAGTTTGGAATATCAGAATGTGTGGTGGGGGAGCAGATGGGAAGCTCTAAACCAGGCCAGAGGATCAAAGAAATAGCCCTCAAGGTCTCTAAACCAGCTCCCCCTCAAAGCTGGACTCAGAGTAGGGGCTCTGCCCAGCTGAGCTTGGGAAGAAGACTGGAGCTCCTCCATCCTCCTGCTGACCTGAGCAGGGCCTGCACAGTTCTCCTGAGAATCATGTGCTTTCACCACTATCCAGCTTGCATTTCCAAAGACATGGAGCTACTGCTCCCTGCTTTTGGCTCTACAGAGCATAAAAATCCAGGCACATCAGTCCCTGCAAGCTGTGACACAGCAGTCTTGGTACCCAAGGCTGGGGACTGTGAGATGATGAGCAGTTTGAAGGGGAGGGAGGCTGCCCACAGAGGCAGCAAAGCCTTCCATCTCTTAGGTCTTTCCCCAAGGAAGGAAGGAAGGCAGGACAGGATTTCCTCCACACTGGTATCCCCATCTCTGCTCAGTCCCTTCTGGAACAGGCACAAGGCTCGTGGCAACAGGGGGGCCATCCCCTCCTGGGATGCTCTGAGACACTGCTGACACAGACTGGACAACATGGATAACACAGACAGCTGTTTATTCCCAAGGGACACTGCACCCAAAGGGCTGGATGGGGCTCTGCATGGAGCCTGATGTGCTGCCCAGGTCACTCAGCCCCTGCTTGGGGCTCCGCTGTTCCTGTGCTGCAGGGACAGGGCTCCCTTCATGTTTACTCACCCTCTGCAGAGCTGTCTCCCTCACAAATAAAAAGCCGAGGATTTGGACACACAGAACACACACAGGGAGACAGAGACATGCTGAGGCAGCGACAGCAGAGCACGAGACACGAGAGCACAGAGCCCGGCGCACTCACCTGCGCTCCGCGGCAGAGTCCGGCGCGTCGGGACTTGGAGGGGGAAGAAAGGGGAGCGTGCCATAAGCGCGGGGCAGCAGGAGACCCTTCCCTCCCCTCCCATGCCCCTGGCACACGGGGGGCAGCCCTGCCCAGCAGCAGCAGCTCCTCACCCTGCACAGCACCCAAGGCAGGGACAGCCCGGCGCGAGCGCGGAGCAGCTGGAGCTGCCCTGGGGATGAGGCTCCTCCAACACGTCTGGAAGTGGTGGCTTAGCCAGGGGGAGCAGGGAAATGGCAATGAGGGAATACAGCCCTGTGCTGGGGGTGTGGGGACAGGGCCATGAGGAGTGGCTGAGGGAGCTGGGGGGCTCAGCCTGGAGAAAAGGAGGCTCAGGGGGGGACCTTCTCACAGGAACCCATTCCGTAGCATCCCAAAGATAAGACAATAGGACACGGCCTCAAGTTGCATCATGAGGAGGTTCAGATTGGATGTTAGGGAAAATTCACTGAAAAGGTGATCAAGCATCAGAACAGGCTGCCCAGGGCAGTGGTGGAATCATCATCCCCTGGAAGTGTTCAAAAAACGTCTGGATGTGGCACTTGGGGGACACAGTTTAGTGGTGCTGGGCTAATGGTTGGAATTGATGATCTCAGAAGGCTTTTCAATGATTGGAATGATCTTATGATTCCATGACTATCAGAATTCCTGGTAAACACCCATGCTGCCCTGCTGGGATGTGTATCCTGGGACAGCAGTGCTGGGGAAAGGGAGCTCTTGGTCCATGGCCTTCCCAGAGAAGGACCCTTTCCTGCAGGCAGCTCTCAGGCTGGTCCTCAGAATCAGAGTCATTAAGGCTGGAAAATCCCTTCAAGATTCTCAAGTCCAAGCATTAACCCAACACAACCATTAACACACCACTAAACCATGTCCCAAGTACCACATCCAAGCATTTTCTGAACACTTTCAGGGATGGTGACTCCACCCCTGCCCTGGGCAGACTGTTCCAATGCCTGACCACCCCTTCAGTGAAGGAATCTTCTCTAACACCCCATCTAAACCTGCCCTGCTGCGAGTTGAGGCCGTGTCCTCTTGTCCTATCTTTGGGGTGCTGTGGGACAGGCTCCCATGCAGCCAGATTGTCACATACAGCCTCTGAGTCAGCCCTGGGGCACTTGGAGAACAGGGTGTGCATGGAGCAGGGGAACTCCAGGAGCTCAGCTGTCCCTCTGGCACTGCCTGCCCGTGTCACGGGCTGCAGGGCCCGCATGACATTCAGCTCTAACTGCATGTCTATATAAAAGTGAATGTCCCAGTAAAAAAGGTACAGGCATGTCATGACCAGCAGGGCCCAGAGAAGCACTGGGAGTGTTAGTCCTGCCCAAGGCACACCCCAGTGCCTGCCTGGAGGCAGGAAAAAAAATCTACTTTTATGGACAGCCCAATGGGTCCCTCAGCCTGGCAGGGCTGGTGAGTGCAGTGGCCAAATCCCAGCAGAGGAATATTGGGGAGAAGCACTAAGGTCCCTTTGCAGGAGGGGCATGCACAGCCAAAAGAGGCTGGAGCAGGCAGGGAGAAGGCTGGGAATGGTGGCCTTCCCTTTGCAGAGCACCGGGAGAGGCAGGACACAAAGGCAGCACCTTCTGCTCATCTCAAGGACGTGGCTTGTGTAGGTGCAGAGGGACAACTCCAGGTCACTCCAGGCCTCTGACAGCTGTAGGGCCCTGCCCAGCTCAGGAGGATATTCAGGATACTCCTAAAAAGCCCTTTCCAAAACCAGAGCACCTCCCAAAGTGCTGAGAACATGCAGGTGATGGCTCTGTGGCTCCCCAGCTGCAGACACACATGCACATACCAGCTCAGCCCCCCAAGCCCCTGCCTGACCCCAGCGGGGACAAAATGAGGTGAGATGGGGATGTGACAGGCAGGTATCACTCCAACCCTCCCCCAGACACTTGGAAACACCTCTGCATGGAGCAGGACTTCCCTTCCACTCCTGATGGTCAGCAGGACAGACAGGCAGCAAATCACAGCTGTCAAGGCTGCTCGAGGGAGGAAGTTTCTCCCCATCTACCTGCACAGACCCTTTTTCTGACCTCCTGCCCACACTGCATGTTTTGAGGGGTTCCCAGGCCACACATCCTGACTGGGGACCATCCTCCCAATGCCCAGCCTGGCCTGCTCTCTACAGCAGCAATGCCACATCCATGCTGGAAAAATCAAGGCAGGATCAGCACCCTGTATTTCCGTCTGGTTGGAGCACAGCTGGGACACCTTCTGGCTGTGGCACAGCTGGGATAACGTCTGGTTGTGGCACAGCTGGGACATTGTCTGGCTGTGGCACAGCTGGGATAACGTCTGGCTGTGGCACAGCTGGGATAACGTCTGGTTGTGGCACAGCTGGGACACCTTCTGGCTGTGGCACAGCTGGGACAACGTCTGGCTGTGGCACAGCTGGGACAACGTCTGGCTGTGGCACAGCTGGGACAGCGTCTGGCTGTGGCACAGCTGGGACAACATCTGGCTGTGGCACAGCTGGGACAGCGTCTGGCTGTGGCACAGCTGGGACATCGTCTGGCTGTGGCACAGCCAGGTAGTGCAGCTCCTGTTTGGGCACCTGCACAGCCCCAAGGGCTGTGGTCAGTACCTGAGTCCTCCTGCCCCTGCAATGGGAACACCTGCCCATGGCAGACCCTGGGAGTGTGCCCAAATTCCTCCCCCCACCCCTGCCCTGTGCTCCCCCACGGGTGGGCTGGAGGTTGGGGTGGTGATGGGGACATGGTGGGGGCACATGGGACAGGGGGGGCTGTACTTACGCAGGGATCTCATTGCTCAGGTGGCTTGAAAACAAAGAAACAGGACATTGAGAAGAGACAGACAGACAGAGACTGACAGACAACAGCTCAACACAGACACCCTCCCAGGCAGGGAGGAACCTGAGGGTGTGAGAAGCAGATAGATCAAGTCTAATCCAACACCCTCTCCCAGTGCCTTGGAGCTGGGAATTAAGCACAGGGACACGGTGGGGAGGAAGGAAGGGCACTGAGCCAGACCACAGTGGAACCAGAGTCTGCTGCAGGAGAAGTATCCAGCCCAGAGGCCGTGCAGGACCTCAGTCAGCAGCTCTGCTCATCCTGAGAGAGAAGTCCCAGCAACCAGTACAGCCACAGACACCGCAAGGTCCACACCAGTACCCCCAGCCCACGGGGTTGGGCAGAGGCTGGAGAAGGTCAGACAGGTCCCACAGCAGTGATGGCCCATCTGTGCTCACAGAACCCTCTCTTGCTGCACAAACAAGCAGGGACACAAAGGATCCAGGTCCATCCTGCTCCCAAACCAGCCTGTGCTAACCCAGGAGGTGCCCCACACCCAGCAGAACGAGAAGCTGGTCAGGCACTGCTGTTTTGGGGAGAACCCTCTGTCACCAAGCAGTGAGTGACTGCTCACAGTCCCAGTTTGGCTTGGCCTCCTTTGGGAATCCTTGATCCCAGCTCTTCCTGCTGCTGCCAGCCCTGACCTCTTGTTCTGAGCTTGGTTCAGCCCAGCAGTCAGGTTACCTCTTGGTCACAGCATTGTGGTACTCCATGTATGTCCTGCCATCAAAGGCAACGGCCTCGGCATCCCCCGCTGCCTTCTCGATGATCACTGCAGGGGGAGAGAGGAGACCTGTCAGCCAGGGTAGCACGGCCTGGCCAGCCCTGGAGACCTGGAAAATCCCCCTCTACACTGGGCATCCGTGACAGGATGAAGGCCAGCACACACCTGCCATCCCCTGCGCTGGGGCACCACTGGGGCACTCCAAGCAAGCCCTGCAGAGGTTTGTTGTGGCTTTGGGAGTCTGGAGGTTTGGGACCATCTCCCTGGTTTGCAGCCAATTGTCATAAAACATCAATTTAAACTGAAATTTCAGTTTCATGGCTTTAAACTTAAAGAGGGAAGATTTAATTTAGATATTAGGAAAAAATCCTTTATCGTGAGGTGGTGAGGCCCTGGCACAGGTGGCTGCCCCATCCCTGGAAGTGTCCAAGGCCAGGTTGGAGCAACCTGAGATAGTGGAAGGTGCCTCTGCCCCATGGCAAGGGGGTGGAACAAGTTGATCCTTAAGGTCCACTCCAACCCAAACAATTCCATGATTCTGTAAAGGACAAGACGTCCAGCTTGGCCTCCTGGCTGCACCGTCCTGGTCACAGTTTCACTGCCAGGTCTGGGAGGGGTCCCCACGCAGCCCCCTGTGGCACCTCACCTTTCTCACAGTGGGCCCCAGAGAAGCCCCTCTGGCAGGCACACTCGTAGCTCTCGAGGCGGGGGCTGCAGGTGCCCCCGTTGTGGCAGGGGTTGGGTCTCTGGGTGCAGGGGTGGCCTCGGAACGGGGAGATCTCGATGGCGCTGCGGATGTTCTGCTCCTTCAGCACAGGAATGCCCTTGATGGAGATCTGGCACACACAGGCAAGAGGAAACACAGCAGTGAGCCAGGAGGTGGTGAGGCCCTGGCACAGGTTGCTCAGAGAAGCTGTGGCTGCCCCTGGATCCCTGGAAATGTCCAAGGACAGGTTGGATGGGGGTTGGAGCAACCTGGGATAGCAGAAGGTGTCCCTGCCCATGGCAGGGGGTGGAACTCAGGAGCTTTAAAGTCCTTTCCAACCCACACCAGTCTGTGATTCTGTGATGATCCCTCACTGCCCCACCTCTCTGCAGGGCCAGTGTGGGACAGAGGGCAGTATCCTCTGGGATAAGGGGAGCTGGGAACCAGCCCCAAGCCCCACGTGCTCCTGTGACACACCCTCCTGCCACTTCTCAACCAGGTGTGCTCCCCATGGACCCACATGTTGAGACAGCCCATTCCCAGGCTCATCCTCACTCTCCTCCAGCAGTCCCAGGGCAGATGGCACATCCCCCAGCTGAACATCTGCCCAGCAGGACCTTACCCTCTGCACAGCCCCCTCGAAGCTGGTGGAGATGGCAGCTGCTCGAGCCAACTTGCTGAAATCAGGGGCTCCTCCAACGTAGAACGGCTCCTTCAGGTTCAGGATGGTGTGAAGCTCCTGGGGCGGAGAGGGGAGATGATGGAGAAGATGTCAGGGTACTCCTGGTTGTCCTGTGCAGGCTCAGGAGTTGGACTTGATGATGCCTGTGGGTTCCTTCCAATTTAGAATATTCTGTGGTTCTATGAAAGGGGCCTCCAGGAAACCTCCTCACGCCAAGCTGTGAGGTCCCACCCACCAGCAGGCACCTGGAAAAGGTTTCCTGTGAAATTAATTTTGGGGAGATGCTGTTCTAATGCTCTCACTCATCAAGGGGGAGGCTTTGGTTTTGTGTGACCCTCAAAACCAAGTAACCAAATATCAAAGTCTCTCTGGGGTGACGTTCAAACCCAAATTCCAGAGGGATTCAGCTTGGGTTCATCTGGCTGTTACAGGCCTCCTGCAAGCACAGGGCTAGAGGAGGTTCTCCTGCAGCCCACGTGGTGGGTGTTTGGAGGAGAAAGCTCCCTCCTTGTTGTCACCCTGAAGTCCCAACCACCCAGCACGGAAAATTCCAGGTGAGTCTTCAACCAGAGGGTTCACCAGGCAGGAATGATGTCCCTTCCTGGGCACCTGGAATGGAGCCAGGGGCACAGCAGAGATGGGGTTATATGGATCACTAACTAATGCTTTGTGGAGTTAAAAATGATCAGATTAATTGAAATGCTTTCGAAACAAAATGTAAAGACTGGCTGGGAATTAATGACGGAGCAGGAAAAGTGTCTCTAATCTAAAGACATCCTAAAGCTGCTTGGTCAGATGGGAAGGGGAGTGGGTGAAACACTGAGATCTGGATGGAAAACTAAAGAAGAACAAGGTGCCAATGGCAGATGAGATGGAGGTGTGGTGGTTCATACTTATCTTTACCTTACGGGATTTCTGGGATCCAGACAGCAGGGGAGGGAAAATACAAATGAAAATCAGAGAGAGAAAAAGAGAGAGAAAAGGGAGATCAGTGGGTGACATTGCAACATGCAGGGCTGCAAGACCCCTGCTGCCCCCAGGGCTGGGGTAGGCAGGGAGGGGAAGGGGGGCTGCAGAAGGTGGCAGGAGGGTCACTGCCACCCAGGGATAAGCTGCACTGGGAGAGAAGCTTGAAAAGAGGAGGAGAGCGAGGGGAGGAAGAAATCCCTTCTCTTGCAGGAATGCCGTGTAATGGATGCTGCACTTCCAGGTGGATCCACTTCTAGGTGGATCTTACAGATGAGTTCAGCAACAATCAGTGCTTGCCCTGCATGATCAGCCTCCCAGCTGGAAAGAGGGGTTAGAGGAAGCCCAGGGTTCTGCAGACAGAAGTGCAGAGGGACAGGGGATGAGGAGAAGTTGGAGAGGGAAGCTGCCAGCTGGGAAACATAGAGAGGGCACTGATGGATTCAGCAGCAGCAGCAGTGCCAAAGGGCTCTCCCTGCTCTGTGACCTCCTCCTGGCCAAGCTCTCTGAAGGGCACAGCCCCAAACCCACACGTACCACAGGTGCCTCATGTACCTGCCCTGATACAGGGACAGTCAAGGACCTGCAAGAAAGACTAGGGGGTTGTGTGTGTGTGAGGGGGGCTCAGTCAAACACCCCCCTGAAACCTGGCAAAGCCTCTGCAGCTCTGTGTGCAGGGGACAGGCAGGGACAAAGGGCTGTCCTGCAGGGGGACAGGCACGCTCTGCCCGCAGCATCCTTTCCTCCCCAGGGCCTGCCCACTCCTCCTCCCTGAACCATGTGACACAGGGATTAAAAGCCCAGGAGCCTGGGAAATTGTCAGCTCGTTCCACACGTGACAGGAGCAGGGCTGGAAGCCCAGAGAGCTGTCCCTGACCCACCAACTCACCGGTGACTCTCCCATCACCCTCTCGCCGTTGTTGATCCTCATCACCCCCTTGCGCCCGTTCCTCTCCAACAAGACACTTATCCAGGTGTTGAGGGGAACTGGCTCTTTGCTCCTGGTTGTGAGGAAGGAGAAGACACACAGGTGAGAGGTCTGCCATTCCCACCTGCAGACACAGCACTGAAAACCTCCCCAGACCAGCCCCCCCCTCACCTGAGCACAGCTGCCCCTTTGCCCAGGTCGTATCTGTACTCCAGGTACCCGTTGTGTAAGGCCAGAGAGACAAAGTCCCCCTTGCCATCTGTCTTCTGCCCGTTGTAGAAGATCATTCCACTGGGGTTTTTGGCCAGGAACACAACTTCCATGGACATTTCATTCCTGAGGAGAGAAGGATTATGGATACCCTCCAATCCAGCTGCCCGAGGACTCTCTTCCTCCATCCCCACGCACTGAGCCCTTGGAAGAACTCTGCCTGCCCGGGACTACAGGCATGGCAGAGATGCCACCCCTGCAGGGCACCCTTGGCAGGTGAGAGATACACCTGTCATGCTCAGGATGCTGCTCTGTGGTGTGTATTTACCCCCCATGCAGGTGATGCCCTCGCAGGCCCCTCTGCCATTCCCTGGCACTTACTGCAGTTCAGGAACAAAGGTCTGCAGCCCATTCAGCTCCAGGTAGGAGAAGCCATTGAACTCTGGGAGGAAGGGCATGGTGTGGTCCTGTTCTGTCACTGGGCACAAATGAGACAATGGTGAGGAAGAGGAGGCAGAGCAGCTTCAGCCAGTGCCCCCGAGCCACAGCAGGCAAGGCCACCCCCCAGGCTGGGGAAAATCAGCCCCTTGAGCTCCATCCCCTCCCCCAGCCCCCCTCCTCCCCCAGCCCCCGTCCCACCTCGCTCGCAGAACTCTCCTTCCCGGCCCATGGGGCAGGCACACAAGGCCCCTCCCTCTGGCAGCACCAGGCAGGTGGCAGAGACGTGGCAGGGCGAAGGGTCACAGGGGTTCCTCTCGTCGGCACACGTTGGCCCTGCAGCAGGACAGCAGCTCGTCACCTCAGCAGGGCAAACCAGCAGTGATTTGGCCAGAGATCAACCCCCCTGATGGCTCCTGATACCCCCCCAGCCTCTTCTCCTGGCTCAGGTTGGGTTCCCATGACCCAAGCAGCCCCCACAAATGGCAGGTGACACCCTTGTCTGACTGCACCCCTAAAATGCAAGGGGAGGTCATTTTATGCACAAGAACAAACCAATCCTGGCCCTTCTTGTGCATATGAACAGAGCAACATTCTAAATGCACTGACTTCACTGAATGAGGCTTCATCTCCCCTTCTCCCTCTGTCCCACTGCTGACACTCCCCTCCCTACTCTGATGATCCCAGGGGCTCTGGGATCTCTCAGGACAATCCAGCAGGATGAAGAGCCCAGCCCAGCCCTGCCTGCAGCCCCCTCCCTACTCTGATGATCCCAGGGGCTCTGGGATGTCTCAGGACCATCCAGCAGGATGAGGAGCCCAGCCCAGCCCAGCCCTGCCTGCAGCCCCTTCCCTACTCTGATGATCCCAGGGGCTCTGGGATGTCTCAGGACAATCCAGCAGGACGAGGAGCCCAGCCCAGCCCAGCCCTGCCTGCAGCCCCCTCCCCGTACCGGTGTAGGTGTGGAGACACTCGCAGTGGAACATCTCTGCCTCCTTGACGTGGCAGATGCCGCCGTGGTGGCAGGGGTTGGGGTGGCAGGGGTCGTTGCCACACTCGCCCACCCCGCTGCCGTAGAGGACGTCGCTGCCCTTCTCCCGCAGGTCGTACATCTGGTTGTTCACGTCCAGCAGGCGGATGCAGCCCCTGAGCCCGGCGGTGGCCGTGGTACGATCTGCCACCCTGAGGGGACAGAGCATGGAGTCACCGGGGGTTCCTGCCCCCAAGAACAAAAAGGGAGAGTCACTCCAAGCATCTGTGTCAGGCTGTGCTCCCCACAGGGCATTGAACATAGAATTGTTTGGTTGGTAAAGATCTCTGAGACCACCGAATCCAACTGTGACTGATCATCACCACTGAGTGCCACATCCAGTTGTGCCTTGGACACCTCCAGGGGTGGGGACTCCACCACCTCCCTGGGCAGCCCCCTCCAATGTCTGATAATCCTTTCCATGAAGAAATTCCTCCTGATGTCCAACCTGAACCTCCTCTGGCACATCTCGAGGCTGTTTCCTCTTGTCCTGTCCCTTGTTCCCGGGGACAGAGCCCAACCCGCCCCTCTGGCTCCCCCCTCCTGTCAGGGAGTTGCAGAGAGCGAGAAGGTCCCCCCTGAGCCTCCTTTTCTCCAGACTGAGCCCCTCCCCAGCTCCCTCAGCTGCTCCTCATCAGCCTTTTGCTCCAGCCCCTTCCCCAGCTCCATTCACTTCTCCAGACTCACTGCAGCCCCTCAATGTCCTTCCTGAACTGAGGGGCCCAGAACTGGCCACAGCACTCGAGGTGCCTCATCAGTACAGACAGACACCCAATTAAGCCCCCCAGCCCCTGTGAAGGCACTGCAGCCCCAGGGCTGCCCTGCAGTGGCAGGTGCTGTGCCAGGGGCAGTGCCCAGCCCTGCACTCACACGGCCATCTGGTCCTCGGGCGCTCCCCCGATGAACAGGTCGGTGTCCAGGTTGAGCCCGTCGGTGCCCGGGGGGCTCTCCCCGCTCACGTGGGGCTCCCCATCCACAGAGAGCACCCCACTGCGCCGGTTCCTGTTCACCACCAGCTGGTGCCACTTGCCCAGCTCCACACGGACCTTGCTGGTGATGATGCCAGTGCCAGAGCCTGTGTTAAACCTGGAGCAGAAGAGGGGCAGGGCTGTGTCTGTGCCACCCTGCTGAAAGGTGACATCTGTGCCATGTGTTCCAGGGAGAAGCTGGGAGCACTTGGGAGACCCTCTCCCTCCCCACCTCTGGCTTTTGGAATGGGAAAAAAATCATTCTGGCCCAGATTTCTGGGGCCTTTCTTTCTTTCCCCCACCCTGCATTTCTTTTCCCAGTACATAAAAAAAAAACCACTAAAAAAAGACCTCTCACTCACCCCAAAAAATCTACCTCCCACACCTTTCAGCTTTTCAGAATTCAAACTGAAATCAGTGAACTAACTTTGCTGACATGTGCCAGAGGGAATGAGCTCCCTTAGTATTCTATTACATCCAAAAAATACTTCTCCTCTCCTTGCCTGTTTGATTTTGATTGAGAGACCATTTGGGCCTCTTAGAATGCAAGTCCAAGCCCAGCACCCTCCTGATGTCCTTTGAGGGCCATTCTGGCACCAGCAGCTCCTCTGCCCTCCATCAGCCGGGCTGGGAGGGCACCCACCTGAGCTCCACGAAGCCGCCCACCAGGGCCAGGGAGATGAAGTCCTTGCCCCGGTTCTGGCCGTTGTAGAGCAGCAGCCCCCCGAGCTCCAGGGCCCGGAACTCCAGGGCGATGCGCACCGTGTGATACGCCTTCATCATCTTGAAGGCCAGGTAGGACTTGCCACCGAAGCTGGGGATGAAGTACCTGATAGCTGCAAGAGCCAGGTGGGGAACCAAGAGGGGATGGAGAGGAGGAGGGGACAGAAAGACACAGAGCCTGACGTGAGCCTGAGCATTTTCTACCTGTGCAGATAAAGGGCTCTTGTGAAAAGGGAGAAAGAAGCTGGTTGTCTCCTCTGAGCCCAAGCTCACCCTGTCACCACCGCCCAGATACACCCACTGGTACCCACCAACCCCTCTCGTGATGCCACTCCCCACAAAGGCTGCTCCCCCTTAGCATCCCAGCCAGCTCCTCCCAGTTAAAACCCAGTGCTGTTGGTCCTGTCATGCCCAGCTATTGCATCCCCTGTGACATCATCTGAGCTCTGCTGCACACACAGCTCCTCGTAACTCGGCTCCCCTGCTCCTTAGATAATTTTTATCTCTCCTCCCAGAATCCCACATGGCAGATTTACATTCATCACTCCAGGCTTTTGTTCACTGTAGCTGAGGTTTTCCAAGGGATCTGGGAGGGCAAGTCCTAATAAAATGAACAGGGCTGGACCCCCACAGCTTTGAGCACTCCAGATTATGGCTTTAGGGACAAAGCTTTTCAGGAATAAGCACTCCCAGCTGCCCAGAGTCCCCAGCATGACCTCGAAGTGCCAGTGGGAGCTCACAGTAAATAACAGCAGCTCTGGGTAAGCGTGCTGCCAGTCTCCAGCTGCTTGCTAAGCTGCTCCAAGCACTGGGAACTAGAGCCTGGATTATCAGCACACATCTCCTGGTGCTGGAGAGGATGGCCAGGCCCTGTCTGTGGCACACTTGCAGACAGTGCCATGAGCAGAGAGAACAAAGCAGCAGCTCTCAGTCTCCCAGTGCTTCAGGAGTGGAGCCAGGGGGAAATGGCTCCTGGCACCTCACACCCTTTTACAATGAATAGTACATGTACAACCTGCTGATTAAAGCTGATTAAATCAACCCCTGCAGTGCCAGCGCTGATTTTGGGGCTGGGTTTGAATGTCCCCCCATCTCTCTAGTCAATATGGTTTGCTAGAGTTGCCTACAGAGGTTGTGGCTCTCCATTCCTGCCAGTGTTGCCCAGGGAGGTGGAGGAGTCGCCATTCCTGGAGGTGTTTAAGAGGAGACTGGATGTGGCACTTGGTGCCATGGTCTAACAGACAGGGTGATGTTGGGTCAAAAGTTGGACTCAGTCATCTCAGAAGTCTTTTCCAACCTAAATGATTTTCCAACCTAACTGATTCTGTGATTCAAGACCAGGTTGGGCAGGGCTTGGAGACAACCTGGTCTAGTGGGTGGCATCCCTGTCCACAGCAGATGGAACAAGATGAGCTTTAATGAGGTCCCTTCCCACCCCATTCTGGCACCCCGTGGTCAGAGGCACGTACTTTTCTCACAGACAGCCCCTCCCTTGCCCGCGGGGCAGCTGCAGGTGAAGTCCCTCCCGTCGTCCTCGCAGGTGCCCCCGTGCAGACACGGGTGGGAGTCGCAGGGCCGGGGGGGTCTCCTCGTGGCCGGGGGCTGCCGGGTTGGCTTCCTGCGGGTGCTGGCAGCGAGGGTGGAGCTGGGCCTCCGGGTGCTCCCGGCTCCCACCGCCTTGGCACCGGCTCTGCCCGCGGGCTCCGGGCGCTGCGCGTGGGCTGTGGTGGCGGCGGCCGTGGTGAACCTCCGGGTGGTGGCTGGGGCCATGGTGGTGGCCGTGGTGGTGGTCACGGTGGTGGTGAAGAGCCTGGGGATCCAGTCTGGAACACAGCAAGGGATGGGTGAAGTTGGAGATTCGCAGCAACACTCCCAGGATCCTGCCAGGCGTGCCACGTTGCCTGTCCTTCCTGGGAAATCACTGTTTCAGGTTCACCAGGATGGCCCAGGCTGGCCACCACCTCGAGAGTACCAGCTCAGGCTCCCTTCCCAGGGCTTAGGGCAGTGTCACATCTCCATGCTGCAGCACTGCTGTTGCTCTGTGCCAGGACAAAGTGGGGCAATTTTAACCCCTTATGGTTTTCCTGAGTGGAAAACAAGTCTGGACACACGGATTTACTCAGTAGTGAAGCTCTGGCACAGCTTGCCCAGAGAAGCTGTGGCTGCCCCATCCCTCTAAGCGTCCAAGGCCAGGTTGGACGGGGTTGGAGCAACCTGGGTTAGTGGAAGGTGTCCCTGCCTTTGGCACAGGGTGGAACTGGATGCACTTTAAGGTTCCTTCCAACCCAAACCATTCCATGATTCTGTGATTCTGTACCCTGGCATTGCCTGATAAAGCTTTTGAGGGGTTACAGTTACAGATGAAAAGCCCTGCCAAGACCAGAAAAACCACCCTGCCCATCTGAAATCCTAAACCAAAAGAGGGAGACTGGCCACAGACAGAGTGGACTCACCAAAATCCATGAATTTGACATGCTCCTCCTGGGGCTTCTTCACCAGGATGGTCTTTTTCTTGGAAGCTTTGATCTGCTTCAGCAGGGCCCCTTGGATATCAGCTGCCGTGTAGGACGTGGCTGATCACAGCCAGGAGCAGAAAGGAGAAAAGGAAGAGTGAAGATGCAAGTCCACCCAACAGCTTCCCTCCCATAACCTCCCCACAATGCATCCAAATCATTCCTTTCCCAAGGGAAATGCTCCCAGCTCTCCAGGCACCAGCTTAGGGTGGCACCTCCTCCCAGTTCTTCTCATATATTTTGATTTTGCTGCATAGAAGACACAAACCCAGCAAATTTCAAGACGGTTCCTCCAGCCAACCGTCCCCCTGGGAATGCCTGCCCTCCCCAGGCAGAGGGGGATGGCCCAGGGAAGGCTCCTACCTGGGTCAAAGTGGGACTCCACGAAGACACGGACGGCGCTGCTCTGGCCCAGGTCTCGCACACGGATGCTCTTGAAATCCTTCCTGACGTCAGAGCTGCGGAAAAGCTCATCCAGCTGCTCGGTGGGAGGTGGAGGAGAAAAGAGAACAACCTGATTAATGGGGAGATTCTGGGAAATGGATCCTTCCAGGCAAATATCTTGAATCTCAGTTTCTTTGTTTTCAACCCACAGGGGTTTGCATCCAACCCATTGCAAGATACCCCAGTGACACAGAGAGAACAGGGCTCTGCTGTGCTGGGTGACAATTCCAGGTCCCCATTCCTTATGGCTTGCAGGCAAAGATAAGAATGGGATCCATAAATAACGTGGGACACCCTGTGTAACCTGTGAGGAGGAGCAGAACAGAACAGAGCCAGAGCAGAGACACCTTGCAGTTCATCCAGGGATTTTCTATTGTGTGGCATCTAAGTCTTCCTGATCTCTTCTAAAGCTGAGTAAACCTGCTTAGGCACTTTGGGAAATCCCATAAAGCACTATTCTGCATCTTTAAGTACCTGCCTGCCTTTTAAAACTTGGCTCTTGGATACTGCAGGATTTGTCTGAAGTCACACGAAGGAGATAGTGGCAGTGCAAGGCTCACAGCAAGTCAGGGCTGTAACACCCCTGCCAGCTGTCTGTCCAGGCTGCTCTATCCCCCAGTTCCTTCCCTTGGCTTCAAGGCAAAGACAGAAGACAGTAATTAACTAATTAATGGTCCCATGGTACAGTCTCTCCCTTTAAATCTGGAACAGTGATCAGGGGGGTGAAGGAGCACCTCCCATCCAAGGGCATTTGCAGGCAGGTTGCACAGGGAACAGGTCTCTGCAGCACAGGGCTGTGGCAGGAGCTCTCAGCCCAGCCACAGAGGCCTTTTGTGCCACAGTTGCATGTTCCCAGCCTGTAAAAACAGAAACCAGCAAAGCCCCTTAATGGATGAACCAGTGAATGAAGTTTTTGTGAGCACATTTCCATCCTCAGACACAGCCAGTGCTGTACTGGGAAACACTGGGATTGTGATGCAGAACTGCAGGAGCCATATGGTCCATGTGCCAGGCACACACCTGCCTGGATGCCAGCACTGGGGGCCTGCCAGCTCCTGTGTGCAGCTTGGAAGCAGCTCCAAACATGTTAATGCCCTTGCAAAGGTGGTTTGTGTTTGCTGTGCCACTCTGCAGACTCCAGTTTAACGTTGTTACCTCACCCAGACTTGCTTCTGTGACTCAGTGACCCCATGGTGTGGCAGGCACAGAAAATCCATGCCCAGCACTCACCGCGCTCTCAATGCTCCGGGCTGTCTCCCCAAAGAGCTCTGACTTGGGATCAGCCATCTCTGGGGTGTAGAACAGCTCCTGACCTTCTACCTCCTCCAGGATGAGGACTCCTTGGAACACTTTGGTGGCTACGGGAGGGAGGGAACACAAGACAAACACCTTTAGTTGGCTCGTGGGCAGGGGGCAGGTGTGAGGCTGAGCCACAAAGAGCGTCGGAGTCCCTGGGGGAAGGGGATGGCAGTGTGTGGGTAGTGCCAGTGCTGGGGTTAGTCTGGATGGGTCTGGGAGAGCGCCATGGAGGATTAGTATCACAGGGGGCTGGAGCAGATGGCAAAGACCAGGCTGGAGATGGCAGCTTTTACCATACGGGTTCCTCTGAGCTCCGGCCCGGAGAGCAGCCCCCCTGCACCGGCTGAGTGACAAGAGAGACACGTTAGCAGGACAGTCAACATTCCAGGAGCAGACACGGGCATGCACGGGGCACAGGAGGTTAAACCTGGGCCCAGGACAAGGAGAAGACAAGTGCTGGGAGAGGAAAGGACAGAGCCTTCCAGGCCAGCCCTGCCAAACCAGATTGAAACTGCAACAGGTCACTGCCAGGGGGGCAGTGGGATGAAGAGGACAGAGAGATCCCACTGTGGGCAACCACTTGGAAGGTTCCCAGCAGCTGTCCTGGGGTGGGTTACAAGGGGAATGTGGTGTCCAGAGGAAAAGAGGATGTCCTGCTGGAAACCACAAGGAAACTGTGGAAGGACCTCAGTGAGGAAATGTCTGGGACACGGCCCCAGAGCAGCAAGTTTCAGTTACACGTTTTCTGACAGAGCAAAGGTGGGTCTGTGCTTCCTCAGCACGTGGAAAGGGTCTGTGAGCAGGAAGAGAGATCCCAGCTGGGCTGGGGGAGCAGAGCATCCCTGGGAACCACTGTGAGAGCCAAGTAGCTCAGAGTCCCCAGGACACCCAGCAGGGATGCAGCAAACTGATCCTGGGCCCAGCTCCCTTTACAGCCACCAACTCAGGGAATCCAAGAAATTCCCCCACCCACTCTAGTGCCAGTGGTGAGTTCAGCAGAATCCTGGGCAAAACACTGGTCAAATTTTTAAGGCTGTAGCAGTCAAGGAAGAGAGTGGCCACCTGAGGGAAGAGAACAGCAGTGCCCACCAGAGCACCAGGGCTGGCTGCTGGGGGCTGTGGTAGGTGGGCACCATGTCTGCCAGCTACTGTGGCTCAGCACATCCTGTGAGCACCCCTTCAAGGGACACAACAGACCCCAGACTGGACACGGGACCGTCCTCACTGCCAGCCAGGCAAGCACAGTGAAGTGCTGCCCTCCCTGCTGGGCAGTTCTTCGTGGTATCCCACCCTGTGGGAGCCTCCCAAGGGACCCCAGAGCTCAGCCCCAGGCCAAATTCACCTGGGCAGTTGCTGCCCTCTGCATCAGCAGCCGCAGTCTTGCCGTCAGAGCAGCATCCCAGCGGGGTGTTGTAACACGTGGCCCTCTCCATGGCTGGGGTGGATGTCACCTGGCCTTCCTCCACCTCCTCTTCCCCTGCAGGGCACCAAGAGGAGCATTCACCAGCAGCAGTAAGACCTCACCTCTGCATCAGAGAACGAGGCTGAGCCACAGCTTGGCTTCATGGTGACACACACAGGGTCTGGTTTATCCCACGGCCGACCCGGAGCCCTCGGAGCGCACACTCACCGGCAGAGCCTGCCCCGCTGGACTCCTGGTCTCCACTGATGCCCATCTCCTGGTCTCCACTGCCCTCAGCACTGCCTGACTCGCCATAGGCAGGCTGGGTGGTGGCCAGGACCACCGGGGCGGTGGAGAGAGGGCGCACGGTGGTCTTGTACACGCCGTGGGTCATCCACGGTGTCGTGGCCGGCCTGGCCGTCGTGACACGCCTTGTCGTGGGGTGATCCCTTTCTGTGGGCTTGGCTTCCGGCAGCAGGGAGGTGGTGGCCAGCTCGGTGGGCTCTGGAGCCTGGGTGGTGAGGGGCAGGGGTGAGGGAAGGATGAGCCTGTCCAGGGGCAGCGTGGGCAGCGGCGTGGGAGGCGACGGGTGGCTCGTGTGGGTGATGGACTCTGGAAGGAGCAGCAAACAGGAAGGTAAGGGAAGGCTGGGACACTGGAAGCAGGTTGCAAACCCGTGACACTGGTTTCATGTTGGAAACCCTCAGGTACCTGCCCTGCAGCTGCTGTGCCAGGGAATGTCACGGCACAGCAAGGAGCTGCAGAGGGAGCAGCCAGAGCCGGGTACCATGTCAGGTCACAGAGCTGGCACTGCCCCAGCCCCCAGAGCAGCGGGCACTCACCGTGGCACTGCCCCACGTGCTTCACCGTGATGACCTGGCCCTGCCGGCAGGCGATGGTCTTCAGCTGGCACTGGTCCCCATAGGTGACACCATCAGAGCCACACACCTGGAGGGCAGAGGAGACATGTGGGCTGCACCTCTTCCCTCCTCCAAGCAAAATCAACTGGTCTCTAAATGCTGGAAGAATGTTGAAGATGTTCCTCTGAGGCACTGAGCATCCAGCTCTGCTGGGGGACACCCACAACCTGCACATCACCTTTCCCCATGCACCAAGGCAGTGACCAAACCTGCCCACCTGCTTCTTGGGGGGAAGAGACACCAAACCCTCACACTGCCCGATGGAGATGAACCACCACAGGTCCCTGCTCAGCCCCTCAGCCCCCCAGGCTGCCTCTCCCCCAAACCTTGGTCATGTTGGCCTCGGAGCACAGCGGGGACGGGCACTCGCAGTGGGCAAAGCCGTTGACTTCCACGCACGAGGCCCCAAACTCACAGCTCATCTCCTCGCAGGATTTTGGGGCTGATGGGTCTGGTGGTGAAGGAAGAAAAGATGATCAAAGCACAAACCAGCCACACAGAAAGCACCATCCTGCCCCTCCCAGTGTGTCTCAGCTCTCCCAGAGACCCCCAGAGCACCCATACCAGTGCTCCACGCAGTCCCTCACCTTTCTCACAGCCAGTCATGCCCAGTTTGCTGCCATTGGGGCACTGGTTGCACTTCATGCCAGTGATGCCAGTCTTGCAGGAGCACAGCCCAGTCATCTGCTCGCAGTCATCGCGCACTGAGCCCACGGGGTCGCAGTTACAGGCTGGGTGAGAAGGGAGAGAAGACACTGTTTTGCTGGTGGATTTGTGGAACCAAGAGCAGACTCACCCATGTGCCCCAGAAATCCAAGAGAAGGAGGAGAAGGGTCCAGGAAGGACCATGATGTTCAAAGCTGCTACCCCTGTGTCCTATGGATTGTGATCCCACATTCCTCCCAGACTCATTTCCATCAGCACTAAAGATTGATGTGGCTCCACAGGAACATTCCCAGCAGCCCTTCTGCCTCTCCTTGGTGTGGGATGAAGGAGAGGGATGGTAGAAGAGATGGTGGCCACTGGTGTCTGTCCAGCTTGAGGTCAGAGGATTTATGGACGCTGGCCTGGCAGCTCTGCAGAACATCTGGCCAGGAGCATGTCCATGGACAGAGACACCACCCCACAGCCAAGCTGAAGTAACACCTGAGCAATGCTCCAGGCCACCCTGACTCTCTGCCATGGAGCAGCTCACTGAGCTTTGCTAAAACCACTGGAGGTGACTGACAATGGGACAAACAATCAGCAGGTGACTTGCAATTAGACCACGGTGCGAGTAACCCCAAGGTTGTGGTTTTGATCCCCATAATGAAGGATTCACTTAAGAGCTGGACTTGAGGGTCCTTGTGGGTCCCTTCCAACTCAGAACATTCTGTACTAATGATCCTGTTCAATAGGACAAACAGCTGCTAGAGGGGACTTTAAACAGGAAAAACAGCTGTTGGAGGTGTCCTACAACAGGACAGTCATGGGGGGACTTCCAAAAGGACAAAGAGCCACTGGATTCGTTACAATGGGACAAACAGCCACTGGAGGTGACTCCCAACAGGACCAACGTTGGGGCTCACGGTTTCAGCATTAACACCCCGACGTGCCCCCAGAGCAGCCCTGGGGCCGTGCCCACGGAGCTGTGCCCACAGGAGGCAGAGGGAAGGGTTGCTGCTGGCCCCTCCTGCCCCACTCACGCGTGCAGCCGCTCTTGCCGTCGGTGACGATGCCACGGAAGTTCCAGAAGCCGGGCTCGCAGCGGTCGCACTTGAGGCCGCCCACGCCGGGCTTGCAGGAGCACTGCCCCGTCCCCGGGTCACAGGAGCCCCCGTAGGAGCCGTAGGGGTTGCACTGGCACGTGCCTGTGGGCAGAGAGGGTGGGGGGCTGAGCCAGGGAGGAGGGCACACACACCAGGGCCCCCCAGCTCCCACCCGGGCCACAGGGTGGTCTCGTGCCGGGCATGGGGAGGTTTCACCAGCTGCTCCCAACGCTTCTCCTCTGTCCCTGCTCCAAGGGGGAACTAAACCTCCAGGGATTAACCTGCTGCCATCAAGAACTCCTCTCTCATTAACATCAAAGGGGAAGGAAGCTATTAGAAGTTTATTATTAATTCATTAATTAGGAACTTGATGGAGGGGAATGATCCAAAGATAGACAGAGAGACGCTCTGGTTACCCACAGGGAGCAGTGGAAAAGGGCCATGGGGCAGGGCTGGAGAGAAAGGGAGGCCTGGGGAGCAGCAGGTGGGGTGCCATGGGTACATCCCCACTGTGCCAAGTCAGGGCAATGGCATGTCCATGGACAAACCTACCCCAGGGGCTTCAAGCTGCTGGTTAAGTGCTAATTACCCCCTGATGAATGATTACCACCAGCACAGGGACACAGGTGGGACAGAAACCAGTGGGACACTGGGAAGTTTTGTCCATGGATTGGAGGGCAGGACTCCCATCAGAGACACACAGGATCGTCACCAACAGGGTGATGCTAAAACCAAAATGCTCATGTCCTCTGCAGCATCACCCTGAGTGTCTCCTGTGCCCAGCACACACCCTGTCTGCTCCCCCAGCACCCACCTCAGCCTGCAGCACCTCCACACCCCTGCCAGGACCATCTCTGGACATTCGGTGCTGCTGCTTTACAAATGATCCAGCACATTACACAGCACTCCACCCTCATCAAACAGGCATCAGCCCAGCACAGGCACAGCACGAGTCGTGTCTCCACGGGGTGATGTGTTCCCTACCTGCCAGCCACAGCCTCAGCTGTTACAGAGTTTGCTAATGCCTTTCAAAATGCTCCTGCTGGCTCTGATAATTATTTAATAAATATTAATGAAGCACTGGCCAGCCCAGCTTCCTGCACAGTGCAGTCACCCACTAGTCACTGGTCCTGGGGTGGCCTGTGGAAGGTCTCCAGGTGAAGCTGCAAGTCTGCAGCTCAAGGACACGTGGAATATTCCTGTCACTCAGGCTGGTGAACAGCCTTAAGGGTCCAGCAACAGGCTGAAGGCACCAAGGGCACAGGCTGGCCCTGGGGGCACTTTTGGGGGCATCCAGCAGGGACTCGGTACAAGTTCTGAGCTACCCTCCTGTTTTCCTGCATTTCAAAGGGATTGAGGCTGGAAGTTGACTTAGGGCTTTGGGAAGGACAAGAGCATCACCAGTAGATGCAGAAAGTGAAGAACACGTGCTGGGAGGTTGTACCCAGGAGGGGGTCAGTCCCTGCTCCCAGGTAACAAGTGACAGGATCAGAGGAAATGGCCTCAAGTTGTACCAAGGGAGGTTTAGATTGGCTAGCAAGGAGAATTTCTTCACTGAAAGGGTGGTCAGGCATTGGAACACGTTGCCCAAGGCAGTGGCAGAATCACCATCCCTGGAAATTTTCAAACAAATCTTAGAGGCTTTTCCAACTTTAATGAATCCATGATTCTATGAACGGGGAGGGTCTACCTTCATTTCCCTTGGGATGGGACACCAAATCCTCCCTCCACCTCATCTCTCCTGCCTTCCAGCCACCCCTGAAGGTCCTTCATGTCCTCTCCCAGTTGTGAACACAACCACCACTCACTTGGACATCCAGCTGCTCCCACTCCAAGTGCCAAGGTCACGTTGTCTGGGCAGCACCCGTAGATGGTCTGGCTGCAGTGCACAACCAGGAGGGGTGGGGGGGTTGTGGCAAGGGCTGCAGAGGAGGCAGAGGGGGACAGGTTATTTTTGGCACACAGGGATGTATGGCCAGTGTAGAGAGGGAGAAGCTGCAGCATTCCTGCAAAACCCTGTGGAGATGGTGGGAACAGATGATGAGGTGAGATCCCACCCTTGGCCAGGGAGAGCACAGGGCATGAAACAGGAATGATGCAGCAGGATCAGCAAACCAACAGGGACACAGTGAGCACTTCCTTGCTTATCCACATGAAAAGGGCACCAGGCTGGGCAGACCCAGAGCTTGTGCCAGCCTTGGGGTGGGGTGGCCGCCATCGGGGGACTCACCACGGCAGGCTCCTTGGCCAGTCACATAGAGGTCCTGGCGCTTCTCACACCGTGTCTTCTTCAGCTCACACTCGTTGGTGTAGGTCACCCCATCAGAGCCACACACCTGCCAGGACAGGGAGGGGAAGCTGCTCAGGGCAGCCCCTGGCACAGGAAGGCAGGTTCCCATCCCATGGCATGCCCTCTCCTGCCCAGGAAACATGCAGGGAGGCCCCCAGGGAGAGGAGAGGAGAGGAGGGGATGGAGGGGAGCAGGGGCAGCCCTGGGGGCTCAGGGGGGCTCACCGGGCTGCGGGGCACGGCCAGGCAGGTGAAGTCACACACACAGCGATCGTCCTCGGCGTCCTCGTCCCACCAGCCCCCGAAGTGCCGGCACCGCTCCTGCTCACACTCGCTGCCATCGCCGGAGCCAGAGCCCCCCGAGCCACACTCTGCAAAGAAGGAGCACCCTGGTGGCACAGGGGGGAGCAGAGGGCGTGGGGCCAAACCCCGCCCTGGCACCTGGAAATGCCCTGGCAAGGGAAAGCAGCCCCCAGGTGCACAAACCCACCCAAACCTGAGCAGATTTCACCTCTTCAGCGCGAGCAACCCCAAAATCGTGGGCCCACATACACTTGGATGCTTATGCCCAGGTGTCAGAGAAGATCCCTCTCTCTTGGACAAGGCAGATTCTCCCCCCACTGATTGGGAAATGGCCAATTTTGTGTGCTGAGCCCACACAATGAACGCTGCAAAGGGGTGCTTTGGCAGGTGGCCTGAGATCTTCCTCCTCCAGCACCAGTGCAGGAGCCCAGCCAAGGATCCCGTGGCTACTGCAGCTTCCTGCAGCTCAGCCAGCTGACAGCCACGCACAGGGGGGTGGCTGCCACTGAACTCACTGGCAATTTAACTCCATGCTTTGATCCTTTTACTGCTCTCCCAAACTCATTGTGCACAGGGAGATTGGTGCTGCTGATAGAGAGACCAGAGCAGGGGAAGGGATGGGATTTGGGTTTAGAAGTTGTGTTAGGGAGATATTTTAAATATATAAAGCCTGTCCCTAGCCTGGCTGCCTCTCTGTTAGA
Organism: Hafferia zeledoni; assembly: GCA_035583235.1. NCBI lineage: Eukaryota > Metazoa > Chordata > Aves > Passeriformes > Thamnophilidae > Hafferia > Hafferia zeledoni. Next base: position 5,450,637 of record JAWWEV010000056.1, read on the forward strand.
TGCTCAGAGCTCCAGCAGCAAGAGAGATGTTGCTGATTTCAAAGGCTTCTTAAAGGGGAAGGGCGAGGGGGAAGGGAAACCTGGCCCTTTTTATTGAGTGATCAAAGGCTGGGATTTGGCATTACACAGAGAATTATTTAAGCTCTTCTCCCAGAGAGACATCAACCTGAAATTCCCCAAGGAGGGCTGTGATCAAACACCATGTAATGTCTTCCCCTCTCCTTAAGCTCTGCCATGCACTGAAGTCCTTTCCTCCCCCTCGTGCAGCTGCACATCCAGAGCACTGGGGGCCACCTACCATCCTCACAGGGCCCCGTCCTGGCCACCTCGATGCTCTTCCTCTGCTGGCAGGAGGCCACTTGCAGCTCGCACTGGTTGTCGTAGGTGAGGCCGTCGGTGCCGCAGACGGGGCCCGGGGGCTGCTGCTCACAGCGCGGGCACACGCACTGCCCACCCACACACCTGCTGCCAAAGGAGCACACCGTGCTGCCACAGGACTCTGGGGACAGAGGGGGACACAGTCAGGCTTCAGAGAGACTCCTGTGGCCACCTGACCCGTGCCACAGAGCTGGGGACCACTAATGTCGTTATCGTTTGTTTAATCTGTGCAAAGGTTGGGATGGCCACGTGCCCACCCTGAGCACCTCTGATCCCCACCAGCACCCACAGGTGCTGTGTCCAGCATTGTGTGCCCACCCTGAGCACCTCTGATCCCCACCAGCACCCACAGGTGCTGTGTCCAGCATTGTGTGCCCACCCTCAGCCTCTCTGACCCCCACC
>JAWWEV010000056.1:5453451-5467978 GCA_035583235.1 Hafferia zeledoni
ACCCACAGGTGCTGTGTCCAGCATTGTGTGCCCACCCTCAGCCTCTCTGACCCCCACCAGCACCCACAGGTGCTGTGCCCAGCATTGTGTGCCCACCCTGAGCATTTCTGACCCCCACCAGCACCCACAGGTGCTGTGCCCAGCATTGTGTGCCCACCCTGAGCATTTCTGACCCCCACCAGCACCCACAGGTGAGGTGCCCAAAAACTCTTTCTAGGACACCAGTCAGAAACCCCATTTACTCTCAGGGTGTGTTCTGACTTCAGCCCACAGAGCACTGAGAGTCATCTGTCACAGTCATTCCTTCCCAAATTCAGGAAGGATCTCCATGCACAGCTCATCCCTGGCACACCAGACCCAGCTGGACAGGTTTTATGAGGCTCAAATCACTGCTTTTAGTGAAACAGCTTTTGTCTTAACGAAGAATCCAGCCAGGGCTTTTAATTCATTAAGAAATTAGCAGAGACAGTTCCCTGGGCTGGGGAGTGGGGAGGAAATATGGGAACAAAGAGGAATTTACCCCAGGGGATGGGGGGAGGGAAAGCCATGGAGATGAACTGCAGGATCAAACAGACCCTCGATGCTTTCAGTTCTGGGGGTGGCTATTAACATGTTTTCAGCCCAATTTCTTTGCTTGGCCCAGTGGACACTAATCCAATTTCTTTCCTTGGCTCACCAATTAACATGGGGGGCAGATACCACCTATGATGCATAGATGGGGAACCTAAACCAGCTGGCCAGAAAAAGCTGCTTGAGACACTCAAGATGCCCAATTCTTCCTAAGCCAAACGGGAAGGCCATGCCAGACAAGGTGAAAAGCCTCAGGCAGGGTGTGTGTCTGCCAAGCCAAGTCCAATCCACAGGATAAAAGGGCTATGAATGATTGATGAGCCTCGGACAGCCACGGCCACGGCCGGGCAGCCAGCAGGGCCGGGCACCCCCTCCCTGCAGTGCCACCAGAGAGGAGGGATGGAGGGGACCTTGGCAGACTCACTGCAGTCTCCTTGGGCAGCCACCAGGATGTGGGTCTGCTGGGTGCAGGCTCGGACGTGCAGCTCGCACTCGCTGCCGTAGGTGTGGCCGTCGGTGCCGCAGACGGGCTGCGAGGAGGGCACACACTCCGTGGGGCACACGCACCGCCCCGTCTCCGCCTCGCAGATGGCCCCGAACTGGCACTTGCCACAGCGGTCTGTGCAGAGCAAGGACAAAGCCAGGAGGTTAAACAAGAACGAGAGGCAGGGATCATTGTCTAAGCACACCCATGGTGCTGTGTGGGTCGGAAGGGACCTTGAAGATCCTCTCAGCCCACCCCTGCCATGGGCAGGGACACCTTCCATTAGACCACGCTGCTCCAAACCCTGTCCAACCTGGCACTGAACACTCCCAGGGATGGGGCAGCCACAGCTTCTCTGGCAACCCATGCCAGGGCCTCACCACCCTCACACGGCAGGATTTCTTCTTAATATCCCATTTAAACCTTCTAATGCAGATCTAAATCCACCCAATGCAGAAATAAAACCTCCCCCAGCCAAGTCCCTGCAGATGCCACAGGACCAGCAGCCTCAGGGCACAGGGCGAGGGAGTGAGGAGAGGGATGTGGGAGGAGGGAGAGACCGGGAGGCAGAAAGGCAGAAACTACTTGTAAAAGCCATCAGGGCCAGGAGTACCGTGATGAAATGTCACTGTGGCTTGTGCTGGCAGAGCTGAAGAGGAGGTGGGAGAGTGTGGGGCTGAGTGTAATTATGGGGAGCAATAAATCAGCCCCAGCCCCAGGAGGAGCAGCAGAGCCTCCCCAGCAGCCAGGCTCCCAGGGGAGAGAAGCAGCAGGATTCCTGCATGGCAGGGCAGCAGGATGGGAAGAGGTGGCTGCCTGGGGAGGGGGATACCACCCTGCCCTCCTTTATCAGGGCACCAGCAGAGCAGGGGGCAGGTGCAGCACCTCATGTCACAGTGCCCTGCCACCTCCCCAGTGAGCCCCCCAGCCTGCTGCAGACACACCCGGCACAGGAGGGCAGGCAGGGGGCAGAGAAGACATTTATCTTCCTAACAACTCCCTCTCAAGGCAGCTCTCACTCCCTGCAGGAGAGACCAGCCCCCAGCCAGCACAGCTCCTGACTCCTGGGTATTTACTAATTCACGGCTTCATTTTTCTCCTTCAGGCAAACACCCCTCTTTCTTCCCTTCCCTGCCAGTCACTTCAGGAGGAATTTGGCTCAAAGGTGGTTTTCCTTCTTTTTCTTTCACACAGCAGCTGCTGCCTTCACATGGGGGAGGGAAGATGCACCAACCCCCCGCTCGGTTTGTGCTGTTGGCCAGGAGGTTTCTATCTATGGCACAAATCCTGCAGCCACACACGGGCTCTGCAGGTCAGGAGAGGGGATGCTCAAGGCAGCCAGATCCTGACACCCAGCCTGAAGGTTTGGGGCAGAAAACTGTGTTTTGATAAAACTGCAATGAGCCCAGCCTGACCTGAACAGATTTTGTCCCAGGAGAACCCAGTTAGCCCGGGCTCTGCCTCTCTGCAAACACTCTCTGACTGGCAAAGCTGTCACAGAGAGTGAGCCTGCAAATGGAAGGGCCTGGAACAGACTCCCCAGGGCAGTGGGCACGGCCCCAAGGCTGCCAGAGCTCACGGAGCATTTGGACAGGGTAGGGACAGGGAGGGATTGTTGAGGTGTCTGCAGGACCGGGAGTTGGACTCTGATTCTTGTGTGGCCCTTCCAACTCAGGACATTCTGTGATTCTGTGCTGTGTAAGGTCTGAGTTGCACATGCATGGTGGGTTCTTACTAGGGAAGAGGATGAACCCTCCTTACTTCATCCTCTCCCTCTAACCCAGCCACCTTCTCACCAGGGCAGCTTGGGGAAGGTCTGCTGGGTAAGGGGACAAAGCAGGGCTGGTGTGCACAGGGGGGCAACTCACACCTGGCTCACCCCAAGCCTTCCCCACTGCCTCACACCTCTTGGTGAGGAAGGCAGCGCTCAGGATGGACACTGGATTCTCTCCCACCATCCTCCTACTGAAGCTGAAGAAACACAATCCAAAACTCCCCTCTCCCCACAGCCAGGGGAGTGCTTAAGTCACTGTCCACTCCCACCAAGGAAACCTGTGCTGTGGCCAACCAAGAAGAAGGAGGAGGAGGAGGAGGAGGAAGAAAAGGAAGAGAAGGAATGTCCTGAGCCTGTTTCTTACCACAGGGCCCTTTGTGCTTCACCCTGATGTCCCTCTTGAGGACACAGGCCATGGAGTCCAGCTCGCAGGGGTTGCCGTAGGTGCGGTTGTCGGTGCCACACACGGGGTCGTAGCGGCCCTGGCACACCTGCTGGCACTCACACACAGGCTCCTGGTTCTTCACCACACAGGTGGCCCCGAAGGTGCACTCCACGTTCAGGCATGGGCTGGGTGTGCCCAGGTCTGCAGAGGGGACACACAAAGGCAGTGGGCTCAGTCAGCTGCTCCCCCGGCTCCCTGGGCACTGAGCACAGCAAGGCATGCCAGCAGCCCCAGCCACAGCACCTCACCTGCCTCCCCCAAGCCACAGAGCTCCTGGCCTTGGCCCCAGCCCAGCCCCTGCCCCCTCCATGCCACCCTGACATGCCTGGCTCAGCGTTGTCCCCATGCTTGGCAGAGGTTAGGGATGGGCAGCAGGCACAAGGGCTTCTCCCTGCACGTCACGAACGGGACTCCTCCCTCGTCTCCTCCCTCCCATCACCATCCCAGGGACATTCTGCCCCAAAGAAGGGGGATCAGCAGCACTTGCAGAACCTTCAGCAGGCAAACAGCTCACACAGGGACAGTTCCTTTCACTGAGATCACATGCTCAGGATCACACTGTCCCCTGAACAGCCCATCCTAATACCCTCTGTGGCAAAGCCCAGGAAGATCTGGCTGGAAGGGACACCTGCATTTGGCTCCACACACATCCCATGTCTCTCCTCTCCCATCCCCTCCTCTTCCCTCCTCAGGCCAGGGAGCTGCTGTGGGTCAGGATGAAGAGACAAGTCTTTGCTTCAGGCCAGGGCACCTGGCTGGATGGGCAGTGCCCCATGGCATGGGAAGCAGCATCCCCTCTGCTCAATCACAGCAGGATGCCCAGTGGTGACAAGGGGAGCAGCCAGCACTGAGAGCAAAGAGCACAGGCCGTGTCCAAATCCCTGGCACAGCCCTGCACCTGCTGGCAGGGACTGCCCTGTGGTTCCTCCCAGTCCCAGCCAGCTTGCTGCAGCCAGAAATGCCCCTCTAGGAATTCCCCCCTCCATCCAGGAGCCAAGCCAGGCAAGGAAATGGCAGGACTGGCAGCGCTGCTGGGACAGAGCCAGCACTGCCCAGTGATCCTTCTCGTGCCTCAAGACAAAAGCCCTGAGGACCTGGGGCAAGGAAAGGCCACGGATTTGCTCCGTGCTGAACACTGACAAGGACACACAACAAAACACACGTGGGGAACAGACAATGCAGCCAAGGGGAGATGGATGCAACAGGCAGACACAGCACAGCCCCACCAACACCCAGCAGAGAGGCAGGCACAGAGTGGGGTGAGGTGGGAAAGGTCCCTCCGGAGCTGCTGGAGTGGCACTGGGCACCTCCCCTGCCAGGACCACGGTGGGGGGACATCTGCAGAGCAAGAGCAAGAGCAAGGCTTGAGCCCCGGGGAGTGTGGCTGCATGCTGTCAGCCAGGGAGGAATGCCCAGCATGGGCACAGGCACGCCTGGATCCGGCTCTTCAGGAAGCACCTACCAAGTCAAAACTTAGAGCCAGGGGTCTGCAAAGGAACAGGGAAGAGGGGGACAGTTGAGGCACATGCCAGCTACTTCAACCCAGCCTTTTCAGCTGCGTCCCCAACTTCCCTGCAGCTGAGGAGTGTGTGAGCCGTTCCCAAGGACCAGGAGCAGCAGAGCTCAGCCCTGTGGTGCTGCGCACACCTGCCTCTGCTTCACTTTTGAAAACATCTGGACCATAATCGTGTCCCCCAAGCCCAGAGACACGTGTCTGCATGGAGAAAGTACCTCTGATGGACACAATTATACGAGGCAGGAAGCAAATATACCCCTCATTTGAAATCCAGACTCACAGTCCTGCCTTGGGAAGCAAAGGAGCAGTGAGTGAGAGCACAGGGAGGTGCCAGCCCTGATGGAGAACGGTGCCCTGACACTCCCTGCCCTTCTGAAGCAGGGAAACCTGCAGGGATGCAGCACAGGAAGTCCCTTCACAGCCCCAATCTCAGGCTGTGAAATCTCACACACAGCCCTGGGCACCTCTAGATGTCACTGGGAGTTTTGGCCCCAGTTTTGCTGTGGTTGGATGTCACGAGGACCTGCTGAGCTGTGCTATAATCAAGACCTGCTTTGATTCCTGGCCCTTCTCCATCCTGTAGACAGAGAAATCCAGGCACAGAGAAAGCAAAGTGCTCTTTCTGCACCCTGAGTGACTCCAGGGCTTGGTCCCTCACCTGCTGCCAACCTTGGAAGTGTTCAAGACCAGGCTGGATGGGGCTTGGAGCAACCTGGTCTAGTGGAAGGTGTCCCTGCCCATGGCATTTAAGACATTTAAGATCCTTTCCAACCCAAGCTATTCCATGGTTCTGTGCAGACACCTAACTAAGCCCCTGGGGACACCGAGCTCTCCTGCCAGCCCCAGCTGAGGATGCCAATGGAGAAGAGGCTCTGAAGTTGCCTTGTAACCCCACCAATCTGTGCCTGTGACACCCAGCGGGCTCCAGCACCAGATCCACAGGGAAATATTCCTAAGGAAGAACCAATTCTGAGCACAGAGAGCTCCTCAGGGCTTCCAAAAAGCACATGGTACTTTGCTGGGCACCAGAGAGGAAATCTGTGTCCCTGAAGAGCCCCTGCCCATGGGATTGGCACAGACAAGCAGGACACACATTATGAGGAGCAAAGGGACAAGCACCACAGTCCCAGGCAGGCAAAAACTCTGGGAAGGAGGAGATGGGGAAGAAAGGGAGGTTAGTTGGGGGCAAAAGGAGAGGTAAGATCAACCAGGAGCAGGCCAGAGTGATGCACCAGCCCAAGGGGGGCTTGCTGAGGAGTGGGGGGCTCACAGCACCCACCTCTGCTCCCACTCTCATTTGCCTCGAAGGGTCAAACATCGGACAAGACCCCCCTGCCCTGCCAGGCATTTCCATTCCAGCAGCAAGTGCTTGGGGCCAGGGATGGGAGCCAAAGCAGGGCAACCTCTCCAGCCCAGGGGCAAAACTAGAGGTGGGGAGCAGTGAGGCCAGGCCAGGACTGCCATTGGCTACGGAGAAGGGGGAGAGCCGACCTCCCAGCAGAGCTGTCCGGGCAGGGAGCAGAGGGTGATGCCAGGACACAACTCCTTCCTCCACACAGGCAACACTGTAAAACACAAGACACAGACGAAAAAGGAAAGAGAGAGAAAAAGGAGGGAGAAAGAGAGGAGGGGGAGAGGAGAGACAGGCAGGGAGGAATAGACAGATGCAACTACAGACACCTTTCTTCCCTCCACCTCCTGTCCACATCAGCATTATCCCATCCCTCCTTTCTCGGCTGCACCATCACAGTGCCAGAGTAGAGAAGGATTAAAAACAAGGCTTGGACTGTTTTGTTTGGCTTTGCCTCCTTTGCCTGGCTGCAGGAAAAGACAGCAGAGAGCCCTGAGTTTATTAGACAGGTGTGTGTGAGAGATTAAAATGCTGTGATCAAACTAACAGGCCCTTTCATTCCCTCCCCTTTCCCAGCTCTGTGCACCTCCTGCATTCTCACAGCACCAAGGCAGGGATGAACTCACCCTGAACATCCGAGAAGATGCTTTCCCAAGCTGATGGGGAGTGAAAAAGCTGCCCACATCCCATGGGGGTTGGCTACAGGATTGCCTGGAGCTGTCACATGGGCTTTGGAATTCCAGGCTTTGGAAGACAGAGCCCCAGATTTGATTTATTCCCCCAGATTGTGACCATTTTTGCTGCTATCCCACAAGGATGTGGCTCCTGAAAGCAAATGGGCACATCTGCTGTGCTCACCTGGAGGAACAGAAGTTGGTGGGAAGCTGACACAGAGTGAGATGGAGGGAGGAATGGCAGGTGCACCAGGACCACACCCTGCTGTCTGCTGCCTCCCTCCATGGACCACGGTGGGAATGATGCATGGCTGACAGCAGGGTCACAGACAGCATCAATTCTCTGCTCATCCCACAAATTTGGGAAGCCTTGGACTCTAAAGGAGGCACAGGAAAGGGTTTGTAGAGAGCCCAGGGCACCAGGGCTCAACCAACCAGCCCCTGGCCCTGCTGCTGCAGGATCCCAGCCCTCCCTGTAGCTAAAAAAACTTGGGGAACTGACTCCTAACCATTCACCCACCAGAAACACAGGGAAACACAATTCAAAATAACAGCTGTGATTATATTGTGTGTGATTTTGGGAGCCTGACAAGCAGTTTTCAAGCAGCTGGGTCTGGCAGTGTTAAAAACCTCCAGCAGGAGCACAAAGCCAACAAAACAGATCCACAACATGGGGCCTAATTCCCAAGTACTTCAGGAGGCTTAATACAGCTGATACCTTGTAAAAACATCAGCTTAAAATAATAGGACACAGTTCCAGAGCTAGTAAAAACCAAATCGAGCTGAAATGAGTCCTTCCAACTCATACAAATCAATGACTGTGTTTAACCTTCGTTTTCTGTGGGATAATTTTAAAATTGGACATTCCCAACATCCTAGGGACTCAAAGCCCCATCCTATCACATCCTCCTGAAAAAGATCCATTGGAAAGGTCAAAAGCTTCTCCTAGAGACAAGACAAAGACAACGTGAGATCTCCAGAGAGCAGGCACGCTGGGCAGAGTTCCTGGTGGAGAGTACCTGGAGCTGAGGGAAGCAGACAGGCATGGAGGGGAGGGCATGGAAGGAGGTTGGAGACTGGCACTACCCTGGGAAGTGGAGGAATGAATGGCATGGGCTGCAGGGAACTGCATGGTGGTGAATGAGAGAAACCAGCTGGACATCACAGACACTTCGGTTTGAACACAAGGATTCTCCCCCGAGTCACCGAGCACATCAGACAGGAGACAAGAGCACGGAGGAAAACATGCACACACACAAGGACTGCTGACTGCTGGAAGGAGAAAGAACAGGGAGGAAGGGCCTGTTGGGACCCAAGACCCAGGAGAGCCTGTGGCTTGCTCGGTGGGCACCCACCCACACTCACCTGCAGCTCTCCAGCATCACTCCCTGCACGGAAGGACGGGCATAACGTGGCTGGGAGGGGGATGCTGAGAGGGCACCGGCGCCCCTGAGGATGGGCTATCAGCGTCCCTGAAGGCAACCAGTGCTTACCACAGGGTCCACTGTGCTTCACTGGGATGGCAGCCTTCTGGTGGCACTCGGCCTTCTGGCGCTCGCAGTCGTTGCTGTAGGTGCGGCTGTCGCGGGCGCAGACGGGCCGGAAGGCGCCGTCGCAGCTGATGCGGTCGCAGGAGCAGCGAGCGGAGCCCCGGCGGTTCAGGCACACCCCGTTGAACTTGCACTCGTCCCTGCATTTGTCTGGGAGGGGAGAGCACGGCACAGCTCACACCCACCCACCCAGCCAGCCACCCCGAGGGGACGGGGGAAGGGGGACGTGCTCGTTGCACGGAGCGGCAGGGAAGGTCGGGAGCGCCAACGCTCCACAGGGCACAGAGAGGAGCAGAGAGGTACTTACCCTGCTGCTGGCACTGCCCTGAACGCACCTTCTGGATCTCCAGGCCCCGGATGGCCCCCGAGCGCCCCATGACACACTCGTTGTCGTAGGTGACGCCGTCGTCCCCGCACACAGGCTCCCTCCTGGGCGGGCAGTTCTCGGGGCGCGGGAGCAGCTCTGCCCGCCGGGTGCGGGCGTTCACCCGGCAAACGCGGTTCATGTCGTTGAGGACGCCTTTGCAGGGGTCTGTGCACAGAGCAGAGGGTCAGGCATGGCCACTCCCTGCCCACAAAGGTGCTTCCCAGCCTCTCCTCCTGCCCTGGGTGGCCCCAAGAGCTCCGTACCTTCCCCGTGGCACTCAGTGTGTGCTCATCTCTTCCTCGACTCGGGGCTCTGCAGGACTCGGTTTTTACTGAGCTGCCCACACCATGGACATGTGCCCTTTCCAAAGGGATCACTGTTGGGATGAGCTCTGCCTTTTTTGCCATCCTGAGCTGCCTTCACTCCCCTCTGATTCTCTCCCGACCCAGAGGAATCTCCAGAGTCCAAAGGTGTTTGCTGGGCACTGCAGGGAGCTTGGTACTCCCATCCCACTCCTCCCACTCTCCTTCCCTCCCTGTCTTCCCAAAGTGCTGGAAGAACCTGAAAACAGCCAGGGCCACATGCTGCCAAGGCCCACAGCTCTAATCTAGGTTTAGGCTCTAATCTAGGCTTATCTGGATGCCCCTGTCTGATGAGCTGAGCTCACTTTAGCACACCAAAGACACGGGCAAAACAGGTGCCACCTGCTCACTAATCCCTGCTCCAGCCCTGGGATTTTCCCCTCCTTGCCAAGCAGGCACCTGGGGAGTGCTGATTCATTATCTGCAACTGCAGAAGCACCAGGGGATGTTCCCACCCTTTAATCCCACTAGTCTGAAATCCAGGCTGACAAGGGGAAGAAGCAAAAAGACACCCCCTGTCTCCCAAGAGAGGGACCTCCCTTTTGGCCATCCCCACAGCCCAAGGAGAAGGCAAACCTAGGACAGGGTCACAGCTGAATTCTTTTGCTTTTGTCCATTTTAGCATGGAAATTAAGTGGTCTGTCTACCCCAGCACCTCCTCAAGCCTTACAGCCCACCCAACAGAGTCCAAATACCTTCAGGTGTTTTCAGGTTCTACAGCCCAGCTGCTCAACCCAGACTGCCTGAGCTTCTGCTGATGCCCAGCTAAGATCAGGAGGTCCTCAAAGGAGCCTCAAAGCTTTTTCTCTGCCCTGGAAACCTGGAGCACCCGGCATGACATCACCCCCTTCACACCTCCCGCTTACACCCCTCTTGCCTCACTTGGAGCAGTGAAAGCACAACAAAAGGTTCCCAGCCTGCCCCAACACTCTGCCACACTCCTTTCCCCAGGGAAAAACACTGCTCTGGCACGTGTCCTGGCTGATCTCATGGTGTTCCTAATGAATACAGTTGCTTGTAATTACCAGTGCCCACAGCCACTGCGAGCCGAGGAGGAATCCGTCCCCGGAGCTCCGGGATCTGTGCCTGGCGGGATGCTTTAATTAGCAGGAGCTGCCTGGGATGCTGGGGAGCTGCTTGCCAAAAGCACAGCCTGGGCACTCTGCTCGGGGGAACGGCAGGAGGGAAAGGAGGTGGCACAGATGTTGGAGTTGCTCTCTAGGTCAGTGGGGCCCGAGCAGAAACACCCGCGGGGTTTGGCTGCGGAAGTGCCGGCTTGGTCTGTGTTTTAGGAACTGTCACACACAGACTGATCTTTTCCTACTAAACTGACCCATTTCTGCCCAAACCAACCTTTTTTTCTGCCCAAACTGACATTTTTCTGCCCAGACTGACCTTGGTGAGCTGGTGCCATCAGGCAAGCAAGCCCAGCTTTTCTCCCCAACCCCTCACACTTCCCCCCTGTCTGCCCTCAGTACTCCTTACCCAGGTGGAACTATTTTTAAACCCCCTTTTCCTCAGGTATTCAGAGCCCCCAGGGGATACAGAGGACTCACCACAGGGGCCATCAAACTTCTTGAACACGTTCTCCTGCTTGTCACAGGCGTGCTTGTTGAGGTCGCACTCGCTGCGGTAGTCGCGGCCGTCGCTGCCACACACGACACTCTCGGCGACGCCACTGCAGGAGGACGGGCACACACACTTGGCCGACTGCCCGTCGGTGGAGCGGACACAGGTGCTGCCAAAACTGCAGGTCACCTCTGCACAGGGGTCCTTGGAGCCTGGGGGAGAGAGCAGAAGGCACGGCACAGGTGTGAGCACAGCGGAGCTGCTCGTTCCTCCCCTGGGACAAAACACCTCGATATGTCACGATATCACCCACACAGCCCTATTCCTAAAAGTGCCCAAAAACATGCCCAGCACCAAGAGATATCCTTCCATCAGCTTCAGTCCAGAGCCACGTACCTTCCCCTGAGCAGCAAGCTCATCCATCCCTGTGCCCACGGAGACAGGCAGGATGGTGAGGGTGTAGGATCAGCCCACGGCACACAAGGAGGGAGCTCCCTCCTCACCTGGCCCTTCTCCTCTCTGCTCTGAACCTCTCAGCCTCACTCCCGCAGGCTCCCTTCCCTGCACATGCTCTCTGAGAGCCTCTTGCTCCAGAAAACAAGCCAAACAAGGGTCCTCAAGGCACCTCCTGCAAACCCTAATTAGAGGAAGAGCTCAAGGAGCAATTTCCTCACAGACAACCAAGGGCCAAAATTCGCCAGCTTTTCTTTTTTCCCCTTTTTTTTATTTGTCACTTCATGATTATGATTTTAAATAGATGTCTCAGTGCTGTCTCCCCTGTGAGAAGAGCCCCAGCAGGAGGGCCGGGTGTGGATTTATTGCAAAGCCAGCGCCGCGTGAGAGAAAGGTCAAGTTAATTTACTCGGAGATGAGGAGACTGGGGGTCTCATTTACACAGCTCCTTGCTCACAGCTGGAGAATGCCAGGCTGGGGAAGGGCTGTTATCAGCCCACCCAGCCTGTGCATGTGCCAGCTCTGACTTCCAGCTCTGGCAGATGTGACCCACCCTGGGGAGACGGTGTGGGGCAGCAGGTAGAGATGTCACACACCCCTTCCTTGAACAGCCTCTGGCCATCATTTTGCCTTCCTACCACACTTTGCTGATCACCAAAGCAGAGCTGGTGAGTCCTTCAGTGTCCATTCCCACCAGACCTGTCCCCATCACCCAGGACACCAGAGATGCCTGAGGGTGGGCTGCTCCCATGGGGCCCCATGTACCACTTGAACAGCCTTTGGCCATCATTTTGCCTTCTTGTTACACTCTGCCCATCATCAAGGCACAGCTGGTGATTCCTTCAGTGTTCCATCCCAACAGACACGTCCCCATCACCCAGGACACCACCAGCACCACCACAGTGATGACATGAGCTCAGGGCTCAGGACAAGTCTCCCTGGACCCCCCCATGGGAACACTCTGCCCTCACTCACCACATGGTCCCTTGCTGATGACCTTGATCCGTCTCTGCTGGTTGCACTGAGCCTTCTCCAGCTCACACTCGTTGCTGTAGGTGGAGTAATCAGAGCCACAGACAGGAGCCACCACGACAGGACAGGCTGTTTTCTTGCAGACACAGGAGGCCTGGGAGGGGTCTGTGGAGCTCCTCTCACACACTGCCCCGAACCCACACAGCATCCCCCGGCACACTGCGGGCACAGACACAGAGACACGGGTGAGCCACAGCCCCTCTGCCCACAGGAGGGGGGCACCCACCTGGGCCACCCCTCCCTGCCCTGCCAGAGCTGCTCACACCACCCAGGCTCATGGAGGAGATGCTGCAGCCCTTGGGGAGACCTGGATAGCCAGGGCAGGGACAGTGAGAGGATGCTCCAGGCACAGCAACGTCCTTTCCTGGCTTAAAGATTTCACCATCTTGGCATGTTGCCTCTTGCTGCCTGCCAGGGTTAAGCTGGGTTCTTCTCCAGGGACACCAGGGGTGACATGTTTGAGGGGCACCCAGCCACAGTTCCAGAGCCACCCACTCCAAAGCCATCAGAACAAGGGTCTGTCCTGCCAGGGCTGCTCTCCCCTGAGCCCCCATCTCCTGCCTGTGCCCAGCAAAGACACAGGAAACCTCAGCACCTGATCCATGGAGCACAGAGGCCACAGGGAAGGGCAGCAGGATCCCTTCTGCCCTTTGAGAGCTGCCAGGTCAGGCAGAGGATGTGCCAGGCACCTTCATGCCACATGAGACTAGGGAGGGAAAAGGCTGGGGCACAGAACAGTCCAAAAGAGACTGACACACCCATGGTCTTGTCTCCTCTGTGCCCCTTCTGCTCATTGTCAGGGTGAACTGGAGAAAGAGAGCAGGGAGGTCAAGGGGAGCAGGGAGATGCCTCCAATCCCACTGCACAGAGGAGCATCCCCAGCACTCCAGGGGCTCTCTGATCAAGCCTCTGAGTCCTCCACAACACAACAGTCTCTCCTGTACACCAGCAAGGGAAAGGGAAGCCAAGGAATGGAGAAGAAAACGTCCTCACCTGTCTCAGTGTGGGACAGATCATCCCTCACACACACACTGCTTTATTTATTGCCGTTTATGCAAAGCAGCCAAACCACGTGGCTGGAGTCTCCCAAGGAGATGCAGGAATCTCTTTATCACATCCACTAATCAGAGCAGCCAGCACAGACCAGTTCAGCATCTGAATTGCTAATGTGGCAGGAGGTGTAATTCTTCACTTGGAGGGAGGGAGGGGATAGGGGTCTCCAGGCTCAAGGGCCACAGGCGACAGTGAGAGCAAGAGATGCCAGAGCTTTCTGCCACAGGAACAGCCCAACACTCACAACATGCACTGCTGGGCAGGTAAATACCCCAGAATCACGGAATATCCTGAGCTGGAAGGGACCCACAAGAATCAGAGTCCAAACCCTGGCCCTGCACAGACACTCCAGCAATCCCACCCTGTCCCTCAAAGAGTTGTCCAAACACTCCTGGAGCTCTGGCAGCCTCGGGGCTGTGCCCACTGCCCTGGGGGGCTGGTCAGTGCCCACCACCCTCTGGGGGAAGAGCCTTTCCCTGATATCCAACCTAACCCTGCCCTGGCATCACCACACTGGTACCCATCACCCCCGGGCACCCCTCACCTCCCCATGCTCTTCCCCCTCACACAGCCCATGTTAGAAATGGAGATTGACCTACATAATGAGAGAAAGAGAAATCATAAAAGGCAAAATAAAATGCTCAGCAGTGGCTCATTTACACTTCAATTCCCAGGCGTTTGGCTTTGACTGCCTTGAGATTTCGGAGCTCACACACGCACAGCAACAATGCACCAATATCATGAAATAAAGAAAGAACTCTCTTCCTCTCCTGCCCAATATCTAAAAGCAATTCATCACTTTTATGAAGCTCTCTGGATAGTCTCCCCTGCACTTCCCACTGCTGCTCTTTCTCCCCTTTGATTTTTTTTTTAAACGCAGATGAGCCGTGTTGAGCTCCGAGATGAGAAGGTGCAGGGGAGGCGCCCAAGGAGGAACGGGGAATGCAGGATTCATCCCTGGGAAATGCAGGAGTCATCCCTGGGAAATGCAGGATTCATCCCTGGGAAATGCAGGATTCATCCCTGGGAAATGCAGGAGTCATCCCTGGGAAATGCAGGAGTCATCCCATTCCCTCCACCCCAAGGCACAGGGCTGAGGAGCAGGAATGTACCTGTAGAGCATCACCAGCTGCCACTCACAGGGGAGGCTGAGATGGAGCCACCCTGGAGCTCAGACCCAGGGAAGGGAAGGAGCTGGGGTGTGCAGCAGGTGTGGGATGCAGAGCCAGAGTGGGATGCAGAGCCTGATGTGGGGTGCAGAACCTGATGTGGGATGCAGAGCCTGATGTGGGATGCAGAGCCTGATGTGGGATGCAGAGCCTGATGT
>JAWWEV010000056.1:5476773-5496681 GCA_035583235.1 Hafferia zeledoni
CCTGGAGCTCTGGCAGCCTCGGGGCTGTGCCCACTGCCCTGGGGGGCTGGTCAGTGCCCACCACCCTCTGGGGGAAGGACCTTTGTCTAATACCCAGCCTAACCCTGCCCTGACACAACTTCAGATTGTTCCCTCAGGTCCCCACAGAGCAGAGATCAGTGCCTGCCCCACCTGAGGAAGCTGTAACTGCAATGAGGTCTCCTCTCAGCCTCCTCTTCTCCAGCTGAACACACCAAGTGCCCCCATCAAGGTCATTTACCCACCAACCACCCCAACACAAGAGCCCAGGACGCCCAGCAGCGCTCAGAGCCCCCCAGGGCACACCCAGGCGCTCCAGCCTCACCTTCCACGCAGTGCTCCACCTCCTCCAGGTTGCGCAGGGTGATCCTCATGAGGCTGGAGTTGAGCATGAGCTCGTTGCGGTGCGCCGGCCACAGCGACTGCGGCGCCGGGTTGACGAAGAAGATCCGCGTGTCGCCCGTCGACACCTGGTTGTCACAGATCAGGGGGTCCCCGAAGCCACCGATCACCACCTTGTTGCCACCGTCCAGGAGGATCTCGTGAGTGACGATGTCCTTGCCCTTCAGGTAGCGCCAGACTCTCACCTGGGAGGAGGAGGAGGACAGAGGGGCTGGTGAGGCCGTTTTGCAGACAGTTGGCCCCCGACTTGGCTTAATTGTTATGGTGTTGCCACGAGGAGCACAGGAGTGGTTTGGGCTGGCAGAACTAATTTCAGGAGCTCTAAAAGCACGAAATGTGTGGGCAACAGAGAGCAAGGCACAGAGTGCTCCTCCTGCCAAAGCTGCAGCTCTGCCACAGACACCCTGACTCACAGGGAAATCTCAGGGGTGAAACGTATAAAGGGAGAAGAAAACAGTTCAGAATGAAAAAAAGGCCTTGAAAGGAACATGAAATGGATGGAAGTCCCAGCTGGGGAAGGCTGCAGAGCTAAGAGAGCACTGTCCACCCACAGGGGACACTCCGAACTGCAGCAGAGGAGCCTGAAACTGGGGCAGGAGGAGGCAGGTGGGTTGGGTGGAGGAAAGAAGGGAGTCTGGTGGCTCTGACAAGGCACTGGTACCTTGGGAAGACAAAGGCAGAGCAGATTATGTTGCACACAGAAATGTCAAAGGCAACTCATGTTCCTATAAACGACTAAATAAAACCTTTGCAAGCTGCATTTGGTAAAATACAGAGGATTTGGCAGGAGGAGCCCATCTCAAGTCACTCATCCAAACTCCTGGCCACAAAAGGCAGTGGCCACAAACTGCCCGTGGTGCCAGGCCAGTGTCCCTGCACTCCCCTGCTGGCTCAGCCCTCTCTCTGCAGCAAACTGGACAAAAGAAACACTCACAGGAGGGAAGCAGCAGCTCTCAAATGAACCTCAGTGCACACAGGACACCAGAGACACATCCCCATCCACTCCTGCTGGGTCAGAAATCCTCCTGCTGCTGCAATTCCATTGCAGGAAACGTGGCACAGGGCAGAGCCAACGAGCCACATGTAACAGAACAGCTCATCAGAGGTTTCTGCTCAGAGCAAGGGCGGCTGCTGAGAGCAGGGGCACTGCTGTGACCACAGGCATCCCTGGGCTGGCAGGCTCAGAGCTGCTTCATCACACCCTGCCATCATCTTCCTCCGTTCTCCAGCCCCAAGGGCACTTCAGCACTCCGTGCCAAGCCCAAAGCAGCCAGGGAGGTGGTGGCTCAGAGATAAGGGGGCTCTTTACTTTAAGAGTCTAATTCCAGAGGGGCAGGGAGTGGATGCACCCAGGCAGGTGGGCAGACAGGTCTCTCCCACCCTCTGGGGGACACTGGGGGTGGCAGGGAGGCACACACTGCTCACACTGCAGCTTCTGTGCCTGACACTGGGGGTGGGTGGTGGGAATTGCTACAACTGAGGAGGAAAGCACAGAGCAGACCTTATCCCACTGGAGAATCAACCATTTCTATCGTTCTCTGCCACTGCAGCTCAGTGGCCTCTGCCCTGCACAGCCCTTCAAGTGCATTGTGTTCCCCTCCAGGCTTCTGGGACACTGTTCAGACAGAGACTCATCCTCTTTGCCAAATACCTCCAGCCCATCATTCAGTGACTACAGAGGACACACACAAAGATCTGACACTGCAGAGTTCAAACGAGAGGGTAAAGGCATGCTGGGGGGTAGGGGGGATGCAAGTCTCATGACCCTTAATCAATCTGGTAAATTTTTGAAGCCCTAACACCAGAACTTCAGGGGAGTGAGCTCAGCACTGTCCTGATCAAGAGACTTCAAGGTCCACAAGCCTCTTGAGCCAAACTCTTCCCCGCTGCCCTGCCACAGCTGGGAGCAGGCAGCTCCAGGGACATGGAGCAGGGCCATTCCCACCACCACAGGAACAGGCAGGCTGGGTCAGACCCTCCTGCCCAGCACCAGACTCACCTGTCAAGCAGGAAAATGGAGCAAATTTAGTGTTGCCTGTACTGCACAGGTACAAATGAAGGTTAAGAACCAAGTTTAAGAATGCATTTCATTCCCAAATCCTCCTATTTCTCACATCTTCTCCTTAAGGAGTAATATTTGTCCTCCTTGGAGAAGAACCCTGGATTTGATGGGTCTCAGCTGCCCTCCAGCCCAGCAGCTCCTGTGATCCAAACAGCACTATAATATCCAAACAACTGTACATTCCCGGGGTGAGGCCTGTCCTCCTGCATACCTGAGCTCCAAAACCACCCCAGGTACAAACAGGGCTCTGACAGCTCCTCTTTGGAGGCTGCACAGGCCTCAGAGCTGCTCCCAGGCGTGGAGAGGTTTGCTACAGACACGTTACCCACGTGTTCTCACACTCATCTGTCTCCCAGCATGAAAGGAGTCAGCACCCTTGGGTGCTAAACCACTCCACAGCACCAAAGCACAGGGAGTAACTCATACTCAGGATATGTCCCTCTCTGAACAGCCCAAATTCAGGCTCTTGGCAGAGCTAAGGAGAGGGACAGGGAAAACAGTCCCTTCAAAACCACTGGGGGTTGGAATGAGAGGGTCTTTAAGGTGCACCACTTCAGCAGGAGGGGAAGTGGAGGGGCAGCACTGTCCTCTTCTCTCTGGTGATCAGTGGGACCAGAGGGAATGGTATGGAACTGTGCCAGGGGAGGTTTAGGCTGGGTATTAGAGAAGGTTCTTCCCCCAGAGGGTGGTGGGCACTGAACAGCCCCCCAGGGCCGTGGGCACAGCCCCAAGGCTGGCAGAGCTCCAGGAGGGTTTGGGCAATGCTCTGAGGGATAGGGTGTGATTGCTGGAGTGTCTGTGCAGGGCCTGGAGATGGACTGGATGATCCTTGTAGTCCTTTCCACCCCAAACCATTGCACGGTTCTCTGCAGAAACCCGCTTGAAGAGCTGCCTGTGCACAGCCCCAGCAGCACCAGCCCTGCCCTGGAGAGGGAGGGCACTCACCCAGCACACAGGGGCAGCCTCAGAAGGCAAGGGGAGCTGTGACTGGCAGCTTCCCTGCCCTCTGACCCAGCAGCAATGCCACCATCCACACAGACATCTGCTCCACCACACGCAGCCGGTGCCACGCGGGGCAGCCCCTTCAAAGAGCCCCGGGGCCACCTGTGGCCGTGGCACGGCAGGTGAGCAGGTGTTGGAGGGCACAGCCCGTGCCAGCCAAGCCTCCTGCCTCCCCAGCCGGGCCCAGCTGCTTCTCCAGCCTTTCACAGCAGCTCAGCTCCCCGTGGTTGTGCTTCTCCCCGCAGTCAAGTCAAGACACCTTCCTGCAGCCCCACCTCCTCCTCCTCCTCCTCCTCTCGCAGCCCGCAGGGCAGGCGCTTTGGAGGAGCTGAGGTGCACAAGCAACCAGGGCAAAAACCCAGGAATACAAAGGAGACAAAAGGCAGGGGGAAAAAATATACACCAGGCAGGCAGAAAGCACAGCCTGAGGCTGGTGCTGAACAAGGTGGATGTGGGGCATTTTCACAGCCGGGTCTATGTGGGGGGAGAAAGGGTAAAGCCCACCCCCTGTTCTGCAGCAGATGGTAATTCGAGTTAATTGGCATGGCTGTTCCAGTCATGCACCTCCGAGCCAGGCCACAGCACTCAGAAGCAACATCAGAGTCCACCAGCCTTCTCCCCACCCTTCTCCTCTATAATGAATGGATGAGAAGGCACCAAAGACCAAGCAATTACCTGTGGGGCATCCCATTCATCATCACACACAATTAAGACTTTGTCATTGGTGACTCACCGGCTACATCAAGGATGGGGAAGAAAAGGAAGAGAGAGAGAATACTGCGCTGGAACCTATTCCCAAGAAGTCCCTTCCCAAAGCAGACTCACTCACTTATTCATTCCTTTGCCAGGGAGCACATAAAACACTGGATTAAGACTGTTTTACAGGACTCTTGGCAGCTGCAGGGAGGCAGAGGGAGAACAGCGATAACTTTATTCAAGCAGATCCTTGCAAGGGGATATTTTAAGTGCATTAAAAACCCCAGAAAGCAAAAGGATTTTCCAGAATGCCATGGGGGCCCATCCCACAAGGAAGGGGATCACCTGTGCAGTGTTGCCAAAGTCCTGCCAGGAAGACGCTTCGAGAAATGCCAGCCTTGGTTTTGGAAAGAAAGATGAGAAGTTAGAGCAGTGTCCTCTTGTAGATGTCTGGAAGGACAGCAGTAAGAAGGGCCACCATTAGATCTTGGCAGTTCTGGGAGATGAAGGGCAGCATCAGCTCTGCCTGCAGCTTCACTCTGCCCAACCCTTCCCTCCTGACCACATCCAGTCCCTCTCCCCTTTTTGCCACTCTCTGTGCCCTTCCCTGGCAGCAGCCAAGTTGCCCTTGCCCCAGGAGATACCAAACCCACCTCCCCCAGCAACTTCCACATCCCCCCTGCCTGGAGAACAGCTGCTGTTACCCCCCAAAATACGGGCTCCATTGTTTGGAACAGGATCCACATCCTTTTCAACACTTCCTACAGCACATACAGAACCTGGGGATGTCCTATAAATAGGAGCTGCCTTCATAAATATCAGGTCAGCCCAGAATAAGGCACATCAGAGGGCTCAGAGCAGGAAGGACAATGGCAACACAGGGGATGAGCAGCAGCACCAAGAGCCTGGGAAGCAGAGCCAGCCACGGGCTGCAGCCAGGAGCGAGCACAGAGCCCGTTCCCACGTCAAAGCCCCTGGAGAAGCAGCACATCAGGCAGTTTCAGGAGTTCTGTCAGCCTGTTCTTCCCTTTTTCATCTCCTCTCCCAGCACACGAATGGCTGATAGCTATTTATGGGTGTTTATCTAACATTAACTTCACATTTCTTCTGAGTTGTAATGTGCTTATCTTCATCCATCAAACGCTCCAGCTGGGAGGGTTTGGAGTTTAACTGGGGAGAACAATACCCAAGTGCAGCACTCCCAGATATCCACACGCCTGCCCCCTCCCAGACCACCCAGCACCACTAACACTCACTATTTTGGGTGTGGGCTCCAGGGAACTCCTACCACACACTTGGCCCTTGCCTTTCCTCTGCAGATAAAGGAGAACCTGACAAGAGATAACTGCGGTATCTGGAGGTAACCCCGGGGCCTGAGGAATGGTTACCAGAGAATGACAGCGAGGAACTGGACGTGGATTTCCCCACCAGCAAGATCCTTTCTGTACCTGGGCCTGTCCCAGTTCCACAGGGCAGCAGGGTTGGTACGAGGGCAGCTGGAGTCAGTGCTCAGGTCTAGTCCCAAACTGCCCGGCTGGAATTTAAGTGCCTGGTATAAAAAAACCAGCCCAAACCAAACTGTAGGCATGTCTAACCCAGAAGAATCCACAGCAATTCCAACACTTTGGGAGATCTTGGAGCAAAACAAGCCAACAGCTGCTGCAAAGCTACTCATTTACAAGGCATTATACTCAGGGGAGATTTATCTGCTTTCGGCTCCTTAAGACACCCCAAGTCCCTTTTCAAAGGTTTTTTTCCTGCAAACACACTATGAAATGCCATTAAAACTGACACAGAACAGGCTGATGTGCAGGTAAAGGGCCTGAAAACCACCGTTCTAATGAAAATAGCTGAATGTCACAGCGTGACCAGGAGAGTCGCAGATGGGATGGAACCGGCTGGGCACTTCCATCTAACGCAGGAGAGAAGATTTTCCTCCTTTCACTTTCTCTTCCAGGACTGCAACGGTATCTTGGGAGCATGTTCTGGCTTTCAGGTGCTGTTGTGACACCAGTGATGGGCAGAAGCAAAATCCATGAACTCCGGAGGAAGCAGCACAGCATAGCTCGGGGTGGCTCAGGGAAAGGCGGGCAAAGAGACTCCTTCCCAAGATAAGGAACGCAAACTGTATCACACGGAACCAGCACGGGCAGCGCAGGTTCCTCCCCACACACCGCTCGGGCTGGACGGATCGCACCTTCCCGAGGCAGAGCTGCTGAGCCAGCAGGTTTGCCCATCCCGCTGTTTCCCGGCCCAGGGTCTCGCTGCGATGCAGAGGTTTGATTTTACGCCAGCCACACACCTCGCTGCGTGTCCGCAGTGGGAGGAAAGTCACTCGTTCTTCACGTGGGCATTTCTGCCTCCTCACCAGCCTCCCTGGACCACCTCCCACCCGCTCCTTGTGGCACCCCTGCCCCCGCCTCAGGTGGCCACATCCCCCCAGCCATATGTGCCCCCGCTGCCGCAGGACACCGGCTGCTCGCAGCACTTATTAATTTGCCACACAGCACCCAGGATGTGCCAGACACTTCGCAAACATACGGTCCCCGCTCGAGCCCGGAGGGTCTGTGATCTAATTTGCGAGGCACAGACTGTTCTGTGTGGTGCAGCGCGGGGCAGAGCAGGCGCCAGGCACCGGGCACCAGCTGGACAGGCAGGGGCTGTTCAACCACCTCAGCGGGCTGAGAGATGCTCCCCAACACAGGGCAGCACCACGGGGTAAAGTTCCCCCTCCCCGGGCCCAGCAGACCAATCCCACCAACGCCCCGCTGAGCATCACCCCAGGCCCTCGGAGCCCCAACCACAGGCAGGAACCGCAGGATTTTGTTTTTAAGGATGGGCAGAAAAGGGGATGGGGAGAAGAGGAAAAGGCGATGTAGCAGCATGTCCTTGCAAGTGAGATTCCTGCCCCGGGAAGGGTTAAGCCATCCAGCACGTTTTCTGTCAAGCAGGCGGATGGTATTTCAGGTTGCTCAGTACTTTAGCGTCTCTCAGCTTAGGGGGGAGAAAAAAAACCCATAGCCAGAGGCCAGATTCGTAGTTAAACAATAGCTCGGGCTGGAGGAACTCAAGATGCTGCTAAAGTAAACAGGGAGCCCTGGGTAGAGGCAGCGAGCGGCTCCGAGCACCTTCCCGGCAGCCCAAACGCTGCCGGAGAGAAAGTTGGGAACCAGCTCCGCATCACGGCAAGGAGGGAAATGCCCATAAAAAGCAACCTTGAGAGATTCCCCCTCGACACGGCCGCGGGAGCGACTCGGCAGTCTAAAAATACCTAATTACACCCCAAAGCCCCGGCGCGCACAATCAGAACCACATGCGCCCCAAACGCAGCCGGCGCCCGGCGCGGGGCCCGGAGATCCCCCCCACGCCCCTCACCTTGCACGAGTAGGTGTGGTGGACCGGGTCCACGTTCATGATCTCCTCCACCGTGCCCGTCAGCACCACGTTGGCCTCCTCCTCCCTCCGCTCCAGCTCCCGCTCGGGGCAGGTCGCCAGTGCCGGGCTGAGTCCCAGTCCGAGCGCCAGCAGCGCCAGCAGCGCCGGGGCTCGGGCCGCCCGCTGCCCCCACATCGCCCCGCTCCGCTCCCGGGCCCGGGCCCCGACGGCGCGGGCAGACAAAGCGGCCCCGCCGGCAGGCAGGGCTGGCGCAGGGAGAAGGGCTACTTTTGTTCGAGGAGGTGAAAAGGAGGAAAGAAAGAGAGGAGGGAGGGAGGGAGGCAGGGAGGGGAGGGGAGAGCAGGGGAGGGGAGAAGGAGGAAAATCCCAGGAGGAGGAGGAGGAGGAGGAGATATCTCTCGCTGAAGCCGCGGCCGGCGAGAAGCGCTCGGTGCTCTCTGCCGTGCCCCCGTAAGAAAGCCCGCAGATTTGCATGCAATCTGAATTGCTGATAAGGAGGGAGCGGGGGTCGGGGGGAGAGGAGGGAGGGAGGGAAGGAGAAAGAGAAAGGGAGGAAGGCAGCGCGTCCGCCCGCCCTGCTGCCAGCTCTTATTGCGGAGCTGCCGCGAACGCCACCCCCAGGAAAGGGAGCTCGCCTCGGGTTAATGGATAATCAGCGCCGCAACGTGAGGAGACTTTTAAAGGTGTAGGGACCGCAGCCGGCCCCGCCGCCCCCCGGTGGAAGCGCCAGCTGGAGCCCAGCCCCGGCCGGGGGGTTGCCCTCCCCATCCCGCACCCCCGGGGGGCGCAGAGGGGTCCGCGGTGGGAGGGTCTGGCCCTGGCGCTTCCATCCCCCCAGCTCACCCTCGGGGCTGCCACCAGGGATGCTCCTGCTTTTCCTATGGGGAAACTGAGGCAGGGCTGGTCCTGCTCGGTAGAGATCCCACGAGTGCTCCATCCCGGGGCAAACCGAGTCCCCCTGCCTGGGCCATCACCCTCTTTCTCCTCCGTTCCCGGGGGGAGATGGTCCAGAAAGCCACCCCCCCTCCCACGGAATCGCGGAATCCTGCAATGGTTTGGGTTGGAAAGGACCTTAAAGCTCATCCAGTCCCACCCCCTGCCATGGGCAGGGACACCCTCCACGAGCCCAGGTTGCTCCAAGCCCCTTCCAAGCTGTCCTTGAACACTTCCAGGGCACGGCGGGGGTCTGCCCCTGGAGCACCGTGACCTCCTGCCCTGCCTTTTCCTCGGGGAACTGGCCGGCAATTTTTCCAGATGTCATGTGCAATTACTGCAGATACAAAATGAAAAGTTAAGTGGCACCAGGGGAGGGATATTGTTTCTCCCCTCCATAAATTAGCCAGCCCCCAGAGGCGGTTTTACAAGGCTGTTTTACTTGATGGCCCTAAACAAGTCCCGTTTGTGACCCAGGGGTGAATTACCAATCCCGGGGTGAAGTTTAACCACGCCAGTGCCACCATGGCAGGAGAGGACCTGGCACAGGATGTGCCCCAGTGTCCTCTGGGGAACAGCACACAGCAGCATCCTGCCCTGAGAGGCTCTGCATCCCCAGCCTGCTCCTGCCCTAAATTCTGAGCAGGCTGTTTGTGCTGTTTGCCCCTGCAGTTGTGGATGTGCCAATCCTTTTCCTCTCCCCTGGAACAGAAACACAATTTAGCTGCAAGACAGGAATAAATGAATCTGAGTGTTCAAAATGCTGTCCAAGCCTCCCTTCTACCCTGAAGAGAATAAAACACCAGAGATCCCAGAAATCTGGAGATATCCCCACTGCTGGGTGTTTACAGAGGAGGCAACACACGCATTTTCTGTCTCAAACCAGGGGGTTGGCATTCCCACAGTGACTTTGTCTCAATGCTGGGGCTGTTCTTGTAAACCCCACACCCTCTCCCAGGTCTCATTCCACTCCAAGCTTCCATTTCTGTCCCATAACTCTGAGTTCCCCGTTCAGCCCTGAGGAAAGGCTGCCCATTCCAAAGCCTGTACTATTTTATCGCCTCAGAGAGATGATTTTCAGCAGAAAGTGGCCCACAGAGTCCTCAGGTCAGCAGGAAATGTGCCTCCACCTGGCAGGGTGTAACTCTTCCAAACCTGCCTGCAAAGCCCCAGGGAGCATCCTGTGCTTTCCCCTGCCAAGAAGGTGCCACAGGGCAAAGTGACCCAAAACAGGAGACACAATATCACATTTTCTGACCAAAACACTTCACCAAAAAGCTCAAATTCTGGCTGAGGGGCAAGGGAGCAGCATCCAACTGCTGGGGGAAGGCTCCATCCATCACCAGCCAAGCCCAGGCCCCACAGTCAGCACTGTGGAGGTTCCTCACAAAGGTCTCCATTACTACATCACTGCTACCATAAACTCCAGCAATCAGCTAAAACTATTTCAGCTGCTGGCAGATTATTTTTTTCCTATTTTAATTATTAATTTTTATTGTATTCCTTGAGTGCTGCTCAACTGTAAATCACAGAAACCACCTCAGCTCGAGGTGGCAGAAACCAGCTGTGACGCTCTGCTCCAGCACTTCGAGGAGAGGAGAGGGGAAGAATTATTTACTCTGTGTTTGGACTATTTTCTGTTTGTTAGTCCTCTCCTTTTGGCTCCACCCCACCATCTGCTTTCAAAGCTGTGAAGAGAAAAATGGATTTCACAGGCGGGTTTGTTTTTTTTCTTTTTTGATGGTTTTGCCCCAATATGGTCGGTTCTTTGAGTGGATTTACTCAGCCTTGCAGCTTTTGGGGGGAGGTGAGACATGAGCTGGCCAGGATGTCACTCTGCTCCTGCAGGTTTAAGAGTTCACAAGGAGAAGGATTTTCCCCAAAAAGCAGGAGAGGGAGAACAGTCACACCAAGCACCGTTTTAGGGACAACGTGCACATTGTCACAAGGTGTTGCTGGAGCCTCACACTGATAAGAGCAAAAACAAGCCAAGAAACTGATGGTTCTGTGGGAAAACTGAACCAAATTCTCTGGCAAATCAGTGCACAAAATAAATAAACCTTGTGAGTGACACAAATACACAGAACACCAGGGTTTGTCCCAGCTCTCCTGTGTACACCTGGGGCTCACAAAAACTCCTGTGAACTTGTTTTGAGGTGGCTCAGTCGGCCTCTGAGAAATCAAAATAGCTTGAAAAACCTACAAGGAATTACACAGTGTTTGCTTTCTCACACTTCTGCAGGAATTTGGATGAAAATTCCAAGGTTTTCTGGGGGGAGGTGGTCTAAAATTTTGGGAGAGGAGAGGGAGAGGGAGTGCTGTGATCATCCCCATCAGGTAGTTCCAGCCCCAGTGGTTTCCCAAACCCCTCTGGGGCTGTGAGCCCCTGCCTGGCACTGCTCAGCTGAGCAGCTCTGACCTTCAGACACCTGTTTGTGTCCCAGCCCTCGGCAGCCCCAGCCATGCCCACGGTGTTTCTCACACATCTGAATGAACTGCCTGGCCAAGGCTCCTCCTCACCAGGGCTTTCCCCTCCAGCTGTAGCAGCTGTCACATTTTCGGCAGGACTGCAAGTTTTCTTCATGTCCTTTGAAGATTTTTCTAATTTTAACAGCTCGTGGCACAGGCAAATGAACTTCTTTTAGGCTGGGCTGAGTAACTCTGTGAAGGTCTCTCATTTATTGCGAGTTATTGCCTCTCCAGAGTGACTGTACAGACACTCCTGCTGCTCTCAGCAGTTTCACTCCAGCATCTCTCCACTGTTTGACCCCGAAGCACTTCCCTTTCATGGTATTTGTTATCACAGCTCTCAGCCAGGGCTATCACAAGTGTCGTGCCTTCACCCTCCAGCTCCTCTTGGTGGGGGCTTGGGGTCTGTGGGCAGGTTCTTGGCACTTGCTGAGAGCGGATCCTTTAAGGTGTATCAGGTTGGGTATCTGAGAGTCACAGAATGGGTGACCTCGAGGTAAATCCCTCCATCCTTGAGAGCTTGGAACAAGATGAAAATGGCATTTTGGTTGCCCAGAGAAGCTGTGGCTGCCCCATCCCTGGAAGTGTTCAAGGAGCAGGTTGGAGCACCCTGGGCTGGTGGAAGGTGTCCCTGCCCATGGCAGGGGTGGAATGGGATGAGCTCTCAGGTCCTTCCAACCCAAACCATGCCATTATTCTGTGATTCTACAATCCCCTCTCCTCCGAGCCCAGCACAGGGCCCAGAGCAGAGCCTGTCGCTCACCCTGATGTGGCACACACGTCAGAGCAGGAAACCCACAGGATTTTAAGCCAAGCCTTTAAAGCAAATAAAGCTCTGTGTGAATTCCCTGGCAAAGCAAAACGCAGCCCCGACGTTGATCGGAAATAATTCCCCAGGGGGGAGAAACGACGTCCCCGTTCCTGCTTGGGCTGGCCCCTGGTTTCTTCACTGGTTGTCTCAACACCTCACTGGCTGGTTTTTCTACTCCATCTCTGATAAGCTCCAAGACACGTTTTAATGTGCTTTTTTCCCCCCCTCTTTCTCTTTTAAGTTAATCCCTCTCGGTGGTTTCTGACATTGTCAAATGTCTTTTGTGTACTGTTAGAAAATCTCTTGATGTAGCTACAGAGCAGCTGCTAACAAGTTGCCCCTGGGATCCTCCATCTATGAGGCTGTCTGCCTGTATAATGACTTTCAAATAAGTAAATCTATTAATGAGATCTCAGTGGGAGCTGGGCTGAGGGCTGGGGAGCAGCTCCCTGGCAAAGGACTCACCCAGAGGGGCTTCATCCCCTCCAACCTCACTCTGGCCACGAGGGGCTCTGCAGCATCCAAGGGGAGTCACAGAGAGCTGCTGTCCCTCTGCAGTGGTGGGAGACAGGACCACCTGGATCAGTGGCTGTGACCTGCAAAGCCCTTTCCCCTTAGTTATGGGGGAAAACAAGGAGCACACGGGGATCTGTCACTTCCTCTAGACACAAATTCAAGGAGTCAGGCTCTTCCTCCCCAGATCAGGATGGCAGCCTTAAACTGAGTTAAAAATGTAAAGCTGATCTTCTGAAATGTCAGTTTTGCCCAAGATTTAGGAGCTACTGAGATCCAAGCTTCTCTCCACGGCGTGATCCTGAACCCTCAGCTCTAAAAGCAGGGAATTGAGCTGAACTTGCACATATTCACGTGACTCCAGGAGAATGAGCACAAAAGCCAAACCCACTGAGTGTTCTGAGCTGTAATAACAGGGTAGGAGGGATTCAGCCTGGCCAGTGGCACCGTGCTCTGAGATGGCATGAGATGAAGGGCTGCAGTCACACAGGGAAGAGGGTTTTTTGTGTGCACAGACAGCAGATCAGAGCAACACACACTCATACAGGTGCCATCTCGCTGTGCTTTAGTGGCCATGAACCTCCAGCATGGTTTAGGACTTAACCCAGCAACCTCTCAGCTTGGGGACAAAAGCATCCAGTGAACCACAATGACTCTTTTAATCAAAAAAAAAAAAAAAAAAAAAAAAAGAAGGAAAAAAGAAAAAAAAAAGAAAGAAGTAGAAAGAAAATTCAGCGTGAACTTCAGGGGCAAATGATCCTCCATTATCAAATCCCATCTTAAAAAGTGCACGGGGCTAATTGAATTACTCTTGCTGGATTTCTATGTAGCCATGAAGTCTTCTTAATGTGGATTGATGGCATAAATCTGTTCCCCACTGAGGAAAAAGTGAACACTGGCCCCTGACATCCATCTTTCTTTCCAGAAATCCCATCTAACTGGACGTCTCCCTCGGCCACTTCCAAGAGAAGGATGTCTCTATCCATTACCCCCGACACGCAGCAGCCAAGGGAAGTGAGGGCCGTTCACATCTAATTACTCCCACTCCTGGATTTATTACAATCATGCCAGGATTAATTGAGAAAGTAAAAATGCTTAGTTGGGTGATCAATCTTCCCCGAGTTACTTACCTTGTCACCCACTAATAACTGTAAAATAAAAATGCCCCTTTTCGCTGCATCTCAGCAAATGGATTTCTCTAATACATTGCTGGGAATCCTTAAAAGGCATTTGAAAGCAGTAAGGAGACAAATTGGATTAACTGGAGAGAAAGTGCAACCAAAGCAATTTTTTTCATTCCCATACAGCAAAAATTTCAGCTCTGCAATGCTTGGATGGTGAGGAGGGAGAGCACCCAGGCTCCTGGAGACTGGGGATGGCTGGGGCAGGTTTGACAGGAGAGTCACAGACACAGCAATGAGGGGCTGCAGCATGTTCTGAGCAGGACACAGAGAGCCTTTCCTGGTTTACATACCAGAGAATTTTTGATCCCAGAGGCACAAGTTCTTATGTAAGGGGTGCTGGGGGTTTGCCCAGCTGAAACTGGACGTTCCCAGTCGCTGCTCTCATCTCTCCACTTCCCATCATGGGACTCCCTGGGTTGCCCCAGTTTGTCCCCAGCTATTTTGGTTTAGAATTCCTACCTGTTAAGGCCTGTTTTTTCCCCAGATAGCCACTCCGTGTCAGGGCAGCTTGGGGGATGTTTCTGTCTCTGAGATCACAGCTCTGTCCATGGCAAACTTAGCTCAGCCTTTACTGCAAGGAACACTCCGTGCTGATAGCCCAGCCCTGTTCTTCCACACAACCCTGTCTGAGAGAAACAGAATCATGGAATGGGTTGGGAAGGACTTTAAATACCATTTAATTCCGGCCCCTGCCATGGGCAGGGACACCTTCCACTTGAGCAGGTTGCTCCAAGCCCTGTCCAACCTGGCCTGAAAACTTCCAGAGATGGACATCCATAACCTCTCTGGGTCACCCATATCCCATTTCCTCCCACCACAAGCACTTTAAAATAACAGGAATTTGTGAACTCCCACAGCCAGGGCTGTCCCAGTCCCTCCTGCTGGAATCCCCTGCCCTGTGGTACACACTGCCCTCAGAATTTGGGGGTCCCAGGGTGCCCCAGCTGTGCCCCTGAATGCCAGGGGCTGCAGGAGAGATGAACAGCAACCATCCTGCCACGGGACTGAGCCACCATCCCTGGCACTGGTGAATGCCACAAGGACATGCAGCTTCCAGGAGCTCCCCTGATGGAAAGCATGGATGGTGCTGGGAAGCAGGACTCGAGTGAAAGAGGAGAGATTAAGATTCAGGGCATGCAGGGATCCAGCTTTTTCCTTTCTCCCTCTTCTCTTTGGAGAAGCCAAGGAGCCAAGGTTTTAACAGCCCCTCCAAGGGCCCTTGGCAACCCCTGCAAAGCTGCTGAATCCTCTGCCCAGCTCCTCTTCCCTGGGCTCCTGTGCCAAAAGGGCTGCGTGGTGCCCGGTGAGACAGCGGGCACAGAGGGACCCAGCCCTCCTCAATTGTGGTCTCACAATGGGTTCCCCTAAACCCATTTCATACTTAAAGCAGGATTTATTGGACCAAACTCTCCGGGAGATAGAGGCTTTTGTGTTGAATTTTATCCAAAACACTTAATGCAGCTGCTGCTGTTGCCATTAGTGTGGAAAAAAAGAAAAAGAAAAAAAGAGAGAGAGAGAGGGAAAAAAAAAAAAAGACATTGAAACTCGGCTCTTAAAAGATTTCTTCTATCTGAAAGTCAATTTCTGAGTCACACACACAGAATGACCAGGAAATATTTCATCCTGCCGGTGCCAAGCTGAGAGGAGCCAGCACTGGGGCGATGCTGCTCCACACCGAGTCTCCCCAAAGCTCTGCTCGGCATTCATTATTCTGCACACACACAGAGCAGGGACTCAGCCCGAGTTAACCTCTTCCTGCCTGCTCTGCCCTGGCACAGCAAGCACAGGGATGCTGCTGAGGCAGAGCAGGGCACCCAGCCCTTCATCCTACCTTTCCCTGCTGTAAACTGCAGATGGCACTGAGGACGCTGTCCCAGAGGGGCTGGAGCTTTGTCTGAGTCCCGGTGGTTCATCAGGCTGGTGTGGCAGGGCAGGCAGGAGGGCACTGAGGGCTTGGGAACACATTCCCAGCCTGACACCTCCTGACTCAACTCAGGTCATGCAGAAGATCAGGAGCTGAGGCTGCTCTCTGCCTCCTGGCCAGGGAATGAGGGGAGGTTGTCAGGAATCCCTCCCCAGGGATTTAGCAGCCCAGGCTTTGAGTCCTCAGACAAAGCACCTGGAGTGCATTGCCAAGGAATTGCCAGCTGAAGGTGGTTAAAGAGGGTGGATGGAGGAGGGCAGCCTGCCCTCTGAGTGCCCCTGCCCAGCTGGTGCCCAGTGGACTCTTCAGAATCCTCCTTTCCCTGGATCTGTCTGCTCGATGCACTGCAAAGTGCTCAATCCAAATAAAAGGCCTGGTGTCAACAAAAAGTGACAAAGAGAGAGAGAAAAATCAGAGAAGAAAATCTTATTGCAGGGGGTGGGACTGGATGACCTTTAAAGGTCCCTTCCATACCAAACCATCCCAGGATTCCAGGAAGATGCTTTCCCCTCCAGCCTGAGGTGCAGAGAGCAGGGAGAGCATCTTCCCACCAGGACACAGCCCTCTTCACACCCCAGAAGCTGCTGCACCCCAGGGGGAGCAGTGAAATCCCCTTTGGCTGGGCACAAATCTGCCCATGGAATGCACAGCCAGGGGGCAGCTGTGCCAAGAGACACCTGGCAAGGTCCCACCGTCCTGCCAAGGCACCTCAGCTTGCTGCAGGGAGCAGGAGGAGAGCCAAGGAGCTGAACACAGCAGGGCTGGGGCCTGAGCCTCCATATATTGTGTCAGCTACTTAGGACCTGTCAGGGGAACCACGTTCTGGCTCCCTTTGGCAGCAACAGGCAGAGCCTTTCAATTAAACAAAGTGCTTTCAGGGAACTGCCGCCTCATCCATTTGGCTGCTCTGACTCAGGCACTTGCAGACTGTCTGTTCTCTGCTGGGCTTCATCTGGGAAATGGGGAAGAGGCAGAGGGAAGAGGAAAGGGTGGAATCTGCAAGGGGAAAGGAATGAACCCACAGTGAGACACCAGATCTCACAGCTCCGGGTGGGCTGGGGCAATGCCCAGGTCAGTGGGAGAGCCTGGCAGTGGTTCAAGGCAGGCAGGGAGAGAAGTGGACAGGATGCCAAAGAGAAGGCATTGCCTGTCCATGCTGTCCCTGCTCTGTGGGTGCAATCCTGGGGCGTGGGGTGGTGCTGAGCCAGCAGGTCCTGGCTAATGCTCGTGGCAGGGTGTGAGTGACCACACACAAGGAGCAGCTCAGCCCCTCAGTGGGTTCCTAAAGCCCTGCTGCTCTCAGATCAGATGGCTGGTACAGAGGAACCGAGTCCTGCTCTTTTTCTGTAGCCATGAAAGTTTTCTTTGTTAGGCAATAGCTGGAAAACAGCTGCTCCCGAGCTGAGGGCTTGTTCAGACACATAATCCTGGCTGAGGAGCCAGGCCATTCACAAGGGAGAACAGCTCTGTGCTGGCATCTTAGAGCTGAGCAGCTCCTCAAGGCCTGGCTGTGTCACTGTGCCCGTGCCAAGGCAGAGGCAGCCCGGACAGTGTGAGCATTCACACCCAGGCAGCCCTGGGGGCCCTGGCAGGCAGCTGGGGCACCCCTGACCTGGCACCAGCTCTGCAGGGAAATCAGGGTGGCAAGGGTGAAGATTTGGGCAGGAAGGAGTCCCTGGAGACAGAGCTGAGCTGGGGCTGGATGAGCTGACTGCAGCCACTGGAACTGCTCCCACTCAAAGGAGGGCTCCTGGCTCTTCTCACCCCCTCCCAGGGCTGTGAAGAGCATCAGCTGAGGGTGGTTATGCCTTGGAACTGGTTTCCCAGAGAAGCTGTGGCTGCTCCATCCCTGCAAGTGTCCAAGGCCAGGTTGGATGGGGCTTGGAACAATCTGGTCTAGTAGAAGGTGTCCCTGCCCATGGCAGGGAGTGGGACAAGATGGGCTTTGAGATCCCTTCCAACCCAAACCATTCTGTGATTCTATGCTTGTACTGCAGCACTATCAGATCTGGGAGTGATCCCATCTTATAACTGGATGGTCAAAAAGGTCAAACTAAAGTAAAATATGCCCAAATAGTGCAGAAATGGACTAGAGGCCAAAGTTTGAATCTGGAGGCTTTGATGGTGGGGAGGTAAAGGAAGCAAATCTGTCTTGCTGCTCCTGGTGTAGTAGTTCAAATCAAAGCTCAGGCCTGGGACCAGAGGTTTGCCCAGGGCTTGCTCCCAGTCTAGTCAAGCAGGATTTGTTACAAGCAACTTACTCTATTTTGGCTTTATAATTCAGTCAGTCAAATCCCCTCTTGGAAAGCATTAGTGCCCTGGATATTTCTGTGGCAAGGAAGAGATGTCTCCCCCATGGCTGCTGACAGCTCCAAGGCGAGCAGCAGCAGGGCTGCCCTCAGCCTGAGAGAGGCTGGCAGAGCCCATCACTGCTCCCTGGCAGGGCACGAGCATTAATTGTATTGATGCTTATTATGGCAAACGAAGCCAAGCCAGGCTTGCTGGTGCTGGGCCCTGCACAGAAACAGCTCCCAGGTCTCACATCCCTCTGATATCCTGCTTCCCCTCCAGCCAGAGCACCACTCCAGTCAACAGCCAAAAAAGTCAAGCTAATCCTTCCTGATCTGGTTTTCTCCCAGCCTGGGTGGTCTGAGCAAAGTCAGCTGGCAGGAAAGAACAAGGACTGTGGGTCTGGAAGCAGCACCTCTCTCCCCTCACCTGCCACCAAAATGCTGCTAAAGCCAAGGAGAGGCTTCAGAATGAAGCCAGTCCCAGAGCTGGCCCTGGGATCTGAAGGAACACAAGCTGCTTGCCTGCTGTGCCAGGTGGCTGTACCCAGCAGCTCCAGCATCCTGGGATCTGAGGGCAGAGGCCCCGGCCCAGAGAAGGCAAAGCTCTCTCCAAGTGAAGTGCTCTCACTTCTCTCCCACTTGTTCCCACAGAATCATGGAATGGTTTGGTTGGAGGGGATCTAAAGCTCATCTAGTTCCACCCCCTGCCATGGGCAGGGACACCTTCCACCAGCCCAGGATGCTCCAACCTGGCCTTGAACACTCCCAGGGATGGGGCAGCCACAGCTTCTCTGGGCAATCTGTCCCATTCTCCACTGGGACCTTCCACACCATTCCTTTCCTTCCTCTCCCTCTCCCAAGTGCTGTCCCTGGGTCAGCCAGTGCCATATTCATCCTTTTCCTTCCTTGCAAAACTGGAAGCAAATCAAGGCTGAATATGCAAAAGTGAGACAAGAAAAGAATGTTCAATTAAAAGCAAAATATAAGCAGGGCTGGCCCAGGAGAATTAATACAACTAAAGTGAGGGGCTGGCTGGAGGCTCTGGCAGCAGGAAAGCTGCTCTGAAATGAAAGGCCATAAACCTTTACCAAGTGGGGAACAAGAACAGTGCCAAGAGGTACTTTGGTATTACTCACACTGATTGAGATATTGACTGGCCATTGCAGTGCAGAGACAGAAAGAAGGGAATCAGCTCCTAAGTAATGAACATGCTGGCACAGGGGGAGCTCAGCAGAGGAGAAGGCAGGAGGATGGGAGTGCTGCTCTCCACCACAGCATGAGCAACAGCCCAACCACCTTCTGCTCCTGAGCAGCATTTCACAAAGCCAAGTTGATTCTGGGACTGAAGGGATGAGCTGCCCTCCTTCCTGGCACAGAAAGGCACAACGGGAATCACGGAATGGGTAAGTTTGGAAGGGATCAAGTGGACCTGGTGCAGCCTCCCTGCTCATGCAGAGTCATCCTAGAGGACATTTCACAGGATTGCATCCAGATAGTTCTTGAAATGAGGAGGTGAAGGTGTCCCTGCCCATGGCAGGGGGTTGGGATGGGATGAGCTTTAAGGTCCCTTCCAAGCCAAACCATTCTGTGATTCTGTGGTGAGGTTTGCCCACATCAGGGGCCCGGCATCACTGCCACTGGAGGTGGGGTGCAATCCCCAGGCTGGGCTGGGCTTCTCCAGTCCCAGCTGGCTCTCTCTGCTGCCCTGCAATACCAAAGGAGTTGTTTAAGCAAATCAGGCAGGAGGTACGATCTCAAAAAAAAAAAAAAAAAAAAGCCAGTGAAGTTTCTTCCCAATTGCGAGGGAAGAGGCTGGGCTCAGGTAGAAAACAGATGCAGTCACATCCTGGAATAGACACCCAGCCCCACGCCAGGGACGGGCTGTCACCGGCTCATTCGCCCGAGTGAGGACATGTCCCTCTTCCCGGCTGTTCCCTGGCTCTGCAGCAGCAAACGCAAGAGGAAAGTGGCCTCTCGTGGCTGAAAGCTGTGCTGCACCGCAGAGCTCAGCCTGCACCCTCGGGGGCTCAGCCTGAACCCCCAGGAGCTCAGCCTGAACCCCCGGGGGCTCAGCCTGAACCCCCAGGAGCTCAGCCCGCACCCCCGGGAGCTCAGCCTGCACCCTCGGGGCCTCAGCCCGCACCCCCGGGAGCTCAGCCCGCACCCTCCGGAGCTCAGCCCGCACCCTCAGCTCAGCCTGCACCCTC
>JAWWEV010000056.1:5496781-5520549 GCA_035583235.1 Hafferia zeledoni
CTCAGCCCGCACCCTCAGGAGCTCAGCCCGCACCCCCAGGAGCTCAGCCCGCACCCTCAGGGGCTCAGCCCGCACCCTCAGGGGCTCAGCCCGCACCCTCAGGGGCTCAGCCCGCACCCCCAGGGGCTCAGCCTGCACCCTCAGGGGCTCCGGCGGGTGCAGCAGAGGAGCCCTGGCTGGTGCGAAGCGATGGGCCAGAGGTCCTGCCATCAGGGCCCAAGGAGGGAGGTGGGCAGGACAAGCTGGGCACGCCACGATGTCCAACCTGTGCATCATCCTCACTGCCCAGCAAAGGCCACACTGGCTGCCTGGCAAGAGGGGAAGGGGCAGGAGCAGATCTGGGGAAGGGCAGTTTCGAGCAGCCCCACTTGGGGGACAGATTCATAGAACAATCATGGAATCACAGATTGGGAGATTTAGATTTAAAAAATGGGAAGAAGATCTTTCCTGTGAGGGTGGTGAGACACTGGAACAGGTTGCCCAAAAATGCCCCAAGTGTCCAAGCCCAGGTTGGGCTGGGGTTGGAGCAACCTGAGCTAGTGGAAGGTGTCCCCACCCATGGCAGGGAGTGGAACAAGATGACTTTTAATTCCTTTCTAACCCAAACCATTCCATAATTCTATAATTCTATTACTCCACGACTCAGCTTTCCCACGGCAACAGACAGGGGTGCAAAGCCTCCCCTCTCCAGCACAGACCCCTCTCAGGACTATCCATCACCCCCACGACGCTGCCCGGGGCTCCTACAGAGCACCCCAACACCAGAGCACGGGCACGGTTGAGCCAAGGGGTGTTTCTGATGATTCTGTGGGGTTTTAATAAATCAGATGAGCGCGGGACGATTGGGGCGATCTTTGCGCCTCCGCGAAGGAGCGTCCGGCGGTGCCGCTCGGCCGGGACTCACCGGGAAACACCGGGAAGCACCGGGAAACACCGGGAAGGGGCCGGCAGGGGGCACGAGCGGCCCGCGGCATCCCAGAGCATCCCAGAGCATCCCGGAGCATCCCGGAGCATCCCGGAGAGACCAGGGGGAGCCCCGCGGGACGGAACGGCCCCGCCGCAGCATCGTCACCCACCGTCCCGTCCCGTCCCGTCCCGGAGCATCAGCATCAGCATCACTGCTGGGCGGAGGGTCCAGCCCGGCCACACCAGGATCGAGCCGTGCTCCAGCCCTGCAATCGCTCCTTTTCCCTCGTCCTGAATAAAAGCAGCTCTAGAACAAACTCTTGTTGCCTTTTGCGCACACAAAGCTCCAGCTTTGGCTCATCTCGGTGGCAGCAGCGTTATTGAAACGTCAGACAGGACAGAAAAGCAGCGGGAAAGGAACTGGTGGAGTCAGAGCCGCGCTGGACAGAGCATCCCCTCCCTCCGCACTCCGGACCTGCCGGCAGCCGTGTGGGAGCACAGAGTGGCCGTGTCCAGGTTGGAGCAGGAGGAGAACACGGCTGAGCTCCGTGTTCAGCAACTGTTTTGTCCCAAACAGCAGGACAGCACCGTGGGAAGAACATTCCCGCTGGTGTGGGTACCTCTTGTTGCAAACCCCTTTGGCAAGGAAGATCCCGGCTGGAGCAGACAGGACACACCCCCAGCATTCCGCTTCCCCAAGAGCTCCCAGGACCCCTGAGCAGCCCAAATGTGAGGAGGGGCCACGGCACAGGGCAGGTACACGAATGTCCTGCACACCCAGAGGGAGCCATCACACACCTCATTAAAGCACAGCTCCCACAACACTCAGTTCAAACAGAGGAGGTTTAGATTAGATATTGGGAAAAATTGTTCCCTGTGAGGGTGGGGAGGTCCTGGAACAGGTTCCCCAGAGAAGCTGTGGCTGCTCCATCCCTTGAAGTGTCCAAGGCCAGGTTGGACAGGGTTTGGAGCAACCTGATCTAACAGAAGGTGTCCCTGCCCATGGCAGGGGGCAGAATGAGATGAGCTTTAGGGTCCCTTCCACCCCAAACAATTCCACAATTCCATGCCAGCAGGTGCCTGCCCCTCACCGGGATGCACAGAGCCTAAAGAAAACACACTGGGTTGCAAAACACAAATACTTGGCACAAAGCAGCACTTTGCTGTCGGTTCCAGCCCGCGGTGACATTCCAGCCTGAAAGCCCTTGTGTTTGCATTTCTAAGAAAGAGCCACAATTTCTTACCCTTCCCTCCTTCCCTGGCACAGCCGGCTGCCAACTGGGACGAGGGATCCTGGCAGGAGGGGGGGATGGCATGGCAGGAGGCAGACGCTGCCGTTCTGGAAATCAAATCAAACCTCAGTGCCCACTCCAGCTCCCACAGCCCCCCCAGTGCGGGCTGGCCCCGCTATTGCCGAGGGCAGGGGAAGGGGCTCCCAGCAAATTCTCTGCTGCTGGCTGAGACTCATCGAGCCCGGGGCTCCATCGCGGGCACAGAGTCAGCAAAGCGCCCATCAGAGCTAAGCGGCCCCGACAGCCGCACAGCGGGGACAACGGGGCCATAACACTTATTAATCATATCCCTCCCCATTGAACCCGACCCATCAATCAGGCGCCCTGGGCTTGGACTCTGAATTCCCCGAGCGGGGCGAGCAGCCGAAGCCGTGGCTGGCGCGGTGGGGACCAGACGGACGGACACGCCGTTGCTGGGACAACGCTCGCCGCTGCTTCCTGTTTCCCCAGATGTCGGCCATGTGTTTCCATGAGAGCCGGATTGTCCCCACAGCAGATGGAGCCACGGGGCGCTCTGGCGGGCGCTGGGGCAGCTGTGGTGGCCCCTCCACACAGATGTTGGCGCGTGTTGTGCTGGAGCTGCGGCTTCCCCGGGGAAGGGCAGGGGCGGGCGCTGAGCTCTGCCCTCTGGGACCGGTGACAGCACCCCAGGGAGACTCAGGTTGGATCTCAGGGCACGGCTCTTCCCCCAGAGGGTGGTGGGCACTGAACAGGTCATGGCCCCGAGGCTGCCAGAGTTCAAGGGGAGCTCTCAGGGACGGGGTGGGATTGTCCTGTTGGGGTGTCCTGTGCAGGGCCAGGAGCTTGACTGGATGATCCCCGCGGGTCCCTTCCAGCTGATACTCTGTGGTTCTATCTTGTCCATCCCTGGATCCTGGTGGCTGCTCTCATTGGCTCTGCCCATTCTTCCTGGCCTGTGTGACAGCACAGGAGAAATGAGAAGGTGCTTCCAAGAACCTCCCAAACACCCTGACTTCTCTCCCAGGTCTCTGTCTCACCTGCAGATCTCCACCTGAGGATGCCACAGAGCCCTGGGAGGGAGATAGCTGAGTGTCTCTGACACCTTTCCTCACAACTTCCACCCACTGCAGGAGTCTTGGGCCTTTCTGAGAAACTCTAAGCCTGATCCCACAAAGCTTCAGCCCATCTGCATCAAACAGCCCAAGATTAGGCTGAGTAGAGCATCAAAGTGTGGGAAAACGAGGCTGATTAAAGCTTTTTCAACACAGGCATTAATTTTTTCCCATTTTTTGAGTCCTGTGGCAGGAACCATTTCCCTCCATGTGCTTCAGACATATGCAGAGCACATGGGTGGGAAGCTGCACATGCTGCCCATATGGATGGTCCCCAGAGGGAAGAGGCCGGTCCAGGAACACTCAGAGAGCTCTGCCAGGGCTACTGTTTGACTTGCTGAGCAGGACACACAGCCTGGGCTTGTGGTTGGGTTCCCTCTTCAAGCTCTTTCCCTCTTCCCTCTGGAAGGACAGGATGAGGATGATTCCATGCTGATGGAGCTCGGAATTCTTGCCTTGCTACCCAGGCTGCCCTGTGCCAAGTTCTGCCTGCTGGAAAACCACACCTAGAAAAGGCTGCTGATGGGCACAAAGGAGGCTCATTGGCAGCCCTGAACAGTGTGAGATGTGGGTGTAAAGCAGCCTGAGGAGCAGGCTCAGCACCCAGTTGTGTGCAGGCAAAGGTCTCTGAGACGTGGAGTCACAGGATGGTTTGGGCTGGAAGGGACCTTAAAGATCATCTGATTCCACTCCCTGCCATGGGCAGGGACTCCTTTCACTAGACCAGGTTGCTCCAAGCCCTGTCCAACCTGGCCTTGGACACTTCCAGGGATGGAGCAGCCACAGCTTCTCTGGGCACCTGTGCCAGGGCCTGCCCACCCTCCCAGCCAGGAATGTCTTGCTGACATCCAACCTAAATCACTCCTCTTTCAGTTCAAAACCCTTCCCCCTTGTCCTGTCATTATCTGCCCATATAAAAGTCAGTCTCCCTCTGTTTTACAAGCCCTCTTTAAGCACTGGATGGGGCTGTAAGGCCTCCCAGGAGTCTTCTCTTTCCAGAATTAACAACCCCAGTTGTTCCACCCCAGTCCTGGCTGGGAATGGAGCTGCTGGACTGGCCTGGCTCTCCTGCCCAAGGCATCGCTCACCTCTCCCCCTCTCCCCCAGCCCAGATTCCCCTCCAAAGTGAACCCCCTTCCCCTTGATCTCC
This sequence comes from Hafferia zeledoni, assembly GCA_035583235.1. Lineage (NCBI taxonomy): Eukaryota > Metazoa > Chordata > Aves > Passeriformes > Thamnophilidae > Hafferia > Hafferia zeledoni. The sequence goes on from JAWWEV010000056.1 coordinate 5,501,203, forward strand.
AAGCCAGGTGGTTCCCAGGTGAACTGGCCTGTTTGTGCCCGTGGAGCTGGCGGGGTGAGCAGCCAGCCAAGCAGAGCTGCCAGTGCCCTACACGGGATTAGGGCTGGGGAACAGGTGGCTAATTCCCCCCTGACAATGCAGCACAGCGAGCCAGGCGGTGCTGGGGCTGACCCACGGGCCACAGGAACATGTTAACAATTTCCAGGTCAGTGGAGGGAAGGAATGGCAATTCTTTCTGCTCCAAAGGATAAGGGGATATGGTTTTCACAGCCCCCACCACAGCCCAGGAGGCACATTCAAGGAGCAATAATGTTATCCTCTCCTTCCTTCACTCTCAGCCCGAGGAGAGCCAGACCCTTCCACATCTCTGGCTGTGAGCACAAGTCCTGCATGCTGGTCCCACAATGGGAAAGGTCCCAGATTGCCCACACACCAACCACCCTGGCTGTCTAGAGCAGGGCAGGTGAAAAGCAAGGGCACTGCAAAGAAACAGAACCATAAAATCATAGAAAGGTTCGTGTTGGAAGGAACCTTAAAGATCATCTCATGCCAAACCCCCTGCCATGGGCAGATGTTCCTGAACACCCTCATCCACCAGACACCAGCAGGTGTTCCCATCATTCTGTGGAGCCTCCCCCTCCAGCACACACCTGGCTGTGCTGCAGCTCACCAGGACACAGACCACGTCCCCTGTCCCCCTTCAGGGATTTCTCCAGGTCACATTCCCTCAGAGTCCTTGTAAAAAGCTCTTTCTCTTCCACAGGCCCTTCATGCTTGAGCTGCCAAGCAGCAGCTGAGCCTGGGCATTGTGAGCGATGCTCTCCTGGGCAGGCAGAGCTGAGGAGCAGAGGGGAGTTTCTTAGAGAAGGGAAAAAAATGAAGACAAAACCAAGCATGCCTCCCTTTCCTCATTTTGCTTTACTCTCATCCTGACTTATGCAAAATATGTGCATTCCCTGGGATTCCTGAGAGTCCTGTCCCTCTGGCAGCCACACATGAGTGTTGTTATCCCCTTGGCTGTGAAACAGCTTTGTGATACTTCTCAGCAGCAACAAAACAGGGAGGTCAGAGAAGAACCACCAAGAGCTGGGAGGTGACCCTAAGCACCACCAATCCTTTTCCTAAACTTCCTTCAAGGATAATACACAGCCCCTTCCCTGCATCCCTCACTCAGCCCACAGACATGGTGGGGCAGGGGTTTGTCTGACCACAGTGCTTGGAGGGAAATCAAGGGATTATTCCCACCTGCATCAGTCTGAGGCTGCAAACCAGCTGGCCATGAAGGCAGGGCAAGGACAAACACAGGGAGCCTCTCCACATGAGGGCAGGATCCCAGGGGACTGCAGGACAGACCTTGCCCAGTGCTGTCCCACATAACCTGCTGAGAACAGCAGAGAAATGGTTTCTTCAAGCATTTTTGAAGTAGCTGAGCTTCGACAGCACAGCTGCTGGTGCCAGGTGATGGCCTGACTCTCTCAGTGGGGCTATGGCATCTTTACCTCTCCAGTCCTGCAGAAATCCCACTCTCCAGAGTAATGCAGGAAGAGAAAACAGCATTGGAAGGAGGTGTAAGGAGGGGTGGACACCCCAGGTTCCATTCCCAGCTCTCCCTGACCTGCAGAGCGACCTCAGCTCCCCTGCCCTGTGCATCCTGTGCCCACCTGGCACGCAGGGATGGCGAGGCTTCGCTCCACTGAGTCCCCTGGCAGGAGGAACTGGAGGAAAAGAACTGCCCAGTGGTTCTCCTCCCATGCTCTGCATTCCCACACTCATTTCTCTCTCCCTTTTTTATCCCCCTTTAATGAGATTAAGTGAGAATAAATTATGCAGAGCCCACCCCTCTCTGCTCACCCCCACTCCCACGAGGCTGCCCTGCATGGGCTCTAATTAGCATCGTTAATGGGGGTGGGGGCAGCCTTGCTGCCACAGCGCTGTAACAATCAGAGCTGTCAGCCCGGCCCTCGGGGCTGTTCAAGTGTCCCAGAGCTTTTGTCCCCACAAGGAGGGGAGCCCCCAACTTCAGCCCCACTTTCCCTTTGTGCCGGGCACGGCGAGCAGGAGTGGGAGGGGAGGCCCTCCTTGTCCTGCCTGGTCCCTGGGACCACCAGGAGAGTGCCAGGAGAGTGCCACCAAACCCCTCTCCAGCCAGGTGACCCCTCCCTGAGCGGATCTTCACTCAGGGCTCGGGGTGGGCGCGAGTGAGGGATGACATGGCATGACTCTCCACCCCACATTTTTCCATGGGGTTTCAAGCTTGGCCTGGCCCCTCCAGAGGCTGAATACAACAGGTGGCTGTTCCTGTGCCCTGCTGGCTGCCCCTCCTGGCGGGGGTGGCACTCGCAGTGACTGTCCCCAGCACGGCCCCTAATGAGCAGCAGAAGGGGCACGTCGGGAGCGGATGTGTCAACCGTTTCTGGTTCAATGGAGGGAAAAATCCCCACAAAGGAAGGTGTACAAATATTGTGGGAAATCTATTGGGCCCTTAATATTTGCTGAAGGCCTGGGCCATTCAGGGAGGGTGAATTCCACAGCAAGGTCTCATTCAAGCGGCATCAATGGGAAACTTTTAATTGAGAGGCACTTCATTCAGGGCCTGGGGGTCATTCAGTGCGAGGGGCTTTCAGGGAGAACACAGTGCCATGTCTTTCCAAGTTGCACCAGAAAAAAAAAGCCTCTGTTTCCTGCTCTGGGAGCTTGAATGCTGAGGGCTTTAATCCCTCCAAAGGGAAAACTGATTCCAGTTTTTAAAATTCATTTCTCAAATAACAAAAAAAAAAGAAAAGAAAAAAAAAAGAAAAACCAAACCAACAAGGGGAGTAAGGACAAAAAGGGACTAGGCAAGGGATGGGGCTGGGCAGGGGAGAGCTGCCCTGCAGGGGTGGCTGCACTGCTGGGAAAAAGGCTGAATGCCCCAGGATGCCCTTCCCTGGGAGGAATCCCGTTCCCTTTTTGGAGGGGCTGGCTGCTCCCTGTCAGCTCCCCAGGCACCTCCAAGGCTCATCTGCTGAGGAAACAGAGGAGAGGAGCATGTCTGGGATTAAAGGACGTCATTCTCCAGATTCAGAGGTCAGCACTGACACTGCTCATGTACATTTGGACAGAGGTGTAAGGGAAGAGGTGGGGAAAAAAGTCCCAATCACTGGGGGACCCTGAGCTTCTGCTGGGCCTTTGATCAGGGCCACACCAATCCCACTGTTACAGCAGCTCCCCCACTTTCTCCTTTGACCCCAGCAGCCCAGGCTGGGGGTGCCCCTGAGCAGAGGCTGGCAGAGGGGTGCTCATTTGGCAGGAGTGCTTTGCTTTACTTCAGTCTTTTCTCTCCATTTCTGGGGGTGGGAGATGCCAGAGGCTGTGGCCAGTTCCCTTTTGGAGGCATCTGGGAGCAACCAAAGGGCAGGACAGGCAGAAACAGGGACCAAAGGGACAGGAGGGCACCATCAGCCTGTCTGTGCAGCCCCAGCCTGCCTGGGCACGCTGCTCTGAGGGGCAGGAGGCTGGAGCTTTGATGCACACGAGGAGGCAGCAGGAGCCTTTGCTTCGCCTTCGGAGAGCTGTGGAGCAGGATTTGAGAGGCAGCTCCTCCCTCCGACCTGCTGCAAGAACCTGGTGCAAGGAGGGAGTTCAGCTGCTCAGCCCAGGGCTCAGGATGTCCAGGGGAGGGGGATTCACACCCCACCAGGGTTGTACTGAGGATCTGCTCCAGCCACAAGCACCACGACCCTGGGGAAGAGGCTCCCACCGACCCACCACCCACCAGAGATGGAGCTGGTTTTCCTCAGCCCTCCTTGCACCAGGGCAGGGGTCCTGCCTGCTTCCACATCCCAGGTGGGCACCCCAGGGTGCAGCTGCAGGCTTTGGAGCGAGGTTGGACCAGGCAATGAGCTCAGCCTGCAGGGTGTCCCCCAGCAGTGATGACAAGGGGACTTGGACTCCGTGGGGCTGTTTTCCCTCTTCCCCATTAATTACCTGATTTGAATCTGTTTCTGGAGTGCAAGAACATCCATGTTTTCCAGCAGCTTGGAGGGATATGCCTGTGTCAGTCACCTGTCCTGCTGTGCCTTTGGATGTCCCAGTCTCAAACACATTATTTGGACACCTTGTTTGTGGAAAGAGCCAAAAGAGAAGGAGATGGGAGCCCACAGCTTCTTCCCGCTCTGATTTTCCTGAGGGTCCCTTCTGGGACACACAGCACCCTTTGCATGACCTCCTTTGTTATCCCTCCCCCTCCCAAGCTATAACAAGGCATTGCAATAAGTTATAGCTGCAGCTGGGTTACAAAAATGTGCTTTTCTAAGGCCGAGTGTCATAAAGCCACAATAGAGCGGGCTGAGGGGGACACCCTGCCCCGGCACTCGGCTCCTCACTCCCCCGGGCTGTAAAGAAAGATGAAGAAGGAATTAAAGAGCTGTTGGAGGGAGGGACACTCCTCATTATGTCTCCTACGCTGCGGTTTCCAGGGAGACAGCTCCTGGTGCTGCATCCCTCTCCCGTCCTGCTGCGGCTCTTTGCAAGTTCCAGTAGCGGCGGCCGCTGTTTCCCCTCTGGTCCCAGCTGTCTGCCAGCCGCTCTCCCAGGGGCTCTGGCCCAGGGTGGGCTTGACACCATATGGAAGCGAGAAAAGCCCCCTGGTGCATGTGAGGGAAGGAGAGGGAGGTCGAGTTCCTGCCTGTTCCAGCCTGCAGAGACCGGGACGCACCGACAGCATCACACGCAGGTGAATCGGGCACTGGATTTGTTTCTGTAAATGCAGAGAAGTTGCAAAGAGGCTCAGGAATATTTGGGGAGGCATTGAAAGGCCCATCGATCAGATCGTGTGGTCTGAGCTGTGCTTTGTTTGGGAGACTCACCAGTGGGAAGCATCCAGCCATCTCCAAGGAGCCAGAGCTCCTCCAGCAAACGTGTCCCAGGCAGCAGCAGGAGAGGGACAGTGTCCCAGGAGTCAGGCAGGAATCCTGCAAGCTCTCTCACCCTTCCCAGCCTCGCTACACCCGTGCAAAGGGCAGCTCTCCATGGCTCTGGGTGTACAGGAAAAGGAAAGTGAGGCTTGCAGGAGCCCAAGGGTAGGAGCAGGTCACACAGAATCACAGAAGGGTTTGGGCTGGAAGGGACCTTAAAGGCCATCTCGTTCCAAACCCCTGCCATGGGTAGGAACATCTTCCACTACAGGTTTCACATCCTATGGGCAAGGTGTAAAAGGACATCCTTCTACTCCGGAAAACACTGAAAGGTTCGCAAATTTACACCTACCTGGGTTCTGAGTGGGCTGGTTTGAGCAAGAACATCCACAACAACAGCCTGTTGAGCAGGCAAATCCAGGGCCCTGCATGGAAACACAGAAAGCCATAAAATGTATTAATTAAACGTTAATTTAGTGTAACTTCCTGGGTTTTTTTCCTCTGGGTCCCCCCAGGTGCCAGTGGATTGGCTTGAACTGCTGTGTGCCTGAGCACAGCACAGTGGGCAGCGGGTCTTGGCACACCTGAGTTTGGTTATGCATCTATTCAGGAAGAAGAGATATCTGGACTTACAGCTGAGCTCTGACTCCTCCAGCACATGCAGAGGTTCGGGAATACCCCCTGGAAAAGGGCAGTCCAGAGCCCCCCTTGGGAATTATTGCTTGAGCTTCACCAGCTGCTGCTTTGGGGGCTGAGACCTCCGGCAGCCACGGAAGGGAATCCGTGGGAGGGGCATCTGCAGGGGGATCCCAGGCAGCTCCCACCCTCTCCATCCACCCTGGCACCTCTTCTCCAGCTGCCATGGGGAAGACCCACAGCTGCCAGCACGTCCAGGCAGAGCCCAGGATCCCCAGATGGTCCCCAGACCAATTCCTTCACACCTGAGCACCCCTCACCTCACGCATGAACACCCATTTGTACCCGCAGGAGAGCCCGACAGCTTCATGCATGGCCACCCAGCTAATTTATGCACGAGGGCCCAATTAGCACATGCACAGCACCTGATTAGTTTCATGCAAGAATGCCCAATTAATTCATGTTTGAGTGCTCGATTGCACTGGACATGAGCACCCAGGAAGTTCACACGAGCTGTTTGCTCCCAACCAGAGCAGGGATGAGTGAACTTTGGCATCACACCTGAGCACACCCGATTCATTTATGCATGGGGGCCCAATTAATTTATGCATGGGGGCCCAATTAATTTATGCATGACTGCCCAATTAATTTATGCATGAGCACCCAATTACTTCTTGCATGAGCACCCAATTAATCTATGCATGGACACCCAATTAATCTATGCATGGACACCCAATTAATTTATGCATGGGCGCCCAATTACTTCACACATGGGCACCCAGTTACTTCCCACACCCTCACCTGAGAGGAGAAGTTTTGTTGAGCCAAAAGCTGCCCCACGGTGGCCACCAAAGGGGTCCCTGGAGGAAGAACAGAACCGAAGGGTGACAGCAGAGGCCACTGGAGGCAAAAGGTCCAGCGAAAATAGAGATGAAAATACCAAAACAAAAAAAGAACAAGAGAGGGTGGAGGAGGGAAATCAAAGCGAGCAGAGGAAGGGATAAAGAGCCGTGCCAAGTGTTCCCCATCTTGTCCTTTAAGCTGATCTGGTGGGGGCAGGTATTTACAGGACCGGCTCAGCTTTCCCAGCTTGTTCCCAGTCTGGGCACAAAGGCCATGAGTAGACGAAGAAGAAGGGCCAGAGAATGGCAACAGGGCCCATGAAAGCCCCCGCCAAACCCCATTGAGGTGGCGGCCCTGTTCCCATCTGTCAGCAGCCACTCAGTGAAAGGGCGTGAAGGGGAGGGGGCAGGCACTGTGAATCAAGGGCTGACACAAAGAGGAAGAGACTGATTATGCTGTTATTTCTCCACTTTCAAACCCCATTAGGGGACATGCCGGGCTTTTCTCAGGGTCTTTGGGATGCTTAAGCTGCCCATTTAGCAGCGGGAACGGTCCAATTAAAAGAAAGACAAAGGAGGAGCCCAGCCTGTCTTAATTGAAATGGGTTTCAGTCTAATGAGGATTAGGTTCAAGAACAGACCTAAGGGAGCAATCCAATACCCATTACCCTCCTGGGCTGTACCACCGCGGGCTGCTGGCCATGCCGCCAGCCTTTTCACCAGCACACAGCCTGGCACAGCAGCCCGGGGTGATGGCAGGAGAGCAGCCCCTTCCCCACAACGGGAACAGCCTCTTTCCCTGCCACCGGCCCAGGGGCACCAGCCCAGACCTGCAGAATTCACTCTCGCTCGGATATTTGGAGGTGAACATCCTAAATTTACCCATCCCAGTGCGGGGCACGCTGTGCTTGGCAGGCAGGAGGGCAGTGGGCTCGAACGAGGAGCATCACCCACCTCCTCTTGCATCCTGCCAGCTCCGCCGTGCCCTGCAGGAGCTTCTGGGAACTTCACCGGGAAGCCTTGGCTGTTCCTTCAATGTCTGGGGACAGGCAGAGGAATTAAAAGCTAGAAAAGATCTCTAAGATCACTTAATTCAACCATTAACCCAGCACAGTGTTCACCACCAAACCATGTCCCCAGGCCCTCTGTCTCGCGGTTCCACCCCAGTATCCCCTGTCTGGAGCTGCCAAGCCTGGCAGTGCGGGGGACTGGGAGAACCCCCTGCCCAGGGGACTCTTCCACCCCTTCATCACCTCCCAGAGGGCTTCTCCCCTTGGTCTTGATCCTGCAGCTGCAGCACTGACCCCTGTTCCATCCCCAACCCAGGCTCCATCCCCAACCCGGGCTCCATCCCCAACCCGGGCTCCATCCCCAACCCCGGCTCCATCCCCAGCCCTGGCTCCATCCCCAACCCGGGCTCCATCCCCAGCCCTGGCTCCATCCCCAACCCGGGCTCCATCCCCAACCCCAGCTCCATCCCTGGCTCCAGCTCCGTCCCCATCTCCATCCATCCCCATGCCAGCTCCAGCTCCGTCCCCATCTCCATCCATCCCCATACCAGCTCCGGCTCCATCCCCAGCTCCATTCATCCCCGTCCCGGCTCTGGCTTCATCTGTTCCCATTCCCGGCTCCGTCCATGCCCATCCCGAGCCCCGGGGCCGCGCGGGGGCACTCGCAGCCCGGCCCCACAGAGCCCAGCCCGGGGATTACACGGCCCTGGAATGAATCCGTCCTCCCTCAGGCCGGGCCCGAGCTGTGCCCAGCCCCGGAGAGGGATCCCCGTTCCCAGGAGGGCCCCGCCCGACCCCGTGGGGAGGCTGGGGGGAACCCTCAGCTTGGGATGACGCGGCTGCTTCACGAGTGATCGTCAGAGGTCGCTTATATTGTCCTTGAGTTCCAAATGCAGCGAGCACTGGGACAGGTGGGAGGGATGGGCACAGATCCCACCGGGAGAGGGGCTGCTGATCCCAGCTGGGAAGGGGATGGGCACAGATCCCACCGGGAGAGGGGCTGCTGATCCCAGCTGGGAAAGGGGATGGGCACAGATCCCAGCTGGAATGGGGCTGCTGATCCCAGCTGGGAAGGGGATGGGCACAGATCCCAGCGGGAGAGGGGCTGCTGATCCCAGCTGGGAAGGGGATGGGCACAGATCCCAGCTGGAATGGGGCTGCTGATCCCAGCTGGGAAAGGGGATGGGCACAGATCCCAGATGGAATGGGGCTGCTGATCCCAGCTGGGAAGGGGATGGGCACAGGTCCCAGCTGGAATGGGGCTGCTCACACACCACACGATGCTTCACTGCCCACAAAGCCCCGGAGGAAACTGAAGCTCCTCTGCTGATCCCACGGAGGCTGTTTAGGCCGGCATTAGTTCCTGGCTGGCAGGAGCTGATGGTATCTGGCCGTAATAGAAAGGGCAGAACCACTTATTGGTAATAAGTCACTTAATCCTGCTGCCAGGATTAAACGCTGCCAGGGTGGGCTTGCACAGGTCCCACGCCAGCAGCAGCATCCCCAGTGCCCGTGCTGAGCTCTCAGAGCTGCTCCCTACAAAGCATCTGTTCCTCTCATCTCACACCTCCCCGTCCCCACACCTGCCCTCCATCCTCTCTCTGGCAGCTGCAGAGAGAATTTGCAAGGACCCAGCTCTCCAGAGCCTCAGGAAATGGGGCTTCAGAGATCATCTGGATTCTCGTGTGCCTCACCTCTCAGCTGCCAGGAGGAGCTGGGAGGTTGGGAGCAGCATCGGGCTGGGCAGCCTGGCAGGCAGCTGGGATGAGGGATGCGTGATATTTTCCATTTTCTCATCTGAATTACGAGCTCCAATAAATAACGCTGAAATCTCCCATAGTGTGAGTGCCGGCCTCCCAGGTATCCCGTGGCTTGAGTCAACAGAGGTGGAAGCAGGTGGCATTCCCAATCTATCATTTCCTGGGGGGGATTTCTTGCAGTGACTGACAAGCGGGTCCTCTCTGTTCTGGCCGTTCGTCTCTGTCAGCCCTCCCTTATCAGCACATTGCTGGGTCTCTCTCTGCCTCCCCCCTGCATTAATCATTCTGCTGATGCTGCCCACGCCTCTGCTGGAACCAGGTCGTGAAACTCTCATCCCACCCACTTACCACAACCCAGCTCCAGTCACGTTTCAGCCTCCGGCAAACCCATGCGGGGCTCTGCGGGCTGGGGCACAGCGGGATGTTCTGGCTGCTCTTTAACCCGTGCTGCCCCAGGGCTGGCAGCCCGTCCCCTCTACCCCCGCCTCGGGGCTCCCGCGGGTGGCCGAGGGCCAGCCCAGCCCGGGGTGGGCAGGAATCCCGCCCCTGCCGCCCCTGCCGCGCAGCCCGCCGGGCTGCTGGAAACGCTGGGGCCAGACTACCAGTGATTATTGTCTCTGCGTGCGGCCACAGAATGTGTGTGAAGCTGCTGCCCGCTAAGGAGCTGCAAAGCCAGGGCTGCAGGCAGAGCTGGAGTGGAAAAGCAGAGGCTTGCCAGGACCTCCCGGGGATGAGAGGGGAGGGAGATGCTCTGGGGGCACCAGTGGTTATCTGGGACAGGGCCATGGCAAAACTGGCAGCTGTTCTCTCTCCTCCCTGTCCTGTCAGTGCTTTTGGAGTCGCAGCTCTGCTGGGGATCAAGGCCGGGGAGGCCAGGGGGGCACCACGCAGGAATCTCTGCCAGTGCAAAGGGGCTGGTTCAGCACCCAGAGGTCTCTGCCAGTGAGAAAAATCAAAGTCACAGATGCAAAGGACATGCCCAGCCCCAGAGGACCCTGGCTGCTCTTCCCCCTTCCCTGGTGGGATCCGTGCTCACTGGTGTGTGGTCTCCGTGGCTTTGTGACGTCCTGGCAGTTCTCTGTGGCCTCGGCAGTTCTTACTGTCCTGTAAGTCGGAAAATCCCCTCCCTCAGGTCACGGATAAACAGAGCCAGGAAGCCAAGGCATTCTCACCTGGGCCTGGGCCCCCTCTGGAGTGGGAACTGGAAAATGAGATTAAAAGTAGTGATTTGCTTTCCCATGCTGAGAGGAAAACAGGGACAAGGGATTAGCCCCAAGAGCGAACATGTCACACCACACCTGCTGCCACATGGCCAGCATTGCCAGAGCCAGGGATGGGGCCAGGATTAGCCCCTTATCCCAGGCCTTCCACCCTCCCACTGGCTGGTCTTGCACTCCGGGGTCCCACACAGCACAGGGCAATGCCAGAGAGTTTCAGGAGTGTGACCTACCTGTGGTGCTGGGCGCTGGATCCCAGCATGTCCGCACTGGGACAGAGACTGCGGGATGGGCTGTCACAGCCCTGCCCGGTGCTGCCTCCTCCCAGCCCAGCATGAAGGCTGGAAGGAAAAACATACCATGGAAGTGGGAGGAAACCCTGAATTTTAGACTCTAGCGCTGCTCCAGGGCTGAATGGAGCCACATGCAATTCTAGAAAAGCCGGGTCCAGGTCAGGACCTTGTGGGCCAGGCTTTGCTCAGGACAATCTGAGGGAAGAAAGGCTTCTGATGGTCAAAACACTTTCATCACATCCCTGATATCAAATTCTTCTTCTGCCTGTTTATCTGGCCAGAAGGCAGGGCCAGCAGCGTTCCCAAGCACGTGGGAAGGCCTGGCTAATGTCTCTGTCCAAGGCGGGGATCAGGCTTTGCATTAAAACACAGCAAGAAGCTGAGAAAGGGCAATAAAAGAAGACGAATGATGTGCAGGTGCTGGCTGAGATCCCCTGGAATGAGCTGCACTAAGTCCCCAGCTTCTCTCACCATCCTGTGTGCTTTTCCCACTGGCTTCTTTAGCAGGGAATTTTTTTTTTTCAGTGTGTGGCTCGTGCACTGAACATGCTGGGAAATTCCACCCTCTGGTCCCACATTAATGGATCCAGCTGCAAGATACTGAACGTTCTGGCCCAGAGTTTGCTTGCTCAGATCTGTCTCTCATTTCATTGTCAAACCAAGTGAATTGTGACAGATTTAAACGTGAGACAGAGCAAAGCTTGGTGGGGAAGAACCTGTGGAGGTTTGAAAGATGAGTAGGAAGTAAATGGAGCTGTGGAGCCAAGTTTGCTCTGCAAAAAACTCTGCCTTCTCCAGACCTGTTTTAGCTCCAAACCACCGTGGGTCACAGTCTCTAAATTATAAGTCAAACTGAAATTCTGAAACTCTAGGACATGGGAAAGCAGCATCCCTGATAATACACAGCAGTGCCAGGTGGAGACACTAAATATTGCAAAGAAATGAGACACTCTGCAGCTTTTCCAGAGCATTCCCATCTGCACTGTCATCACGCTGAGCTCTCCCAGCACCCCCATTTGCCTCTCCCTGACTCCCTGCCTGGTTCCTCCCAGCAGCAGGGAGGGATGCAGGACCTCACCACAGGGAGCGCACACGGGAGCAGGAGAGAGATTTCCCCTGAATTTTCTTAGCAGAGGTTAAAAGGCTGGCAGCCAAAATGCAGCTGTGCCTGCTCCGTGCAGGGGGACTGGTCACGGCGCTGGGTTTCAGTGCTGATTTCCAGCACCAACAGCAAAATCCAGCGGCGCTCGGAGCAGCCACTGCGGGCAGGATGTGGCTGCCCCGCCGGGGTCCGGGCTGTGACCATCAAAGCGCGTTTCTCCGCGGGGTGACAGACTCTGCCTCTTTCCTCAGGGCCTCCCTCTCCTGCTGCTTCGCTTCCTCGCAGCCCCGCACACCTGCAGCTCTGCCCATCTGCCTCAGCCCGCTCTGCTCCGCGGCCCAGGGCAGGGGCGAGCCGTGGGAAGCGCCGCTGCCAGCCCCGCGCCGGGGCATCCTGCCCGCTGCAGGCAGCGCCACGTCCCGGCACCGGCGGGGTCCGAGGGCCACGCTCTGCCAGGAAAGTGGGCACGGTGCCACCCACGGCAGCCGCCAGCTGATGGCCAAAGCCACGGGCGCATCCGCACTCCCGGCTGGGAAACTGCGCGGGCGGGCTCTGCCTTGGTCCATCTGCCCGGCTGACAGAGAATTAACCCCGCGGGTCCCCGGTGGTGCCTCCGAGCTGGCCCTCGCCGCCCAGCCGGGTTTGCCGAGCAGCTGGGGGGGATTATCAGCTCCCGAGGAAGCTGCACGAGGCGGGAAGGGGCCCTGATCCCATATCGCTGCGGCAGCAGCCCCATCCCTGGTTGCCTGCCAGGCTGGGAGGGCGATGGAAGGGCTGACTCAGCAGCTGGATGGAGCCTGATAATGCGGCGTTATCGCGGATAGACCCGATGTGGCTGATTGTTGTCGTGGCTCCTTTCCAGCTCTCGATCCTTGAGGGAGCTGCCGTGACTCACGGGGCGCGGCGGGAGCAGCTCACTCGCTTCCCGCAGCGCCTTTCGGTGCAGATTGCCCCTGTTTGGGTAAATGAGCTCAAATTTTGGTTCTGGAGGCGCGGAGTGCTGCTGCCAGCCCCGCCAGCCCGCAGCGAGGGCAGCGCGCCCGCCCGACAGCGCCGGTCCCAAAGGGATGTGACACCAGCCCGCGGTTCCAGCCGAGCGCAGGCGCCGGGGGGATCCCGCAGCCACCTCCCTGCTGTCATTAGTGCAGCCAAGGCAGGGATGTTGCGAGTGTCCCTGGGTGACATTTATCACTGAGTGAAGGCAGAGCAGCTCTACAGCACGTTCTCAGCCCTCTGGACTGTCTCAGAGGGTCTCGCCTCCTCCTGCACGTCCTTTCTGCTCGCTAGTGGAGAGGGGGGATGTTTGTCCAGTGCCTGGCTGCCCTCCAGGCAGGGTTTGCATCTTCAGTGGGGAGAGAGACACGCAGAAATCCTCGAAATGCTGAAAGCACAGAGCCTCTCCGGTGGGATTCCCCTCTCAGGAGCTCTCACATCAGCATGGCACTGCCCCGGGATGAGCCAGGCAGTCTGGAAGCACTCCAGTTTGGACAGCAACTGGCTGACCAGACTCAGGAGTGGCTTCACTGGGAAACTGGGTCCTCTACAGCATCTCAGAGGGGGCAGTACCTCCCTCTGGACCTTGCCCTGCTGAACCCAGACTCAGACACCCCTCTTGGTGGCCTTGTGGCTCCTGAGAAGCAACTGGCTTGGAAATTCCCCTGGGATGTCCCTGGCAGACATTGGCAAGCAAAGCCTTCCAGGAAGGCTGGTACTCACAGCCCCATCCCTCCTGCTCTTTTTCCCATGGGGTAGGATGGGGTTTTGCATGTGCTGAGCACATTCCTGCTGCTTCCTTATCAAATTGCATCTCATTGATCAGAGGGAGGGGTGGGAGCCAAGATCCATTTCTTCTTAATGCATTTCTGGTAGAGGGAAGTGTCGGAGCAGGAGGTGCCCAGCCAGAGTCTCCCTGGTTTCCCACTGCTGACCTGGCTGAGATGGGTGCTGCAAGCTCACAGGCAGGAACTTGTCCTCCTCGCCAGCAGAACCTGTCCAGCCCCACGGGACTGCCTGGCAGGTCAGCAGCTGAATCACCTCTTTCCACTTTCATGCCTGCTGGAGCAAATCTGCAGCACAAGGGACAGAGCTGGTCCAGCTTGTTTGAGCACCCTCTCTCAGAAAATCCACCTTTTCTGGGGCTGGCCCACCCCTGCACCCCATTAGCCAGGTCACTGGGCAGGGGGTGTGGACTGGTGTCCCTGGGGACCTTGGGAAGGGCTGCAGGTGAGGCTCGAGGCGTGGGGTGTTGCAAAGACATGATTGCAGAGTTCAAACACAGCCCTGGAGACCACAGAGCCTGGAGGACCAAGCTCAGCACCCACATTATCTCACGCCCTGCCAAGCAGGTCATTTACTGGGACACCTTGTAGGCTTCACTGGTGACAGCCAGTCAGAGACAGGAGGTTGCAATGAGGGCCCTGGAGAGAGGGAGCTGAGCAGGCAGAAGGGATGGTGGTCCTCACACTCTGCTAAGCATTATCTTGGATAAACCCTCCCAAAGGAGCTCCTTGTTCCCACGCCTTCAAGCTGAGGAAGGCACAGGAGCAGCAAACCATTAGACTGAACAGGACTGAGCATCACAGGCCCCCCAGGCCCTGGTAAACAAACAGGCAGCTCAAAAGCCACGGCTGCCATTAGGGCAGGAGACCTAAAAAACCTCAGACAATCAGTGCCTGGTAAATTTGGGAAATGCAAACCAGATTTTAGAGTGAAATGAGGAGGTATTTTTGCATCTGGCATCCCAGGGCAGACATCATCAGAAAAATGAAAAGAGAAAGGGAAAAGGAATTGCACAGACTCAGTGTCAGTTAATCTGCTGTGGCTCCACTGCAGAAACACCTCTGAGGAGCCCACTCTGCACAGGCCCAGTCCTTGGGCCTCTTTCAGTGACTGCTGAGAGCAAAACGGGCTGTGGGTGGAATTTATTTTGCCTGAATAGAGCAAGAGGAGGTGACTCAGTTCTGAGCACCCTTAAAACAGCCCTCAGGTGGCACCAGCACCTCCTTCCAGTGACCTTGGCTGATCTGGCCAGGGCAGTGTGGAAGAGACTGTGCTCCCACAGCACCTGCAACCTGCAGTTAGTGAGCAAAGAGGGGCATGTTTTGTCTTCCCATCCCTGTCAGAGGGTATCAGGTTTGGTGGATGAGGCAGCTGTGACCAGACCAGCAATCCCAGGAGCACAGAACCATCTGTGCCTCTGGGCAGCAGCCAAGGGCTGCCCCTGTGCCTCAGACAACTCCAGCAGCTCCCAGTGTGGCTCAGCACCCCCAGGCATCCCTAATTTCTCTGCCCATTCCTTCTGAACTTTT
The DNA here is from genome assembly GCA_035583235.1 of Hafferia zeledoni. NCBI lineage: Eukaryota > Metazoa > Chordata > Aves > Passeriformes > Thamnophilidae > Hafferia > Hafferia zeledoni. Next base: position 5,516,266 of record JAWWEV010000056.1, read on the forward strand.
ATTGGATGAGGTGTTTCAGCGAGGGTGGAGATCTTCACCTTTATGGGAACCGCCAAAGCTCAGCCACCAGGGCGATAAGGGCCATCCACTCCACCTCCTAATCAATCCTGAGCATCTCAGGAGAAGCCTGGAACTCCCTCAAGGCAGATGACAGCGTTAGTAGCCATGTGTTGCAGAGAACAGGGAAATTGGTCCCTGTCTGGGAAAGGGTTTGCAGGGAGGAGCTGATGGAAAATAAAGTCCTTTCTGCCCTGATTAATTGTCCCCCCTGATTATGAACAATACCGAGCAAAATAGGGATAATATTGATGCTAGGAAAATGGGGCAGACAGTCACCCAAACGCTGCCATTAACGAGTCCGAGTAACCAAAGCTGGTCCTGAATGCATTAAAGTCGTGGAGGAAGTCCTGGGAGGAAAGAATGTCCCCTATTAGCCAAGCTCCCAGTGTCTGGGGTAGGACAATAGCGGAGCGATTCCTCGCTCCTCACTGCCTGCTGCTGCCCCGGGTTCAGTGAAATGTCAGCTCAGCATCGACAAACTACAAATTACCAGAGGGCGTGTAGCTCTTTCAGTCCCACTGAACCCTATCAACGGGGACATAATCCTGTGTCCCCCCGGCTGGCTGCGATGGAGGCGCATCCCTGGTGGGACGGACCGGGACCGCTGCCTCCTGCTCCAGGCGAGGGAGGAGGGAGCAGCCCCACCCCGAGACTGCCCGGAGAACAGGGAGCTTCTCCCTCCCCGGAGAAGTTTGGCAGGTATTTCCCAAACTCCCGAAATGTGGAGGGAAACAGAAAACTCCGAGTGCCTTTGGTACCCCGCCCTCTCCTGCCCCAGCAGCCGCGGAGCTGATTCAGGGCTCGGTCTCATGAGGATGTGCCTGGAAAGGGTTTGGTTTTCCTTAGTCCTGAGATACTCTTCAGCTTAATTTCTCCACAGTATTTGGTTCAGAGACTGGCAAATATTGGGAAGTGGAACAATAAGGCGATAAGAGCTGTTTGCTCTCCCAGTGGAGGTGCTGGGAGAACAAACCCATTCGTGACGTCCCCGGGTCAGGTAGACACAAACTGGGGCAGGTGACAGAGAGACGCTGGAAAGCTCAGCCAAAATTTTCAAGCATTCCTGCAGATGTGGAGTCCCTGAGAGATGGAAACAGCCTCTGGCTGTGGTTACCTGCAGGGCAGGTGCCTGTGGGTGGCTGTGTGAGGACTCCAGGGAGTCCGAGCTAGAGCAGAGCCCCTGAGCCCTCAGCTTGGAAATGAAAGTGCCCGATTTAGAGCACCCGGGGTGGTTCTCAGGGATGAGAAAGGCTCCAGGCTGGTCTCATCAGGAAAGCAAAATATGCTGGCCAGGGTGTTGATACACTTATTTTGCCATTGTCCCTGGAAAAGGAGCTGCAGTGCTTCCCTGCTGCTGGTTTTAAACTAATTACATTCCCTTTAAAGCGGGCAAATGAAAGGGGCTCCGTTTACTGGGCAGCCTGGGAGCATTTTACAGTTGCTGAGCTTTTAACCACAACCCCCATTTCTGCTGCCCCTTCCTCAAACCGCCTGCAGGCTCTGACCTCCATGGCAGGGGAATATTCCAAGCAGCTGAGAAGGGGCACAAAGATTGTGTTTTATTTTTAAAGGCTGGTTTTTCAGCACAAAATCTTTCACCCAGCGGGTCCGTCCGCTCTCCCTGAGCCAGCCCCTCTCCTTGCCCTCACCCATTGTTCTCAGCTGGCTATTTGTTTTCCATACATGCATTTTTAACCAATTGCTAGTATTTTTTGCCATATTCACACACAAAAAGTGCTGAGCTGTTCTTTGCTGATCTGTTCTGGATTGCCTGAGGTGTGCAAAGGGATGATGTTGGTGGCCGTGGGTGTGGGGTGCTGTGATTTCACCCACAGGTGCAGGGCTGAGATGTGCCATCCCCAGGGGAGGAGGACAGACGTCCCTCTGTGCTCCCCAGACATGCAGTGGAAGTAGCACCTGAAAGTTGGGAGCAAGTCCTGAACTTGCAAGTGGTACCTGGCACAGGCAGGATCAGGCTGGACATCACCCAAGTGGTTTTCCCAACCATTCCTGCTTCCAGGTCAATATGGCAACACATCCCTCACTGTGTTTATGCTGTTTACCCGATTTGTTTCCTATTCCAGCCCTGACACAGCTACAACCATTATGGAGCCCTTGGACAAGAGGGCAGTCACTGGCAGGATGCTGAAGTGAAGGCAGAGGAGCTTTTCCTGTATTTCCCACACTTCCCTCTGCTCTTGCTCTTGGAGCCCACTCCTTTCCTTTCAATCCGTGGTCACTCCCAACCTTGCATTAATGCTTCTTCTACAAATCATTATGGCAAATCTCTGGAGACCCAAACCTTGCTGCTTGCCCTCGGCAAGAAGGAGAAACCAAGTAAACAGCAGCGTTTGGAAGCTGTGGAGGACGGGAACGGGAGAGGGAAGGCTTTGTGGGGATACCGGGGGACTCTGGTCCAGGGCAGAGAGGGCTCTGCTGCCCCATTCCCATGAGAACGAATTTCTGTGCTGAAATGCCTCAACCTCCCCTCCCCGCCGCTCTCCCCTACTTAATTGGTTTGCAAATGTTAAATGTATTGGCTCGGTGTTCAAACCGCTGTCTGGCTTCTGTAGATCCCGCCTAACCCTCGGAGGAGTTCCCCGGGGCTCCCGGCCCCTCCGGCTGCCCCTCTTTGCCATAGCAGCAATCCCCCGCGGGGAGGGCCATTGTGTCCTCCTCCCAGAGCCCGAGCACCTGGAGACCTTCCTGTAAAAACTTCATTTGCTGGGGGAAAGCTTTGATTAAACCGGCCTGGCGGGGAGGCTGCCCCGCTCCCGAGTCAATATTGGTTTTGGAACAGATGGGGGTGACGACAGGCCGGGGGGAAGCGGAGCAGCCAGAGCGCAGTCCCGGCGGTGCCAGCGCCGGAGCGGGGATGCTGAGCCTGGATGCCTCTGTCCCAGCGCCCGGGGAGTGGCAGGAGCCCCTTAGCAGCACTGCCGAGATCAAAGGGGGGCAGCCCCGGAGAGGTGGAGCAGCCCCTGTGTGCTGCAAACCTCGGGGAACAAAAGCATCAAAGTAAATCAAATGAAACTAATTGAAGTGCTTTAACATTAAATAATGAGGGGAGAGGCTTTCATGAATCGCCAGCTTCTTCCCGTCAAAAAATCTAGGGACGTGCTTCCAAGAAAACCAAAGCGACAAGCCTCAACAACAACAACAACAAAACCCCAAACCCAAACATCTCGCACAAAAGGGAGGGATGATTCCGGCTGGGAGGCTGCTCGGTGCCCCTAGAGGTGCCAGGCTCTGCCCCCCGAGGCACCGGGCTGTGCTCCCGAGGCACCGGGCTCTGCCCCCCGAGGCACCGGGCTCTGCCCCCCGAGGCACCGGGCTCTGCCCCCCGAGGCTCAGGGCTCTGCCCCCCGAGGCTCAGGGCTCTGCCCCCCGAGGCACCGGGCTCTGCTCCCGAGGCACCGGGCTCTGCCCCCGAGGCACCGGGCTGTGCTCCCGAGGCACCGGGCTGTGCCCCCCGAGGCACCGGGCTGTGCCCCCCGAGGCACCGGGCTCTGCCCCCCGAGGCACCGGGCTGTGCTCCCGAGGCACCGGGCTGTGCTCCCGAGGAGGATGGAGGCTGCATCCCAGCGTGTGCCCTGTTTTCCCAGACTGCTGCAGCTCCTGGGATGGAAGGGAAGCACCTTCAGCTTTCTCCAGGCACTCTGCAGGTGGCAGAAGGATGTGTGTGGCTTAGGAGGCACTGGTGTGGTGTGGGATGCTCCAGGAGCATCACTGGGGGGAGGGTGGCTACCACAGAATGCAGCTCACCTCCCTGCTGCACCTGCCTGGAGCCATGCCTGAACCTCAGCCCTGCAGAGCACACACCTCTTGGCTTCTGGGGAACCCTGGAGTTGCAACACAAAACTCTGAGAGGTCTGATAATTGCTGGGACTGAAGGTCCAACCTGGACTCCAGAGGTTCCCAGGAGAACCACAGGAGGACCATGACCTGCTGTTGCTGGAGGGCAACTGGAGAACTTTCAAGACCAGTTTTGACAGGGCAACCTTAGATAGTGGAAAGTGTCCCTGACCATGGCAGGGGCTTGGAATGAGATGATCTCTAAGTTTGCTTCCAACCCAAACCATTCTGGGATTCTATGACTTGGCACAGCCACTCAGTGCTGGTGGGGAGCAGAGGGCTCTGAGGAAGGGCTGGTGGGGAGCAGAGGGCTCTGAGGAAGGGCTGGTGGGGAGCAGAGGGCTCTGAGGAAGGGCTGGTGGGGAGCAG
>JAWWEV010000056.1:5520649-5534222 GCA_035583235.1 Hafferia zeledoni
AGGGCTCTGAGGAAGGGCTCTGCCCATGGCTCTCCTTCTCCTGCAGCTCTCTGTCTCCAGCAGCAGCAAGGACAGGCATTAATGGCAGTTTCTCATCCCTCTGGCCTGGGATTTGCACATTTGTAGTTACTCCCATCTAGGCAAAAGGCAGAGTTGGTTTTCCCTCCCTGCTCCCTGAGAGCAGGATGTGAGCTGGATCAGTTGAGGGATCTACACCAACAAGGTCCCTTTCCCCTCTCTCATCTCTTGGATGCCCAGCTCTAAAAAGCATCTGCTTTCTCCTTCTGAGTGCCCTGGGAAACTGAAAGGGAAAGAAGCAGCAGAGATGGACCAGCCCAACCCCACCAAAATGTCCTTGTTAGCTGCTGGCAAAACCCGATTGTGGCCATGATGAAAGAAACCCACATGAAGACAATTAGACTAAATTATGTCCAGTTGCAGAAGACGAGTTAGCAGGGAAGGGGAGGCAGCCTGACTCCAGCCAGGCTCGATGTCTGGCTTGCCCCATCGCTGCCACTCATACATCACCGATCAAGGGAAGCCCCTGCAGGTTGTTTTAAACCAGGGCCAGCAGGAGGTTGGGCTAATGAGTAAAATCTGAACATTCCTCAAATTTCCCATCCATCCTGAGTGAGGGGAGGGTGAGGGAGGGGGATGGGGACAAAGTGCCTCTCTCCGGGGAGAGGCTGATCCCAACAGAGGGACAAAACGCTTGTGCTGAGAATGGGGAGCTGCTAATCCCAGAGCTGATCCATGCCAAGCTGTGGGGTGGTAAAGATCTCCTCAAGATGAGGACACAAACCCCCTCCCCTTTCCCTCCCTCCCTACGTGGAGTGGAGACCAGTCTTCCCTCAGCTCTGAAATCAGACTGGGGAGTGACTGGGAGACACCGTGGGGGGAGCAGGAGGCTCCGAGCCAGCTGGTTTATCCTCCTTGGAGCATCCTATCCCAGCTCCAGGCTGGGGCCACCAGGGCTGTGCAGGGCAGTAACACAGCCCTGGTCCCTGTTATTCCATTATTTCCTGGAAGACAACTCACTCAAGGAAGAGGCAGCTCAACACCCATCCTCATCCATAGCAAAGCCAATAAATAAACCTCGCCCACCTATTCAGAGCTCTCTAAAGGGGGCTGTGGAGGAGGGGAAAGGTAATTAAAAGACATCAAAGAGATGGCAGGAAGAAAAAAATAAAGGCATTTTAAAGAGTAGGGAAGAGGGAGAACAAGCAGTCCTGGTCAGAGAGCTCCAGAGAGCTCAGCCAAGCACAGGCTCAACCATGTGGCTCTGCAAAGGACACACCAAGCTTTCCAGCAGCTTTTTGGGACCCTAGGGCTGTGGGGGTTGTGGGGCAGCTTTAAAAGAATCCCAGAAAAATTGTTACCTGAGGTTTCTGACTCTAGATGGTCACCTGGGGAGCTGAGGCAGTTTTGCAAGTTTGGCTTGGCTTCTGCAGGCAGCCCCCCCCAGCTCCACTCCTGTAGCATCCCTGCAGGGTGAGGGTGCCATGGGCTGGAGCCAGCCTGCCAGCAAGGCAGGGGCAGCTGACTTTGGGCTTCCTAAGAATGAAAAGATGGACAACTTTGGCTAAATAAAGCAGGGTAGGGATGTGTGACAACAATTGGACCAAAAGCAAGGGAAAGAACCATCCTGAGATGGCCAAAAGGAGAGGAGAGACATGGGACAGTGTGGAAAGGGAAGGCCTGAAGCTGTTGCTGCTGCCAGAATCCTTCTGAATGTGGCTGGGTTTCTGCTTCATCTGGGGCCAATTCCAGCAAAGCTGCCTTCTGCTGAAAAATTCCTGCCCCAGGTTCCCAAGCCCTTTGCTCTGGTGCCTGACCCCAACCTCTCCTCATCCACAAGCCACTGCAAGAGTTTGGGAAGTGTCTCATGCAGACTTCTTGCAGCTCATCACCTGATACCAGGAGCCTCTTGAGCCAGGGGTGCTCAGAGCACAGAAATCTTTATTCCACAGGCAGTGGCACGAAGCTTCAGAGGGCAAAATCTCATCTCTGGATGCAAAGCCCTCTGGGGATGGGTTCGTGTATCAGGTCAGACCAGCTGGTTATACTTCTCCTTCCATCTTTAAATGAATGATTTTTTTTTAAAAAAAAGGCAACTAAAAGAGAGGAAAATACAAGAATTTCTCAGTAATCAGTTCTTACCCTTTTTCTTCACTAATTAAATGAGCACCTGGTCCCATCCTGAAGCCTCCCCACCTCCTGTTACCCAGTTCCTCGCCCTCCACCATTCTGCCTCCCTCCACTGCTCTGCTGTGTGTCTCCGTCTCCATCGCTCTCTCCCTGGGATTTTAATTACATTCATCTATTTCCACTCACTGGGTCTGTCACTTTGCAGCAGAACTGCTGTAATTATATTGTGGGAAGCATCGTTCACTTTGCCGAGGCCTGAGCGGATTAAGGATCCTCCGTGCCTTTCCCACCCCTCTCTGCCAGGTACCTGCACAAAGATGACAGATGGTCAGGGGCCATTTATTTCCCCTAATGAGCTGGTACAAAAGGAGATGGCTCCCAAAACACATGTATATTTGCAGTTAGCTTAAAAATGCCCCAGACTCGCAGGGCTTTGCCTGAAAGATGGGAAGGGTCTGAGAGCTGGAAATGGGGGGTTTCAGGAGGAGCCCAGCTCTGGGCTCAGAGGAGCTTGGACTGTGGGAATGGGGGATCTGCTCAGCTCCAGGGTTCCTCAAGCTCAGTTTCAAGAGCTCTCCAGCCTTATCTCCATGTGGGATGGGTTCCAGGGCACTTTTCCTTTCCCAGGTAGCACCAGGCACGAGTCATACAAAAACTAACCTGGACATGAAACTCAGCCCAGTGCAGATGAGTGAGCTTTTGGTGGGCAGCAGAGGATGTCAAAGGATGAAGAAGATAATTCCAAGCATAAGCATATGCAGAGATTACAGCATGAAAAGAGAGCATGGTGCCCGTAGCCTGAGCTGATATAAAGCACCAGAGCTTTGAAGGATCTGCACAGATTTGTGCCAGCTGAAAGCTTAGCACTCAGAAGTGGATTTGGTTTAACCCTCTGGAAGCATGGTGTGAGGCACTGGAGAGAAACTGGGCCCTGCCTCCTCCCAGTTTGCTGTCTTGACCATAACCCAGCTGATTAAAACATGTATTTTCTTACAGAGGCCAGAGCTGTCAGCACTGAGGATGGAGGATGTCCAAACCCACACGTGCTGGTTGTCCAGTTTCATCCCCAGCTGCCCATGCAGCACCCAATTCCCCCTGGCACTACCCAGCCAGCTGCTTTCTCATCTGGACTCTGAGGTTAAAGCCACAAGTCGCCCTTCTTTTTGCAATTCCAAAGAAAAAGAATCTTCATTGGTGCCTTGCTCAGCTGTGCAGACAGCCAGGATTTGGCTGGGCTCTCCCTTTCCCAGGCTGCCTGTGGGAACAGAGGAAGCCACACAGGGCAAACACTTTCCTAATACCCTTCCACATGGCCACCACCTAACCCTGCTTTCAAGGATTATGCTGGATGGGCACTGCTTCCACTGGCTATTTCCCAGGGGATGGAAAATAAATGAACCCAGAGTTTAAATTTAATCTCATCAATGGAAATGCACTTGCAGGGCTGAACGTGTCTCTCCCAAGTGGCTCCAAGTTCCCTGAGCTCTGCTTAAGCTCACAAGGTGTAAGTGGAGTCAAGACCTCCACTTGCCTCTTCAAGTTTTCCTCATTTTTATCTGGGCATGGCTTAGATGGGAAACTCAGGCTCCATCTGCTCAGCACTGCCCGGGCTCTCCAGTGAAGGCAGGCACCAGGTTCTGGAGACTGAGCTCCACATGCAGCTCTTCCTGGCACAGGAATTTCCCTTGTGCCCACACACCTTTGGCTCTGGTCTTGGAGAACTCCATGGAGTGAGTGCAGGAGTAAAGACTGTTTCAAGACATTTGCCCCTCATTTCTCTCCTCTGTAGATCAGCAAAACAGATGCCTGAGCCCCAAGCCTGAGCTCTGCCCCTGAGATAACTCTCCTTTGCTAATTCTATGTATTTTCCAGAGGCAGCACCTGAAAAATAGGCCCAATCCACTGCTCCAGAGTGAATGCTGTGACTGCTGGAGGGCCCCTGGGCTGCCAGAAATGCTGTCTGAGAGATGAAATGTGCTGGTAAAACCAAGGGTCTTGACCTGTGGTGGTAATTAAAGATCCCACAGCAGTTTTTGCAAGAGTAAGGGAACTAGCCCTGCTGTCCTGGCCAAAATCCAGCTTGGGTAATTATATTCACCCCCTCGACCCCACCGGGCTGGGTCTGTGGCAGCTGTGACATGACAGAGTGTGTGCTGTGGCTTCAGAGCCCAGCGGGGGCCCGGCTGGCCACAACTGGGGGGACCTGGGAGCAAGATAAAAGGTGAGTTGAGGGTATTCAGCACATAACCCTGCTGCTAGCTCATTAAAAGACAACATTTGCAGGTCCCCTTTAAACTGTTTATCCATTATTGAAAATACCATATGTTACATGTCCATGAAGATCAGCTTTCAGCCGCAAGATAAGCTGCGTCCATTTATTGTTCTTCCCTCTCTCCCTCCCTCTGGGCTTTTAATTACATCCATCACCTCCCACCCCTCTGGTGGAGCTGGCTTCGTGTCTCTCCAGCCCCAGAGAGGGAACGAGGCCCATTTTTTTCCCCTTGGAAGGGAGCAATTGTTTCTCTTCCCGCACACAAGTCTTGGAGCCAGAGACATTCAGCAGCCGCTGTGAAATTTCAGCCAGGATTGGAATTTATTTTAAGACGCCGGCCTTTAAATTTTTCATTAAACCTTCTCCCCCTGTGATGCAGCAGCCTTCTGCAGGGACCAAGGGAACGTCGTGTTTATATGCCTGGCACGTTGGGAGAGGATGGAGGATTTCACACCACCCTGGGCAAAGGCTTCTCCAGCACAGCACATGCCTCCAGCAAGGCTCCACAGCCTCTGCAAACCACTCCAGCCTGGCTTGAATTTCAAATGCCATCCTCTTCCATGGAGCTCAACGTGCTGCCTCGCAGGAACAGCCCCTCTGAGCTCCCTTTTCCATGAGCTGTGTGTGTGGCTTCTCACCCACGGGGGTGCTGAGCCCACGGTGTGGTGCTGGGAGCTCCCAGCCAGTGCTTGGAGCACTGCTGGCTCTGGGGATTGCTTGCAGCATCCTGTTATAACACCTGGGATCTTGTTGCTTGTGGCTTTGCCAGACCTCAGGTGCCTGAGCTGAAATTTTCCATGCCAGTGTCTGCTTTTGCAGGGAAGGAGGTGCCTGCAGCAAACTCAGAGGGGATGGAACTGCCTGGAGGAGACTTTCCTTCTTCTCCCCATGTGCTCCTGTTGCATTTACCTTCCAGCTCCCGCTGTATCTGAGCCGGGGGCTTGGCAAACATCAAGCCAGCCCATGCATAAGACAAGCTTGGGCTCCCACAGATCCAAGGCTCGTGATCGTGGTGTTAAAGGCACCATCACGCCCCACCGTGCTGGGATGGAGCTGCCAGCACAAACTGAAGCAGCGTTTCTAAAATGTCACGTGCCCAACTTAACAGCCTTAACCAAGTTCTCTCTTTATGACACGCAGTAATTTTGTAATGTCAGCTCTCTGGGATCATTGGCTGGTCTTTATGTTTTCCTGAATAAGACCTGAAAAAGAGCTGTGAGAGAGCGCAGTAACTCCTGACTGAGCTTGGCATCCCACCCCTGCAAGTTCCTCTGTGCTCAAGGACCCTGGTTTCCATCTACCCAGGGCCCAGCCATGCAGCCAGCTCACACTAACAGGGTTTAATCCCCTGTGCAGACAAAGGGTTGCACAGAACCCTCAGGGCTCCCCGTGCCCTCCCACGGGGAACACCCAATTCCAGACCCACGCACCAGACCCGAGTTCTCTGCCAGCTTTTTGCAGGGCAGCAGGTTCAGCTCCAAGCTGCCACCCATTTAACGTGCAGCAGCGAGGTGTGTCATTAATTTATTAATTATTCATGGCACGCCAGACGGGCAGGCAGAGATCAGACAGGAATTGCTGGCTCCCAGCGCACTCCTGGACTCTCCTTATGGCAGGGCTTGCTCTTCAGTCACAGCCACGTTGTCACTGGCCACCTGCTTGTGATGGGACAATCTTTGTTAAAATCCCAATTAGCATATAATAAGGTAGGAACAAATCCTGACTCTCTCGAGCCAGACAGGCTACAACTCCCTCTCTTTTCCTTTTTTTTTTTTCTTTTTTAACAAAAGGTTTCCTGTTGGTAAATTGTGGGGGTGAGAACAAGGGTTTGGATTAGTGGTGGGGGTGAGACCTGCTGGGTGCCTGGAGCCCAAGACCACCTCCCACCCTGTGGGGAGCCCACAGAGCCTCTGGCTTGACCAGCCAGACCTGCTGCATCCTTTGGGACCCAGAATGAATTTCCACTGACAAACAAGTCAGTAGGAAAAATTTGTTTACTGTGTCAGGCATTGAATAAGCTGTTCAGGGCTGTGGTGGAATCACCATCCCTGGAAGTGCTGACAAAACCTGTGGCTGTGGCAGGTGGGGACACGGTTTAGTGGCGAGTACTGGGTTAATGTCATCACTCCACTGGCAGTTTCTTGGGGTCCCACAGATTAAACTGTGCTGGGATTTTGGCTGCTGGTCTCTCATGTGTCCATTCCCTTCCTCCCACACCTCCCACACTGCTCCTTGGAGCATCCAGCCACGTCAACGTAGGCTTAAGAATGATTCATTTGAGTTCTACTTCCTTCAAAATACAAATCCTGGGCTCAGATTCTTCTCATTTTATTTTCAAACAAGTTTTACTCCAGGCATAATGTCTTTGGTAAGAATAACAGGCGGAAACTGGAACAAAAGTTAGTTTTTCCTGTTCAAAGGAAGTTTGGAGCATTCAGGTTCAAACCACGGAGAGACAAAGCTACATGAGAAACGTCTGGAGAGACAACAGTCTCTCTGTGGTGCTCAAAGAAGTAAATGTGTCCTAAGCCCATGAGCCAGGGAGGGACTGTGGCTGTTACTGGTCTGCAGGGAGTGGGAGGTGTGCCAGACTTAGTGTCCTGTCTCTCCCACCCAACAAAGACAACTCTTTTTGCCATTCAATTGAATTTTTAATATAAAGCTGATACTATGAAAAATTATGGTCTTCTTCCTAGAAGACAATAGGGTATTTTTCAGGGAGTTGTTTTGCTCATTGTGTGCCTTGTGGGATCTTCTTTACTTGTTTTTGACTGGGGCAAATTTTATCAAAGACATGAAATGACTCTAAGTCACAGTGACAATGGTGGGGGGGATGAAGTCACAACGTTAATCTTCTCTCTGCAATTCTAAAGAAGTGGAAACTTCCACTGAATGCCATGAAATCCTCCCCACAATGAAGTTGTTCAGACATGCCAATCACAAGGTCACAACAACTACGGAAGTGGAAATCTTCCTGGAAGGAAAAGGTCCAGCCTGATGCTAATAGGAGGATCTGTAGATGTTGAAACCTGTGGCTATGTGGGGTTTTCACAAGCAGAAGTGCCAACACAGGCCCGCAGAGAAATGGGAGGTTTGGGGAATGAAAGCTCATGGAATCCTAGAATGTTTTGGGCTGGAAGAGACCTTGGAACTCATCTCATTCCACTCCCCCTGCCATTGGCAGGGACACCTTTCACTAAACCAGGGTGTTCCAGTGCTCAGCAGCATCAAACACCTCTCGGAGGTGGAGGCAGTGAGGAGCCTTCCAGCCTAAAACAAGGATGAGAGGACAATGCCTTAAGCTGCCCCAGGGGAGGTTCAGGTTGGACATCAGAAGGAATTTCTTCACAGAAAGGTTGTTAAACATTGGACTGGATTGCCCAGGGAGGTGGTGGAGTCCCCATCCCTGGAGGTGTTCAAGGAACAACTGGCCGGGCATTCAGTGCTCTGGTCTGGGTGACAAGGTGGGGATTGGACACAGGTGGGACTCGATGACCTTGCAGGGCTTTTCCAGCCTTAATGATTCTGTGACTCTCTAATTCTGTGATCTGGATCAGGAATTCTGGTGTGTGAAGATCCCAAAAAGATCTTTTCCTGGTGCCTGATAAAAGAAAAGTGATGCAAACACTCAGAACTGTAAAAAATTATCAAGAAGCTGTTGCTTTGTTTTCTGTGAGTCTTCTGAGCTCGTTGTGGAGTTGTTTGAGGGAGAGGGTGGGCTGGGTAAAGGACAGACACCAAAGTGTGTCCTGGCACCTGGAGATCTCCAGAGGAAAACTGCTTATTTCATTAGCCTTGTAAACAAGACGGACTTTTTCAAAATATTTATTTTAGGCATCAAATTAAATGTTCCAGCTCTTTGGGAATTCAATTCTCTCTTTCTGCAGGTCCTAGTCAGGGTTCCCAATGCATCAGTGCACGGCTTTAAAGGCATTTCTCCCCTCTTTTGGATTAGTGACCCATTCTAACAGGTCTTCATTGATGGGGAGTGTGGGTCTCTCAAAGAGTCCATTGGATACAGCTTACAAAAGAGTTGAGCCGGAGATGAAGAGTTTACAAAAAGTTTGTAGGAAACCGTGGAGTCCTTTTAAAAGAGAATAAACTGCCACTGCTGTGTCTGGGTTGAGTTAATCTGATTAGGCCAAGCTCATCAACAGGCCCACTGAAAAGAATGAGGCGGGGGGAAAGCTTGGACGGGGCCAAGGAGAAAAAACCGAGGGACCTTTTTACTCGAGAAGTCAAACAAAACCTCTTGTTGTGGAGCTTGCTTGGCTACAGATGGCAAAATGACAAATCTTTTCAAAGGCAAAGCAAATATAATTGATGGTTTATTTCCCCCCCTTTCCTCCAGGTATGGGAACAGACACTTAATAAGATTAAGGGAAACCAAAAGGAATGAGGCTGTGAAATACTGTGGATGTTGGTCTTGGGTGTTGGGATGGCAGAGGATGATGGAGTTTACCTACTCTACATAAAAAAATTGAGGGGAAAAAAGGGTTTTCACATGTTGTTTCTACTCCTAAGTGCCTTGGGAAAGATGTATGCATCATTCCTCTACCCCCAGTTAATGTGTGTGGTCTTCCAGACTCTGGGATTGCAGCCCCCATCCAGGGAGTGGAGGAGATCACCAGCAGGACCTCTCCTAGGAGAGGCTCAGTCCCTTGGGAAGCTGTGCCATCCCTCCTGCCCTGGCTCCTGCCATGTCACCTCCTGAGCAGGAAAGGGGCTGTGCAGGGTCAGGCACCCTGGGCACAGAAAGTGGGTGATGACATCATTGCACCGTCTCATTTTGAGCTGTTCATTGAGGGCAAATTAAAAAGCCCAATTTAAAGTCCAGCTGGAAAGTCATGTCACCACCACCACCACCTTCTCAGGAGATATTTTGGGCTCTCTATTTAGAGCAGCTCCAAGTTGTGCTCGGATTTAACACAGGCAGCAACTCAGCCAATATAATTAAGAACAGTATCAGTGCAAGGCATGTAAGGAGATTTTCTCCCCAAGGCCACCTAATACAGATGTAATTGACTCTATTTTCTGCTTTCTGCACATGGATTGCTGCAACTCAGCCCCCATTATCTATCAACAAATGAACAGGATCCAGTGAAAGGGACCTCTTCAGCCAGGACTGGGCTTAGAGAATGGAGCACTGGGCTGTGTTAAATCTGGACACAACGCGGCTTCGTTCCCGGCCTTTTCATCTCCGCCGCCTTTTCAAGATGTTTTCCAGTGAAGGGTAAGTCAGCAAATATGTGTTTGGGCAAAGTGTTGGCACTTGCTAAAGAAGAGAACATCTGTCTCAATCAGCTGGTCTATTCTGCCGTGGCTGCTCAACGGAGGCTCTCAGCACGGAGAGACAAAACCGGGGCAATGTCTCCAGAAAGGGGTTTTTGTGTACGCCGCTGCAATTTTCTTTCGCTCAAATTTCCAAGGGCGGGGAAGGAGGAAGGGAGGGGAGAAAAGAAATTAAAGCCCATTTGCTTCGTAGTAAAAAAAGAGCCTCAGGAAAAAAAAAAAAAAAGAAAAGAAAAAAAGAAGAAAATCTCCATTTCTAATGTTGCAAAATTCCTGCGGCGTTGCCATCGTTGCGTTCCCACAGCCAGTTTCGCAGCCCCTGAAAAGGATGTCCTTAATAGCAGCAGGAGAGATGAATAAGAGTTTATTAGTGCAGACAGTAATTTTCTTAGAAATATCTTTGCCTTCAGCTGAAAGAGCCCCGACAGCTCCCGGGAGCAAAGAACGCCCTGGGCGTGCTCTAATTGCACGACCTGACGGTGCAGCCCGAGCGGGCAGAGCGTGCCGGACGTTGGGAACGTGCCCGCTCTGGAAGCACCTGGAATGCAGACAGAGTGAAACCAAGCACATGGAGGATGGAGGGAAGCCTTTTGCACACCTCCAGGCACAGCTATAGAATGGTGAAATCATGGAATTGTTGAGGTTGGAAAAGACCTTGAAGATCAAGTCCAACCGTCAGCATTAAACATCAGGTTGTCCTCAAGAGCCACATCCACATGTTCTTTGGACATTTCCAGGGATGGTGATTCCACCACTGCCCTATGCAGTCTGTTCCAATGCTTGACAACCCTTTCCATGAGGATTTTTTTCCTAACATCCAATCCAAATGGAAGAGGGAAGAGCCTTTGGCTCGTGAAATGCAGCCTCGACTCTGGAGCTTCGTGAAGGCACCTGGGCACAGCCAGACTCTGTGGATCATGAGGAGATGGCTGTGCTGAGGTCTGAGCCTGTGGGGTTTTCCTGATCTGATGCTGTCAGAAGTGACTCTAACTGGCTTTGGAGGGCTGGGGAGGAGCAGGGCACAGCGGAGATGGGCCAGGGGGTCAGATGGAGCCAGAACACACAAAAGCTGCTCCGTGTTTCCCCAAACCTCTTTCTGGCCCTGGGCTTGTTTGGGGGATTTTGCGAGTCATATGACCCTGATAATTAATTTCAGCTGATTAGAGCTGTAAGCTCTGGAGGGACAAAAGAGGCCTTTCGAGGTTTGAAAAGGATGCTCGGGGCAGAAGGCTGTACTGTAATTTGTTACACATTATCGTCTGCTAAAGAACCTCCTCGCAATCTGCCAGGCCTTAATGTCTTAATTTCTCCTTCAGCATTCCCTTTGACACACTATCCAAAGTGATGTATGGTGGGGGATGATTGCATGGGATCAAGCCGAGGGAAATCCAGGAGGGATTACAGCCCAATCCCTGGGCAAACAGGCGCTGGAGTGGCTGAACAGCCACAGCTGTCTGCCCAACAATACGCAGAACAAACAGCGCCGGGGGAACAAGGCACGGCCAGGGGCACAGGCAGCCAGCCCTGGGAAGGAGACAAAACCCCCATTCAGCCCCCTGGGACCCTGGGCCTTTTATGAGCCTTTTCACCCCAGCTGCAAAGCTTTTGAGTTGGGCTTCCAAATTTTTAGAAGCCTGGCTGTAATAAAATTGGGTTTAGGGATCAAAGAGAGCTGGGGATCCAGTGAGTATCCGGGCTGGGCAGGGACAAGTGGGGACTGCCACCAGCAGTTTGTCCTCTTCTGTTCACCCTCATCTAATCAAACACCAATATTAGGGTTAATAACCTGTCTCACGTTGCTGGTCTTCAGGCAGAAAGAGCCTTTAAGCTGGTTTTATTTAAAAACACAACATGTATGAACATGATGGGTTTTTTTAAGGGATCAAGATTAAATATATAGGCCATGCCCAGAGAGGAATCACAGGGACTTTCACATAAGCCTTAAGAAGGAAAATCCCAGGTCTCCATCCAGAGACAGTTTAAAGGCTTTCCCTTTCCCAGGGTGGATTCAGGACAGGTTGGTGGTGACACAAGCTGTAAAACCCAAATTATGCCAAGCCAGAGTAGGGCTGACTACAAGTGAGTATTTGCATGACAGTAGAATGAAATGCAAGTCAATAAATGCAATTCCAGTTGCAATTGCAGATTTCACCCATCATGCCATTTGCTTATTTGGCATCTCCTGTGGACTTTGCTGGTGAACTACATCGATGATAAAACAGGATGTAAAATAGGTGCACATGAGCTGTGTTGGAGAAAAGCTGCTTATAAGGAAAAAAGCCTTTGTGAGGAAGAGTCTGCCCACCCTCTGCTCAGCACCACTCTCCACCCTTATGTCCCTACATTTCCCTGACACTCTGCAGGCAGCCAAAATTCCCAGGGACTTGGCATCCCCTGGCCAGTCCAGATGAACCTTAAGAGCTGGACTTGATGATCCTTCTGGGTCCCTTCCAATCCACAATAGTCTATGATGCTAATTTTGTGACCCTTTCCCACCTCCTGCTCCCAGACTGCAAACAGAACATCCACGTGCTCCACACCCCCCGGGAAGTTTCTGGGCACCTTTGCCCATGTCTGGTGCCAGGGGCGAGTTTTCCAGGCCCTGAGTGTTCCCTGCCAGCCTGGGGAGCCGGTTCCAGGGGTGGGAAGCTGTGGGTAGGAACATCTGGCCACAGCTGTGTGGCTCCATCTCTCTCCTGCCAGAGCAAGGAGGGTGGCAGAGGGTTGTTTGTGTCCCATCCTGTCACTGTTGTGCAGGTTAAATTGCCACTAAAAGGGTGCAAAATGGAGCAGAATGGGGCCTGCTGGGCTATATCCTTGCAGACATCCCAAATGTGGGCTTAGGTGGGAATGAGGCTCAGTGTAAAACCACGCAGTATATCCAAGATACCAGTCCTGGGGTAAAACAGGATTCTGGCTTAATCTCAATTTACTTAAGGAAATGAGAGTCTTTCCCCAGATTTCTCTGAGCTTTGAAACCTGAAGACATGTGAAACTGGAGGAGAAGGGCTGGGTGTTATGTCAGAGGTTTAGAATGACAAAAATTCTCCCAACTTATCACACGGAATTCTCTCTGGAGAGGAGCACAGTCAGTAATCACTGCTCCCAGCCTGGGAATTGCATCACTTGATGTAGATTCTGTTGAAAAACTTGCTGGATTAATGTTATTTTTTTTTCACTGTAATTATGTAATTAATGCACCCAGCATTAACTGTCAAAGGAGGGACATTATTTTTTGTTATTAGTTATTTCCTCACAGTATTTTTACAATCTCCCTTATTTCAGGGGAGATTGCACAAAGGGCTGTTGTTCTGCATTTTATTGGTCTCATAAGGAAACAGACCCTGAACCTTCCCAATGACACTTACAAAGCCAACATTTATTATTCCCGAGTGAGACAACCTGCACCTCGGTGCCCTTTTTGCAGAGAAATGGGCTCGGCTTTGTGGCCATTTAGATCAGTAGAGTTCACCCACAAAAACAACACACCTCCCACAAACCAAAAATCATCAGTCAGCCAAGAATTGCTGCTTCTGTGGTCACGTGTGCTTTAGTGTGAGAGAGGAGAAGGATCCTGAAATAAATGTATTCTCCTGGAGCCTTTGATGTCTGCGGGAAGATGATGCTGTTTCCTACAGTACGTCTGCCCTGTGTGCATTTGGCAGCCTGGATGTGGCAAACCACCTGAAATTGCACCAGAGATGAAAGGCCTGGGAGCTGATCAGTGAGAAGAATGGAAACATTTCCAAGCGGTTTTATTTCCTTTTTTATCCAATTTTTTCCCATCTTCCTTCCTTCCTTCCTTCCTTCCTTCCTTCCTTCCTTCCTTCCTTCCTTCCTTCCTTCCTTCCTTCCTTCCTT